>JAFBJS010057637.1:0-40343 GCA_016785265.1 Paraplagusia blochii
GAGGTTGAGGTGGGGAAGGTGAGGGCGGAGGTGGAGGAGGTTAAAATGGATGTGCAGGAAATTAAGGCAGAGGTGGAAGAAATGAAGGTGGAGATGGAGTTAATAAGAACAGAGGTGGAGGAGGTGAGGGTGTACGTGAAGGAGAAGAAAATAGAGGTTGAGGTGGGGAAGGTGAGGGCGGAGGTGGAGGAGGTTAAAATGGATGTGGAGGAAATTAAGGCAGAGGTGGAAGAAATGAAGGTGGAGATGGAGTTAATAAGAACAGAGGTGGAGGAGGTGAGGGTGTAGGTGAAGGAGGAGAAAATGGAGGTTGAGGTGGAGAAGGTGAGGGCGGAGGTGGTGGAGGTTAAAATGGATGTGGAGGAAATAGAGGCAGAGGTGGAAGAAATGAAGATGGAGATGGAGTTAATAAGAACAGAGGTGGAGGAGGTCAGGGTGTAGGTGAAGGAGATGAAAATGGAGGTTGACGTGGATATGATGAAGACAAGGTGGAGGAGATGACGATGGAGGTGGAGGAGATGACGACGGAGGAAGAGCAGATGACTATGGAGCTGGAGAAGATGAAGAAAGAGGTGGTGGATGAAGATATAGGTGGAGGAGACAAAGTTGGAGGTGTAGAAGATGCAATGGAGGGGGCGGAGATGGAGACAGGGGTGGAAGAGATGACAATATAGGTGGAGGAGTTGAAGGCGGAGATGGAGATCGCGGTCATTCAGGCGCAGGTGGAAGAAATGAAGGTGGAGATGGAGTTAATAAGAACTGAGGTGGAGGAGGTCAGGGTATAGGTGAAGGAGATGAAGATGGAGGTTGAGGTGGAGATGATGAAGACAAGGTGGAGGAGATGACGACGGAGGAAGAGCAGATGACTATGGAGCTGGAGAAGATGAAGAAAGAGGTGGTGGATGAAGACATAGGTGGAGGAGACAAAGATGGAGGTGTAGAAGATACAATGGAGGTGGCGGAGATGCAGACAGAGGGATGCAGACAGAGGAAGAGATGACAATAGAGGTGGAGGAGTTGAAGGCGGAGATGGAGATCGCGGACATTTAGGCAGAGGTGGAAGAAATAAAGGTGGAGACGGAGTTTATAAGGACAGAGGTGGAGGAAGTGAGGGTGGAGGTAGAGATGATGAAGACAAGGTGGAGAAGATGACAATGGAGGTGGAGGAGAATTAGACAGAGATGGTGGAGATGAAGCCAAAGGTGGAGAAGATGATGATGATGATGGAGGTGGAGAAGATGACAATTGAGGTGGAGGAGATGAAGACAAAGGATAGGCAGATGAAAATGGATGTAGAGAAAATGAGGGTGGAGGTGGAGGTGGTGTTGATGAAGACAGAAATGGTGTAGATGGAGTTAGAGGTGATAAAGGTGGAGGATATAAAGGCCAGGAGATGGAGCTGGAGGTGAAGAAAATCCAGATCCAAGATGGAGGTGAAGTGTGGAGGAAGTGAAGATGGAGGCGAGGAAAATGAAAATGGAGGTCGAGGGGATCGAGAAATGTTGTGAGGACCATCTTGAGGGCAAGACTGAGAAGATCTTTAGAAGAACTGATTGAGTTTAGAGGGTCTTCTGACTGCCTCACTGTCCATAATCCACCGTCAACCTTCTGTTTGGAGACATGTTCTAGTCTAAGGAGCAGGCCAGACTGAGCAGATGGGTGGAGGACTGAAGAAGCATCTGCTCACCCACGTCAGTCTTCACAGAGTGACTGTTTATAATCACATCTGGTTTTTCATCTTCCGTATCTTCTTCTGGAGGTGAGGTTGCACCATACTGGACCTCAGGGTTCTCCAGGACCAATCTGGTCACAGGGGTGGTGAAGCTGTAGGTCAGCGACAGGTTGGTCACCATCTGGACGTGATCTTCTCGATCTTTTCTGGTTTGACTTCTCAGTCGGGACCGCAGCCCATCCTTCACATTAAGAAATCCCCAAGCACGTTCTACAAAGTTCTCAGCCAATAAAGCTACATGTGGAGGAAATTAAGGCAGAGGTGGAAGAAATGAAGGTGGAGATGGAGTTAATAAGAACAGAGGTGGAGGAGGTGAGGGTGTAGGTGAAGGAGGAGAAAATGGAGATTGAGGTGGAGAAGGTGAGGGCGGAGGTGGTGGAGGTTAAAATGGATGTGGGGGAAATTTAAGGTAGAGGTGGAAGAAATGAAAGTGGAGATGGAGTTAATAAGAACAGAGGTGGAGATGATGAAGACAAGGTGGAGGAGATGATGGTGGAGGAGATGACGACGGAGGAAGAGCAGATGACTATGGAGCTGGAGAAGATGAAGAAAGAGGTGGTGGATGAAGACATAGGTGGAGGAGACAAAGTTGGAGGTGTAGAAGATGCAATGGAGGTGGCGGAGATGCAGACAGGGGTGGAAGAGATGACAATATAGGTGGAGGAGTTGAAGGTGGAGATGGAGATCGCGGTCATTCAGGCACAGGTGGAAGAAATGAAGGTGAAGATGGAGTAAATAAGAACAGAGGTGGAGGAGGTCAGGGTATAGGTGAAGGAGATGAAGATGGAGGTTGAGGTGGAGATGATGAAGACAAGGTGGAGGAGATGACGATGGAGGTGGAGGAGATGACGACGGAGGAAGAGCAGATGACTATGGGGCTGGAGAAAATGAAGAAAGAGGTGGTGGATGAAGACATAGGTGGAGGAGACAAAGATAGAGGTGTAGAAGATACAATGGAGGTGGCGGAGATGCAGACAGAGGGATGCAGACAGAGAAGGAGATGACAATAGAGGTGGAGGAGTTGAAGGCGGAGATGGAGATCGCAGACATTTAGGCAGAGGTGGAAGAAATAAAGGTGGAGACGGAGTTTATAAGGACAGAGGTGGAGAAAGTGAGGGTGGAGGTAGAGATGATGAAGACAAGGTGGAGAAGATGACAATGGAGGTGGAGGAGAATTAGACAGAGATGGTGGAGATGAAGCCAAAGGTGGAGAAGATGATGATGATGATGGAGGTGGAGAAGATGACAATTGAGGTGGAGGAGATGAAGACAAAGGATAGGCAGATGAAAATGGATGTAGAGAAAATGAGGGTGGAGGTGGAGGTGGTGTTGATGAAGACAGAAATGGTGTAGATGGAGTTAGAGGTGATAAAGGTGGAGGATATAAAGGCCAGGAGATGGAGCTGGAGGTGAAGAAAATCCAGATCCAAGATGGAGGTGAAGTGTGGAGGAAGTGAAGATGGAGGCGAGGAAAATGAAAATGGAGGTCGAGGGGATCGAGAATTGTTGTGAGGACCATCTTGAGGGCAAGACTGAGAAGATCTTTAGAAGAAATGATTGAGTTTAGAGGGTCTTCTGACTGCCTCACTGTCCATAATCCACCGTCAACCTTCTGTTTGGAGACATGTTCTAGTCTAAGGAGCAGGCCAGACTGAGCAGATGGGTGGAGGACTGAAGAAGCATCTGCTCACCCACGTCAGTCTTCACAGAGTGACTGTTTATAATCACATCTGGTTTTTCATCTTCCGTATCTTCTTCTGGAGGTGAGGTTGCACCATACTGGACCTCAGGGTTCTCCAGGACCAATCTGGTCACAGGGGTGGTGAAGCTGTAGGTCAGCGACAGGTTGGTCACCATCTGGACGTGATCTTCTCGATCTTTTCTGGTTTGACTTCTCAGTCGGGACCGCAGCCCATCCTTCACATTAAGAAATCCCCAAGCACGTTCTACAAAGTTCTCAGCCAATAAAGCTACAGCGCCCCCTCTCTCCTGCGTTACCTTGGCGGCTTGAACTTGCTTTTCTGTCTCTATTTGTCTTCGCCTCAACGGAACTTTGGTCTCCAGGACCAGGTTCTTGTCTTTGTTGGTGGCACTCACTCGAACGTGTAATGACTCTGCACTCTGATTGGACAGTTTTCCTGCCACCACCAGTTCAGAACCATTGAAGTAGGTGGTGAAGAGGTTCTGAGAGGTGAAGTGGACCGGGTCTGAGCTGTAGCTGATTCTGATATTGGACAGCAGAGGGGTTCTGATCTCATCGTAGAATCTGGAGAGCAGAAGAGGAGACAACACGTTCAGGTAATGTCTGGTTCTGGTTCTGTACTGTAGGTATGTGGTGTTGGGTCAGGTCAGGTTCTCTGAGGTCCACGGAATCATGTGTGAAGGTTCAGAACCTCTCACCCTTTCACCGAGGCGCCGATGTCGTCCTGCTCATTGATCCGTCTGGTCATTCCACAGTTTTCCAGAGCCATCCGATCCAGGAGCCGGTAGTCCACCTCAGGTCCGATCCCAACAGTAAAGATGCAGAACTTTCCACGTGCTGCTGAGCGAGTTTTTCCCAGGATGAAGGTGGAGCGCTGTTCTCCCACCGTGGGTCGTCCGTCTGTCAGGAGAAGGAGGAGCGACGTGCTGGTCGGAGCTCCACCTCCAAGACTGTCCAGGTCTTGAAGTAGTAAAGAAGATCCGGCCTGGATGGCTCCGTCAAGGTTGGTGCCTACATCAGTGAATGGCAGGAGTTAGGATTGATCACGTCTCCAATCAGGGTCAAACTAAGGCCTAGGGGCCGGATGTGGACCATTAAGTTTTATAATATGACCTGCAAACTTCTCCAAAATATAAAAATGGTTTCTTTTGTGATTGAACTTCTCAGTTTTCCCTGCTACGTCCCTCTGATCTCATCTCACCTCCTGAAGGCATGAGGCTGTAAATGAACTTCTTTGCGTCCCTCACTGTCAACGGTGTGACGGGAACGAGGAAGTCTGGTCTCCAGACTCTGACTTTGGTGGAGAAGCTGATAAAGTTGAAGTGATCGTCCGGCTGCAGGTCCTCCAGGATGGAGAAGAGAGCTTCCTTAATCTAGGACAAGAAGAATGAGGGGGAGGAGACAATGAAGACAAAGACAGAAGAAGATAAGAAGAACTTACTAATATGAAAAATACTAATTCAGTTGTGATTGACTGTCAGTGGACAGACCAGCCCTGATGTAGTCTTCAAGTTCTACTGACACAGAGTCACACTGACGTAAAACCATAAGAGAATCAAGTAGAAAGTGTCTCCACTGTAATTCACTGTGAGACACCAGGGACAGTATGTTGTCATGAACCCACAGTTCTTCCAGAGAATCTGTGAAACTGTGGAAACAAAACTCCAGCCTCAGTCTGAAGAGTAAACGTTAGCAGGACTGGAAGGTTAGAAAGAAAAATTGGACTTGGTCCCGGGTCAGTTCCAGGTCACAATCCTGCTCCATGTCCTGGTAGGGGTCCTAGTACCGCGCCTGGTCTGGTTTCAGTTCTAGTTGCAGGTCCAGGTCCTGGTCCAGATCATGATGATGGTCATGGTCATGGTTAAGGTCAAGGTCCTGGTGCTAGCCCTAGTTTTAGCCTTGGTCCTGGACCTAGTCTTGGTCCTGGTACTGTTCCAAGTCCTAATCCTGGTCCTGATCCTGGTCCAAGTCTTAGTCCTAGTCCTAGATCTGGCCCTAGTCCAGATCCTGGTCGTAATCCTAGTCCTGATCCTGGACCTAGTCCTGGTCCAGTTCCAGGTCCATGTCCATGTCCATGTCCATGTCCATGTCCATGTCCAGGTCCAAGTCACAGTCCTGGTCCTGGTCCTGGTCCTGGTCCTGGTCATGGTCTTGGTCCTGGTCCTGGTGCTAACCCTAGTTTTAGTCTTGGTCCTGGTCCAGATGCTGGTCCTAGTCCCAGTGCTGTTCTAGGTCCAGGTTCAGGTCCAGGTCAGAGTCCTGATCCTGTTCCTAGTCCTAGATCTGGCCGTAGTCCAGATCCTGGTCGTTGTCCTAGTCCTAGTCCTGATCCTGGACTTAGTCCTGGTCCAGTTCCAGGTCCATGTCCATGTCCATGTCCATGTCCATGTCCACGTCCAGGTCCAGGTCCACGTCCACGTCACAGTCCTAGTCATGGTCTTGGTCCTGGTCCTGGTGCTAACCCTAGTTTTAGTCATGGTCCTGGTCCAGATGCTGGTCCTAGTCCCGGTGCTCTTCTGGGTCCAGGTCCAGGTCAGAGTCCTGGTCCTGTTCCAAGTCCTAGATCTGGCCCTAGTCCACATCCTGGTCATTGTCCTAGACCTAATCCTGATCCTGGACCAAGTCCTATTCCTAGCCCTGGTCCTAATTCTGGTCCTAGTTCTGGTCCTGGTCCTGGTCCTGGTCTACGACTGACTCGTCCACACTTGTTTTTCAGTTCTCGCAGTGACCAGATCCACATCAGCACCTTGGGGATCAGGGATGTGGAACTGATGTTGGAACCAACAGTGGTCCGTTCTGAAAAGCTGCCATCCTTCTCCCCCTGGTGGACACTGGAGAAACAATGAGGAAAACCTCTGACCCTGATGTCGGCGTCAAAGCGTGGACGTCCAACTGTGGAGGTCAAATGGTGACAACAGGAGTAACTGTGGTCTGTCATTCACCTGTCGGATCTTCTTTCCCATCATGGAGGCGCTGGTGTCAATGGCCAACACCACCTTCTTGGGAATCACCGGCAGATGTTGAGGAGCCAAGAAGTGGAGGAAGTGACCGTTCAGCACCTGGGGACAACACAAGGCTGACTCAGCGTTCCTCCTCTGAGTCGGGTGTGGGACATTTGGGCCATTTCGTCCTTGTGACGACTCACCTGCACCTCCCCGACACTTGGGGCTTCCTGGACACCATAGCAGATAACAAAATCTCCCAGAAGCCCCCTGGTGGACATCTTGGCCTGCTGGACGATACTGGGCCTGAAAGTTACCCTCCAGGTCTGGTTCTGGTTCTGGATCTGTGTGGTGACCGGAGGAGCTGGTTTGGCTGGAAAACACAAACAGGAAGTGGATTTTTATTTGAAAAACACATCAAAAAACAGGATAAATAAGAAAATCAGAGTTGGACCTGGAATTCTGGATCCACCGGCGGGAGCACGGAACGGCAGCACCTCCAGGTGGCTGATGGGAGCGTGGTCAACAACTGTGACCTCCAGGTGAAGTCGGCTGACCAGCTGCAAGGGTCGCAGACTGGTCACGTGTTGGTATCGACCTAGGTGGCGCCGCAACATCTCCTCGTACGTGAGCAGGAAAACCGCACGCTGCCCAGCTGGAATATCCACCGTCATCCTGAAGACGTTGACTTCCTGTTGGGAACTGAGTGAAAAGAAAGAAAGGATTGAGAGCACGGAAACACCACCCACTGAGAGAGGTGGAGGCCGAGACCGGTTTTGATTTGATCCTGTCTGTTCCTCACTCTGTCTCTGGTGATTTGTCTCCAGACGTCTCTCTGAGCTTCTTGACTCTGGGTCTGACCACACTCTGGAGGACACGCCCTTCAATGATCCTGAAATGGTCAAAAAGGACACCCGGCGTCAAAGACCAGAGCAGGACACAGTGGAGATTAGATGAAGTTCTGGACCTACAGGGTGAAGTTGGAGACCAAGGCTTCAGCCGGGAGCTGGAAACTGAAGAGCGCTTCGGCCGCAGCAGCTTGGCGGTTGACCATGGAGCAGGAGACGGAGGTGATGGAGTAGCGCGAGATGATGGTAGATCTGATGCTGAGCTCCGTAATTTGAGGCCTGGTCTCCTGGGTCAGGGTCACACACACACACACACACACACACACTCTGAACCTTGGTCCTGTAGACCTCTGAGGACTTGACTCCACCTGGTCTTTGCTCCAACTACATTCCAGGATGTTTCTTTTTTTTTACCTTGGTTAAAACGGTCTTCAGCTGACGAGGAGCTCGTCCAGGAGCCTGTGGAAAAAGGAGAAGTGAGAACCTAGAGGTCCAGACCAAAGAAAGTTCTCCAACACATTTTCACTCACGGCGTTCCAGTCCAGGTCTGACAGGTCCTGTTCAGAGTCCAGAATGGTCTGGTCCTGCTTGATCTGGTCCTCCAGGACCAGGTGTGGTGCTGCAGCAGCGATCAGTGTGAGGAACACCATCGCCTCTGCCGTCCTCCTCATCTTCGTCCAAGGCTCTGAACCACCTGATCTACAGTCCTGGACTGAGGGTCTGCACTGGAGGAGAGACGCAGACTACGTCCCCACAGGGAGGAGCAGGAGGAGGACAGAGAGACAGACAGAGAGAGAGAGAGAGAAAGACAGGATCGGTGAACTGTGACTGCCCCCTGCTGCTGGAAACCCACAAGTACTTTTCCCTCAGGAGAGTGCAAGTATTTTTGCTTCAAACTAACTCCGCTGACAGGTCTTCTGCTATGGTGCCACCAGGTGGTCATATTGCGACATTACAACGTTGTGTCTGTAACCTTAGAAAAGTGTCTGCCTATAATCCCAGTTCCCTTTTCCCATAATTCCCCCTGCGTTGGACTAAAATGATCCGAGTGTGTGTTCTCCACAGGTCAAAGTTCACAGTCCGCCTGTTGACAGACAGTCAATATTGACTGGATCAGAAAGTCCAGCTCTGCTGCTGTGGATTTAAACCTTCCATCACCAGGACATGAGTGTGTGTGAGAGTGTGTGTGAGAGTCTGCTTCAGTCTGTGGAACTGTGTTTGAGCTCAGAACAGGACGAGAATCTGGAATCATGAGACGCCGGTCGTCGTCTTCGTCGTCGTCGTCGCCGCCGCCGCCGCTGCTGCTGCTGTTGTCGCTGCTGCTGCTGCTTCATCAATGCTGCTGCTTCGAGTTCGTCATCGATGGACACCTCGAAGACGAGGTCTGTTTGATCTGTTCCTTTGATTTCACACATCAAAGGCTGAGCCGCTGCTGCGCCAAATTTCCAACATCAAAGACTTGAGTTGTGCTAAACTTCTAAGATAAAGGCGTACAGAAGAAACATCAAAGATAGATTGTGTAAAATTTTTACTTAAAACTTTTAAGAACATGAATGGATCAAAGGGAGTCCCCCTGTCTGTTTGTCTCCTTTGATTTGTCCAAAGTGTCAATTTTTATTTTAACCACGTGAACCTTTTGTGGGGGAAAGTAAAGCGTGTCTCTGATCTTCAACCTTTGTCCCAGAGTTTTCACCTTTGTGTTGCTGCCGTTTTAGAAGAAAGTCAATATTTCTGCTGAGGTTTGTTGACTCTGCTCTTCTCTCCTCAGAACCTTCTGGATCATCAGGCCAGGCTGAAGGTCAGAGGTGCTCATGCTGTTGTCCAGCGTTGTTGGAGGTCCTCGGTAACCATGGCAACCTTTTCTTTTTATCTCATTTTCAGAGACAAACGCTAACCAGCGAAGAGGAGGAAGATTTTCAGGTGAGGGTTCTCCCCCTCCTACCTCCTGTGAACTTCACCTCCTCCTTTGTAAACAGATGTCTTTGACTGACAGGTCGTTGACTCTCTCCGCCTCTGACATCACTGATGACATCACTGTGCCCTTCAATAGCACTGTCACCTGGAATTACTCAGAAAAGGTTAAAGGAGAAGAGGAGAAGAGGAGGGAATAGTGGATAAGAAGGGAAGAGGAGGAAGATGTGGAGGAGGAGAATCAGGGAGGAGGAGAGAAGCTGGGATGGGTGGAGGGGAAGGAAGGAAGAGAAGGTGGAGGAGGGAAGGAGAAGATTTGAGGGTCATTCTTTTGTTTTTGGAGATTCTCTTTCATCCAGGTCATAATATCCAAAAAAGTTCATCTATATCATCAACTGAACTTCTCCTTTATCTTCTCCTTCTTCTTCTCCTCCTGGTTTTTTTCCATTATCTATCTGTCTATCTGTCTGTCTGTCTGTCTATCTGTCTGTCTGTCACTCTGGCGGTTCTCCTTCTCACACCTTCTCCAGTCCAGTTGATGTTAGAGCTGAGCATTTTTGGAGGCCCCCGTACTCAAGATCTGCTCCTATCCTCAGGCTGAGGCTGACTGCTCCTCCTCTGCTCCTCCTTCTCTTACTCCTCCGTCTCTGTTGTCCACAGGCCGTCCGTGGTGATGACATCACGGTAAAGAGCTACAGGGTGGAGAGTCGCATCACTTCTCGCTTCGCCCACACTACGGTGAGGAGCTCCGTCATCAACACCGGACCTTCATCCCAGAGCATTGGCTTCAATGTCCAGATCCCCAAACGGGCCTTCATCACCAACTTCACCATGTAGGTTGAAGATCATTGCGAAGAACCTAAGTCTTGGTGGCGATTTTCTTCACCCTCTCCTCTTCATCTCGTCCTGCAGGAACGTTAATGGAATCACCTTCGTGGGCTCGGTGAAGGAGAAGACCGTGGCCAGGAACCTGTACGCTCAGGCCAGGGCTAAAGGGAAGGCAGCCGGCATCGTCAGGTCTGGAACTCTACGGATCTTTGTTGAACCCTGCAGAACCTTCTCTTGAAGACTTGTGTTCCTGCAGGGCCAACTCCCAGGAAATGGAGACCTTCAAGACGGAGGTCCACGTCCCCCCAGGCAGCAACATCGAGTTCGAGCTTCACTACCAGGAGATGATGCAGCGACGTCTGGGCTTCTACGAACACTCGCTCTTCATACAGCCTGGAAGACTGGTCCCTCAGCTGCAGGTCAGCAGCTTCTTGGTCCGGGTCTAGGTTGAGGTCCAGATCCAGGTCAAAACATCTGACTCCTTCTCTGCTTCTCTCTTTAGGTGGACGTCTATATCTATGAGCCCAAGGGAATCGCATGGGTTCAAACTCCAAACACCCTGGGAGAGAAGTTCTCTGAGCTGATCAAAACCACACAGACTATAGACAAGGTGGGCCCAGAACCAGGACCGAAACCAGAACCAGAACCTGATGTACACATATATATAAAGAGATCAATAGTGGTTGTTTTTGTTGTTTCTCCTTAGGTTCACGTCTTCTTTTCCTTTCGTCTTGTCCCTTTTTCTCAGGGGTTTCCACAGCATCAATTTCCATCTCACCCTGTCCTCTGTGTCCTTGACTCTAACTCCAACTACCTCCATGTCCTCCCTCACTGCATCCATCAATCTCCTCTTTGTCCCCAACCTGGTAGCTCCATCTCTAGAATCATTCTTCTACCAGTGTCCCTCCTCTGAACATGTCCAAACCATCTCAATCTGTCTTCTCTAACTTTTTCTCCAAACCTTCCTGTCTGTGTTGTCCCTCTAATCACCTTATTCCTGATCCTGTCCATCCTTGTCTCTTCTAAAGAGAACCTCATCTTTAACTCCTCCACCTCCACCTCTGTCTCCTGTCTTCTGTCTATTCCTAGTGTCCATCCATTATCCATCCATCATGGCTGGTCTCACCACTGTCCTGTAAACCTGTCCCTTCACCTTAGCTGACTCTCTTCTCTTTTCTCCAGTTGTCCCATCCTGACTCCACTCTATTCTTCTCCTCTCTTCCACAGTCTCCACTGCTCTGAACAGTTGATCCTCAGTATCCAAACTCCTGCACCTTCTCCACCTCTGCTCCTTGTAACCTCCCCATTTCTCCTTCAGGTTCACATTGTTTTCAAACCAAACCTGCAGCAGCAGAGGAAATGTGAGGATTGTAGCAGCAGCAGCGTGGACGGAGTTTTCACTGTGAAATACGACGTGAACAGAGACGACACTGCTGGAGAGCTGCAGGTGAGAGGCTAACTGAGGCCAACAAGGGGTTAACCACGGGTGTGTCTTTCCTACAGGTGGTAAAGGATTCACTGGTTCTCTATTTCCTGTCCCTCTTCCCCCCCTACAGGTCTCAGATGGACACTTTGTCCAGTTCTTTGCTCCATCGCAACTTTCCCCACTTCCAAAGAATATTGTGTTTGTGATCGACGTCAGCGGCTCCATGTGGGGCGTGAAGATGAAACAGGTGAGTCTCTGCAGACAGGTGAGTCTCCTGCTGCCTGGGTCCTCCTGACCAATTTGGTCAATCTTCTCTTCCAGACGGTGGAGGCCATGCAGGCCATCCTGGACGACCTGAAGGAAGATGACCAATTCAGCATAATCGACTTCAACCACAACGTCCGTTGCTGGAACGAGGAGCTGGTACCTGGAACGCCGCTTCAGGTGGCAGATGCCAAGGACTACATCCAGAACATTAAACCCAACGGAGGTGAGGAAAAATGGAACGGTGCTAACTTGGTTAGCATAGTGGAATTTTAGGAGTAGCAGGAGATTAGCCAGGATTATTTGTGAATAGTCTGTGTTTTCTGGACCTTCTCCCAGGAACCAACATCAACGAAGCCCTGATGAGAGCTGTCTACATGCTGGTCCGAGGCTCCGGTCAGGTTGACCCGCGGTCCGTGTCTATGATCATCCTGGTGTCGGACGGAGACCCCACTGTGGGTAAGACAGTTGACCGTGGACCAGAAATAGAAATAATAGAAACAAAAAAGTCCAGTCCTGCATGTTGAACTGTGAGACCACAAAGATTCTAACTTCAGCAGTGTTGGGCAAGTTACTTGAAAAAAAGTAACTTATTACTTTACTAGTTACTGCTCTGAAAAAGTAACTAGTTACGTTACTAGTTACTAAATTCTAAAAGTAACTAATAACTAGTTACTTTACATTACACATTAAAAAATGTGTTGTTTCCTGTAGAAACTATCATAATGAAATATAGTGGTACAATAAAAACAAAATAAATGTTTAGACATTTTAACAGACATCTTTATTGTAACCTCAACTTGCCGTTGTCTTGCTTGTGGGTGTGTTCTGCTGTACCGTGTCGCGTGTGTGTGTTAGACTGTTTATTTCCCTATAAGGTAAGAAGACCCGCCCAAGTCTCTTTCTGATTGGCTTAGCCTGAAATGTTAACCTATGTCAACCAATCATCGCTCCTTTTCAACGCATGGGTTCAGTTAGTGTGCACGGCCGTCTTTCACTCATGACTGTGAGAGTGCGAGTATAGTAACGAGTAACGAGCCCCTCTATACCACAGTAACAATAACGACGTTACTGAATGGGAAAAGTATCGCGTTACGTTATTAGTTAGCGAGAAAAGTAGTTTCGTTACGTAACATCCAGTGTTAGTCCCAACACCTGATGTCAGACAGGAAGCTCTTCCACTGATGGTCAACTGTTCTGTTCTAGGTGAGATCAAGCTGAGCACCATCCAGAAGAACGTAAAGCGAGTGATGAGGGAGGAATTTTCGCTCTTTTCCCTTGGCATTGGCTTTGACGTGGATTACGACTTTTTGGAACGCATCGCCATGGAGAACCGGGGCGTGGCCCAGAGGATCTACGCCAACCATGATGCTGCGGACCAGCTGAGGGTGAAGTTTCCATTTCATTTTTCTCCTGAGATGATGATTACCTTTGGTGATTGGTAATCCAACACCTGAGATGAAATTTGCCTGAACTCTCACCTCACCCAGACTTTCATCTTCTGCTCTTTCAGACCTTCTACAGCCAGATCTCGGCTCCTCTCCTGAGAAAAATCTCAGTCCAATTTCCCGAAGACACGGTTTCTGATGTGACCCAGAGCGAGTTCGATAAGTTCTTCAGCGGCTCAGAGCTGGTGGTAGCCGGGAAGGTTCTTCCGTCAGAGACCAACACGCTGACCAGCTTGATCGCTGCTTCAGCGGTGAGTCAAGAATTTAAGGACTCTCAGGTCCGATTCTGGCTTCCTGTTCTTCTGGGTCCTTAACTTTTCTGATTTTTTTTTTCCAGGCTGGAATGGACGTCACCCTGCAGACACAGACTGACATGTCGGCATTGGACGAGGAACTTTCTAAGCAGCAACACTCCTTCACTGGCTTTGCTCGGCAGCTTTGGGCCTATATCAGGATCAAACAGCTGATCTCTGAACGGTGAGGTTGTCCACTGAGGTTGTCCACCATACTCAAATATAGGTACCAGGTGACAGGACCATGTTCATCTTTGGGATTAACAAAGCCAATTTTACAGAATTCATTTAAGGGGCTGCAGCCCTGGGCCTCGCCACCAGAGGCTGCCGCAGGTTGCTGATGTCGTCGGACAAAAATTAGCGGAAATTGTCCACGTATACTCATTTTGCAACACTTCAAACACCAATTATATCGACCTTTCCTCTCTTGTAAAGGTGTCAGATAGATATTATAGGTGTTCGACGTCTATAGAAATATGCTACCACCTTTGAAAAAGGGGGGTAGGAAAATATTACGGGTAGGAAAAAACTTCAGATATGTCTATAAATTTTCGCTACAGTTAGGAACATACATCAGAGCAACGGCACCCAGACTTTCATTAACCAACACACTCCTGATATTACTTTTAGCCAGGACCAGGGAAAGAGACGAGAGACAAGAAATTCACACTGTCCAAGATGGACACGGAGCAAGAGAGTACGGAATAATGTAAAGAAAAATAAAGTTGGTTAACAGTCGTCCGGGTCAGCGTTCAGGACATTGTAGGACGTTAAATCAGGGTCAACATTCAGGGTCAACAATCTGTGCAGAAGAGGGTGAGTGAGGCTACGATGTATGAGCCAATCGGAGAGAGAAAACAAGTAAACAATGAAATATAAATACAAAATATTAATAAAATAATAATCAATATCCAAGTACAAGTTGAAAATCTGTACGATCGGGGATGGGTTTCTCTCAGGTCTCTGGCTCCGAACCTTGGTGTGAAGAGAGGCATCACTCAGCAGATCACGGCTCTGGCTGTGGAGCATCAGTTCGTCACGCCGCTAACGGCTCTGCTGGTGGAGAGCGACGACGCCACCGAGAGGCTGCTGGCTGACTCCCCCAAAGACCCCAAACATGGCTGTTGCTCAGGTGGCTAGCATCACACTAAAACGTTTGTGGTCCGTAGGCCGACGATACTGACTTGTACGACCTCTGTGAAGGAGCCGGACTAGGAGCAATTCGGGGTGGAGGAGGACGAGGAGGTGGAGGAAGAGGAGGGATGGTGGTGCCACAGGTTTACCAACGTCCTCCCTGGGTTTTGGACCCAACAACTCCTCCACCAGGACAAGTTGTGGGTGGTCCAGTGGAGATGCTGCCCCAGACAGTCAACCTGGGTAACTACACCGACGTAGAACCTCAGAGAGTAAAGATTGATCTGAGATCAGTTCAGCAGAGCGTGACATTCCAGCTCACAGACCAAAGTCCAGACACAGATTTTTTTTTTCTCTTTGTCCTGCAGTGGACAACGACCCCCACTTCATCGTCCATCTTCCCCAGAACAACATGGATGTTTGCTTTAACATTGATTCCAAACCTGGTCACATTCTCAGCCTGGTGTCTGACCCTGGAACAGGTAGAACCTGGATCAGCTGACTTAATCAGGACCAGGCTTTTTCTGATAACAAACCTTTGTGTCTCCCGGTAGGTTTGGTCGTCAATGGTCAGCTGATTGGCTCCAAAAAAGTCAACAAAGACAACAACAAGCCCCGCACCTACTTCGGTATAATTTCCATCCACTACCAGCCCGGTGATGTCACCGTCACTGTCGGTACCGACGGCATCTCCATCACCGAAGGCCACAACAGACACACCCTGAGCTGGGGGGCCACAGCCCACATCGTCCAGGACAGGTGTCCGTCTGTCCCTCACTTCATCATGGCCCGACTTCTCCTGCTTGACCTAATCATGTGACTTCCTGTGTCTCAGGTTAACGATTTCCATCGTGAAGGATTCTCATGTCACCGTCACAGTGAATGAAAACATCCAGGTGATGGCGCTGTTGCACCGTGTCTGGAAGAAGCACCCTGTCAACGTGGATTTTCTTGGACTCTACATTCCCAATGAGAACCAGTACTCGGCGCTGGTGCACGGCCTCATTGGTACGTTCACGCTCTGTGGCTAACCTGCGCACGGCTAACATTTAGCTGTTATTGTCTCTATTAACATTATTGACTTTCCCAGTTTGGCTCTCGTAGTCGAACGTTGTGTGTGTTCATCGGTGGTGAGGAAGTGGTTGAAACATGAGTCTGGAGGGTTTTCAGGTTCAAGTCCTCTAGTTGCCACGTAACATGGCAACGTCCCCAATCACACAAGCAATTGCATAAAAACAGCTGTCCCTTCCAGATTTTTCCAGGATATGTATGTATTACACATATATTCTAGTATTATTTAGAAGACATCACGACAAAATGAGCCAGTTATTCTTTAATTTAGGAATGTATCATGTGTGAGTTAATAATCTACTGATAACTAGTAGTTTTGAGATCACATGGAAATATCAGACAGGAATTATGAACAAAAATTATATACATACACAACCATGTGCAATGGTGGCCTAGTTGTTGAAGAACCTGACTTGGGCCTAGAGGGTTCCAGGTTCGAATCCACCAGCTGCACGTAGCCACTGAGGACCTCTCAGCATGGCGCCGTCTCCACTCACTGCTGCCCTCTGTTCAATTTGGTGATGGGTTAAATGAAGAAGTTGCAGAAGCAACTTCAGCCCCGGACATGGGGAAAGAAACTCCTATACAATTTAAGAATGTATCATGAGTGATTTTTTTTTAGTTAATAATCTAGTGATAACTAGTAGTTTTGAGATCACAAACGTTCCAGAGTTAAAGATCCTCCAGTGTTGCTGCTGGGATCACTACTCCTCACTCCGCCACAGTTAAAAACTGGCATGAAGTCACGGACCAAACTGAATATTAATTGCGCCCCCTAGTGGCCAGCCGCTTAATGTTATTTAGAAATTAGAAATTCAACTAAAAATAAAACCCACATCAGGATCAAAATGGCCATAACTTTAGCACAGCTCGGACTAATCTGCTAGATTCTTCCATGTTTTGGCTTATTTTGTAACTCTGTTGCCTTTAGAGATCTGTGGACTAGACCAGGCATGGGCAAACTAAGGCCAGATGCGGCCCCGTTGGGATTTTTTATGCGACCGCCAACCTTGTCCAAATCAAATAATTTATTTATTTTATCATTATACTAATGTTTTTTCCCTGCAATACTGAATTTCCCCAGTAGCTGACGTCATAAAGGGTATTAGAAATAAAGGATTTTAGGTTTTACACATGACTTCCGGACTCGGTCTCCGTGTCCAATTTAAGGACCAATTGTGGCCCGTGAGTCAAAAAGTTTGCCCATGCCCGGACTAGACAAAGTCAGTCAGTGCTGATGATAAACTTGATTGTGTCACAGGTCAGTTTTCCCGGGAGCCCGAGGTCGCCGTGTACGACATTCGTGAAGGAAGCGATCCTCTAAAGAAGGAGGCAACGATGGAGGTGAATGGGCACAAGCTCCAAGTCACCAGGTCAGTTCTGGACACTAACCCAGTGACCGCAGTCATGTTGGTAGTGATCCCTTCCTGCCCTGAGCGCGTGTGTGTGTTTCAGGGGCTGGCAAAAGGATTACCGACAGGACAAGAGGCGCGGTGCTAACGTTCCCTGTTGGTTCATTCACAACAGCGGGAAAGGTATGATTGACGGACACTTCAGTGACTACATCGTCCCCGAGTTCGGCTCCTTCCTCCAAACTGTGGGAAATTAAAGCAATAAAGCCATAGAAATGTGAGAAGTAATGAGGTCGTCTTTCTGTAGCAGAGACCACAGCGGGGTCAGAGTCATGAAAACATATTTATTCACATCTGAAGTACTAAAAAAAGAAAAAAACAACTGTTAATAAAGATACAATCAAGTGTGCTCTTCTGTCATGATGAATTGCGGGAAACGATGCCACCTGCTGGTCACACATTGACTGTCAAGGAAGGTTTGCAGCAGGCGTCCCCAAACTGATCCATAAAGGACCAGTGGATGCTGGTTTTTGTTCCAACCAACTAACAGCACATAGTTTGACCAATCAGCTGTCAGATGACTGAGATCAGGTGATCAAGTGTCCTGCTGCTTGGTTGGAGCAAACCCCTGCAGCCACAATGGCCCTTTGTGGAACGGCTTGGAGATGCCTGGTCTAGGGTGGAGGTTTAAAAAGGAAAAAAAAGATGGTCCTTTAGGCCAGTTTGGAAAAATCCTCATAGGCCACGCCCACTTTGCGTCCTCTGTGTGGTCCCTGAAAATGAAAAGAAGCGTCAAACCAGACCAGATAGTTGGCTAACAGATGTTCTACAGCAGGGTTTGGAGAACTATAGGATTTACCATAAAATGTGGAGAAAAAAAATCTATAAAATATGATTATATTTTACATCCAGGTGGGAGGGCCGCAAAATATCATTCCACGGGCCGCAAATGGACCGCTGGCCACAAGTTTGAGACCCCTGATGCAATGACATCATACTGGTGGTCCAACTCAAATCAAAATACACATTTGACTTTATCTTGCGGGTCAAAAATAATTACACTGCGGACCAGATTTGGCCCCCAGGCTAGAGTTTGACACTTGTGTTTCTACAGTAAGCTAGCTTGCGGTTAGCTTAGGCTAAGTGATTGCTGCACGTTAGCTTCTTCTAAGATAAGAATGACACTTACAGATTCTAGCAACAGCGTAGCGCTAAAGTCCTTTTCGCTAATTCCTTCCAGCAGAGCCTCAGTGTCTCTGAAGGGTCCGTTCAGGATGAGAACCTTTTTACCTGAGCAGGAACAGAACGTTAACCTAGACATTGACAAGAACAAGAGGGGCCACTGGGTAAAGGTGTGGTACCTGGTGCGGGGATGACCGTCTCTAGATGGTTCTGGTCCAACTTCAGTTTGTCTCCAGAGTCAATCATCTTGACCACAGCTGCAAATCTGTCCTGAACTTCCTGCAGTGAAGAGGTGGATCAGAATACAGTGGCTTCTCCAGCCCACAGTCCCCAGCCCCATCACCCTCACCTGGACCACCGCCTTCTTCTTGTGGTATTTGTCTCCAAGTCTTCTGGTGACCACTTTGACCACGATGTTGGGCTGAAGCCAGTGGTCCGTCCTCTGCTGCTGTTGCTGCTTTTGTTGCTGCTTCTGCTGCTCCATCTGAGGACAAACCAGAGTCAGTTTGAAGGAGAAGAACCAAGCACAGATAGGTGACAACGACCTTCTCAGAAGCTCATCTTCACCTCGATGATCTGCTCCAGAGCAGACTTCTTCTTCTTCTCTCCTCTGGAATCCGACGTTGACGACACGTCTTTCCTCTTCGTGGACGATGATGAGGACGACGATGTTGCTCTCAGAGCATTAGCAGCAGAGACAGAGCTGCAGAGAGGGATGACAGATTAAACATTTGGAGGGTTCATGAAGAAGGTGCTACTCAGAAAGGGCAAGTACCTGGATTTAGAAGAAGACGATGACGATGATGAGGTGGACGAGGAGGCTCCAAGGTTAAAAGTGACTGCAACAATGAAAGAGAGAAACTGAAATCAGCCCAGACTGAAACCAGCCACTTCCTCTGTCCTCTAATAGAAAGTTGACAACCTTTTTCCTCGTTTTCCTCACGCCGAAGTTCTGTAAAGACTGGAGCTTCCTGCAGAAGCCAAGCCACACGTTACATTTTCTCCACACGTCTAAATCTAATGTTTTGTCTCCAGTGATTTCTCACCAACTCTGTCTCTTTTCCATCTCGTCCTCTGCGAACTTGCTCCTCAATGAACCTCGCGGCGCGCTCCTCGTCGTCCAGATCCTGCTTCTTCTTCTTGGCCTGCTCCTCCTGCCGCCGGATGGTCTCTGGGTCGCGGTCCACGTACTGAATGTACCAGCCTTTGGGCGTCTCGTCCACTTTACACAGACCTGCGGAGAAAACACAGAGACGGAAAGTAGAACTTCCCCCGTGTACGACGTGGAGTTGGAGAAGTTTGAGTCCCACCTTCTCTGCCCAGCCACTTGGTGAAGTCTGTCAGCGTCTCCCACTTCGTGGAGTTCATGTGGACGTGTTCGCGGTGACTGATGTACTCATTGTACACGATGTTGTTGTGCACGCGCTTCGTTCCTGTGAGAACATTGTGTATTTAATCAAACTGCAACAAACCCTAGAACATAAATGCACTTCAGAGTCATTTCACCAGCACTGCCTTTGCCCAGAACTCACCGAACCTTCTCCTGAGCAGCTCCAGGAAGTCACTCTTAAATTCACTGGTGCACAGAGAGGTGGGGAGGGGAGACGGAGTGTGTGTGTGTTATCAAGGCTGTAAACCATTCTGGTATTAAAAAAATATATATATATGAAGTGATGCACTGGCAGCCATCTCACTCTGAGAAATAGTCCATGAACTTGGTGGGATTCTCTGAAGCCAACAGCAGCTGGCGCTGATGAGACTCTGACATACAGTGACATTTGAATCCATTCTGTAAGAAACATTAAATCATTAACAAAATATTTGTAAAAAAACAAACCCAAGCCCTGAACCCAGACTCAGCATGAAAACATCACCTCGTCTCGACACTGTTTCTGGCACATCTGACAGTACCAGCGCAACTTCTGCAGACCTTTGGCCTTGATCCGGTTACTGATCGCTTTCGGAGACAGAAAGTCCGCTTTTCCCATCTCGACCTGTGGTCCAATTCACCCTATACCTGCTCGACTGGCTCTGGTTCCCCGTAGACCCAGAACGGGACCGGTGTTAAGCCCGGCGGTTCGACAGAAAATTGGGGACGCGAGGACACAAACAAACCAATTCCGGAAACGCTGCCACCAGAAGTATTTTCACTTCCGGGTCAGGAAAGACCCGCCTCACAAAAAAATCGCAGCGATTGTTTTCATAATGTAGTCACAAAAATTAAGTACCACAGAATAAACACATTTATTAATTGGCGTGGTATTCTTGGCGATAAGCACAATTTCACTTAAATACACTTGAAATAACACTTTTGCAACGTTGACGCTATTTCCTTTGACCATTTCCGGCGATTTTGCTGCGTTCAAACACCAAAAATTTGCTCGGATTTAGAAAAAGTGGTGCATATTTTATTCACGTACGTATTAAAACACACTTAAAATAAATTTAATATGATTAATAATATTATAAAAAATATGTATAATGAATTTGAATTCTCTGTGATTAATTTTAATCAACTAAATGTTTTTTTGTACTCATTTTAACAACATTGCTGTCTGCTCCTGAAGCCGCCCGGCTGCCATTTTGACAGGGTATTGCGCCTGCGTGTTTCTGCGTGTCTGACCTTCAGAGGACTGAACATGTTTTCCAGAAGCAGCGCCTTGATCTTCCTTCCACAATGGTACATTTTTAAACATTAACTATATTATTTATTTCAGTGTTTTATTGCATTTTCTCGGTTGTGTCGCGATGCGGCATTTGCTGTTGCTCCAGCTTCTTCTGACGCCGAGTTAGCGGAAGCATCGTCCAAGCTAGCGTGTTAACGAGGCCGGGGTGAAATGAATGTAATAAGTCTTTAGACTTTTACTGCAATGAATGAATGAAACATGACGGGTTCGGTTACTTAGTTGTGTTTGTTGACTTCTAATAGTCGGTCTGTGTTGTTCTTGTTTTGAATCACTTCTCATTCGCTACTCCTGAGTTCTATAACTCGGAACCAATGTTAGCTAGGTGACCGTTAGCCAATGTTAATAAATGTCGACTGAACAGATAATCGCTGCAGCCTGTCAGTATGTTGTTGTTACTGTCATACTCTGCAGCAGTTACACCTGTCTTGTCTGTGTGTGTGTCTGTGTTTCAGTGGACAGGTCAGGAACATGGCGACTCTGAAGGACAGTAAGTACAATAACATTCCTAAGTCCTTCTAAAAATAATAAGAACCTCTGTTTCGACAAAGAATCTCTTCCAAATTGTAAAAGATTGTGGTCGTGATAAAAAGACACATTACCATGTTAGTTTGCCTTATTTTTGTTTATTTCTTAGTATTTCTAGTTTTTAGTATTTACAACTTAAGGCACCAGCAGCAGTACAGCACTGAATAAAAGATGCACGCAATAAAAAACAATAGAGAAAGACATGAGTAATAATTGAGTATGTTAGACATGGATGTTAAGGACCATGGAGGTTAATGATAGTAGTATTAGTAGGTAATAGTTGTTGCAATGTGTGGTGTTGTTGAATAATTGCAATCTCATATATAGTTTTATTTCACTATGACAATATTACTATTAAGTTAAGTTAGTATTATGATCCATCTAGTGCATAGATGTAAGTATAGACATATACGTAATAATTATGCAGGTGATTATAATTGACATACATTTCTGAAGGATACTCCCCATGGATTTAATAAAGTTATCTATGTAGTTATCTATGTAGATCAGTGGTGTCAAACCCATTTCTGCCGGGGGCCACATCAGTAATACAGTTTGCCTTGAAGGGCCAGTTGTATGGGTGTATGGGTTCCGGGTGCCAAACCACTGGTTTGTGGACCAGTACCTGTCTTCAGGTCATTTGTTACAGGGCCGCAGTAGGACACAGTGGAGAAAAAAAAAAAGCACTTAATTTTTACTAAACTACTGCATTCAAAGAAAGCAGAAAGTGTAATAAAACTTTATTTCTTCAGGTGAGATATCTTGCGGGCCACATTTGGCCCCCGGCCTTGAGTTTGACACATATGATGTAGATATACCTACAGATGCACACATATATGTGCCAAACAACATGTCCATACAGTATATTGGCATACCTGGCATCATCTACTGAACACCTTTCATCATCATCAAACTCTAAATCCTCCTCCTGTTTTCCTCTTCAGTCACTATACGACTCAAGTCCATCAAGAACATCCAGAAGATCACCAAGTCCATGAAAATGGTGGCAGCAGCCAAATATGCCCGAGCTGAGCGCCAGCTGAAGCCAGCCCGCATTTATGGGAATGGAGCTCTGGGTAGGAGCAGGAAGCGTCTGTTGACCTCCTCTGTCTTTGGTGATGGAGCAGGAGTGACTCCTGTGTCTTCTCTCCACAGCTCTCTACGAGAAGGCCGAAATCAAAGCTCCTGAGGAGAAGAGCTCCAAGCACCTGATCATTGGAGTCACCTCCGACCGTGGTCTGTGTGGAGCCATCCACTCTGGAGTGGCCAAGACCATCAAGAATGAGATCTCAGCCCTGAGCGGCGCTGGGAAGGAGGTGATGGTGGTGAACGTGGGCGACAAACTCAGAGGTCTGCTCCATCGGTGAGAACCTCCATCAACACAGAGGACATCATTCCAGCTCAGATCTCTAGTCTGGTCATCTTTCACTGACCTTTGTGTCCCCCTCTCCCTCTTGTCCCTGTCCTCCTCCTCCTTCTCCTCCTTGTTCTTCTCAGAACTCATGGGAAACACATCATGCTGAACTGTAAGGAAGTGGGCCGCAAACCTCCAACCTTCAGCGACGCCTCGTTGGTGGCGGCGGAGCTGCTGAACTCCGGCTACGACTTTGACCAGGGCTCCGTCATCTTCAACAGATTCAGGTCTGCTCTGCTCCGTCCGCCCTCACTGACTCGCAGCGGGATTCAAACCCTCACCGTCTGTTCTCCTTTGCAGGTCTGTCATCTCCTACAAGACGGACAAGAAGCCTCTGTTCTCCAATGACACCGTGGCCAACTCTGGTGACTGGACTCTCCACTCCTCCTCTCCTCCTCTTCTTTCCTCTCCTCACCTCCTTCAGACCAGGAGAAGAACTGTAACTCTAACATCACTGTTTTGTTTTTCTTTCCCACCTGTGCAGAGACCATGGGTATCTATGATGACATTGATGCTGATGTCCTGAGGAACTACCAGGAGTTCACTCTGGTCAACATCATCTATCTGGCCCTCAGGGAGTCCTCGGCCAGTGAGCAGAGCGCCAGGATGACCGCCATGGACAGTGCCAGCAAGAACGCCTGTAAGAATCCCCCGGAAGACTGATGCGGGTCTGACCGACTCATACTAGTGTAACCGACTGAAACTCGTCTGACTGACTGATTGGTAACGGACTGACTGACTGATTTTGGTCCGATTGATAGACTGATTCCAGTCCAATTGACAAATACTGGTCCGACTGACTGATACTGACTGACTGACAGATAGATACTGCTCGGACTGACTGATACTGGTCTGACTGACTGACTAGCTCATTTTGGTCTGGCTGACTGACTCCGGTCTGACTGACTGACTGACTCCGGTCTGACTGACTGACTGACTCCGGTCCGACTGACTGACTGACTCCGGTCCGACTGACTGACTGACTCCGGTCCGACTGATTGACTGATTTCGGTCTGACTGACTGTTTTCGGTCCAATTGACAAATACCGGTCTGACTGACTGACTGAGGATAGATACTGCTCTGACTGACTGATACTGGTCTGACTGACTGACTGACTGACTGACTGACTGACTGACTAGCTAGCTTATTTTGGTCTGGCTGACTGATTCCGGTCTGACTGACTGACTGATTTCGGCCCAATTGACAAATACCGGTCCGACTGACTGATGCTGACTGACTGACAGATAGATACTGCTCGGACTGACTGACTCCGGTCCGACTGGCAAATACTGTTGCGACTGACTGACTGATAGATAGATGCATACTTGTCTGACTGACTGATACTGGTCTGACTAATTCACTGACCGACTGATAGATACTGGTCTGACTGATTGACTGACTGGTTCTGGTCTGACTGAGTCCAGTCTCCTCTAACCTTGATTCTGTTCTACTCGTTCCCAGCTGAGATGATCGACAAACTGACGCTGACCTTCAACAGAACCAGACAGGCCGTCATCACCAAGGAGCTGATCGAGATCATCTCTGGAGCTGCTGCTCTGTGAGTTCTTCCTCCCTTTCCTCCTCCTCCTCTTCTTCTTTTTTCCTCTTTCGTGTTATTTCCCTGCTTTTAATATCTCGCTCCTCTTTCCAGATAAACGATGGCCCCAACGTGGTTTTCTTCGACAGCTTCCCTCACACTCGTGTGTCGTAGTGTTTGAGCTGCACAGCCTGAAAGTTCCTCCTTCTGTCTGTAACATATTGATGATTTAAAAAATAAAGAAATAGATGAATACTGGTGACGTTGAAGTTGCCTGACATTGACTCAAATCCAAATTCTATTGTTTCTCTCCTTGGATTTTCTTTCTGCAAAGTGGTTTTGTGGTGTGTGTTTTGATCTGATCCTGAGATCTCAAAAAAAATGGTCTCAACTAAATAAATGTAGTAGTAAATGTAGTAAATGTATTTATATACATACACTATATTACCAAAAGTATTCTCTCACCCAATCAAATGATCAGAATCAGGTGTCCTAATCACATGGCCTCGCCATAGGTGTATAAACTCACAGGATGTCACCTGTGCAACAAATCCCGCCGTGAAATCTCCTCCCTCCTAAATATTCCACAGTCAACTGTTTGGAAACAACAGCAACTCAGCCACCAAGTGGACGACCATGTAACCTGACGGAGAAAGGTCAACGAATGCTGATGCGCGTTGTGCAAAGAGATCGCTAACTTTCAAACTTCATGTGTCCTTCACATCAGCCAAAGTACAGCACACAGAGAGCTTCATGGAATGGGTTTCCATAGCTGAACAGCTGCAGCCAAGGCACACATCACCGAGTGCAATGCAAAGTGTCAAATGTGGTGGTTCTAAAGCAGTGGTTCTCAACTGGTGGGTCCCCACCCAATGGTTCTGAATGGGTCGCAAACAGCTGATCAAAAATCACAAACTAATCTGCTGACGACCATGTGTTTTATTTTAGAAAATCTCTTATTTTGAAAGGCACACTCTGCTGAATAAAATGAGTATGTTAATGTTTTTTTTTTTAGTAAATTAATTTGTTTGAATTCTATGAGAGTGGCTCGCGATGAGGAAAATGCCCAGAGTGAGACCAGTTAAGAACCAGTGGTGTAGAGCACGTCCTCACTGTCCTCTACAGCAGTGGAGACACGTTCTCTGGAGTAATGAATCACTCGTTTCCATGTGGCAATCTGATGGAGGAGACTGGATTTGGAGGTTGCTATGAGAATGCTAACTTTCCCACTGCATTGTGCCGAGTGTGGAATTTGGTGGAGCAGGAATTATGGTGTGGGGTTGTTTTGGGGACTTGGCCCCTAAGTTCCAGTGAAGAGGACTATGAATGCCTCGGGACACCAAAACTTTTTGGACAATTCCATGCTCCCAACCTTGAACAGTCTGGAGCCGGCCCCTTCCTCTTCCAACATGACTGTGCACCAGTGCACAAAACAAGGTCCATAAAGACAGAGTCTGGGGTGGATGAACTTGACTGTCCTGCACAGAGTCCTGACCTGAAGCCGATAGAATACCTTTGGGATGAAGACTGAGATCCAGGCCTTCTGGTCCTCATATATGCGCTTTTGTAGGAATGTTCAAAAATTCCTATAAACACACTCCTCAACCTTGTGGACAGCCGTCCCTGAAGATATGAAGCTGCAAAAGGTGGACGGACATCATATTGAACTCTATGGGTTAGGAAAAGTATGGCACTAGTATTAGTCAAGGCAGGTGAGTGAGTACTTTTAGTAATAAAGTGTATTCACATATACAAGGATAATGACCATAGAAAAGACAAACTGGGAGCTGATTGGATCATTATGATCACATGGTCCTCTGACACTGACGGTGTTTTCCTGCTGACGCTCAGATTCCTTTGTCAGAATCCTGTTGTTCTGCTTCTGTGTTTGGACATGGAGAAGATTCACGAGTGTGTGAGGAAAATCCTCAAAGGTTTTGTCAAAAAATTTACATCTGACAATAAAAACAGACACATTAGCAGCAAAAAAAAAGGAATCTGTGTCCAAACAATTAGTGCTGCAGATTTAGACCAGAGCGAGACAAAGGCACAGACAAAGAGAGAGGGACAAAAACAGACAGAGAAAGAGCGATTTTGAAAAGAAACTTTATTGACAGTTGGTGGAAACGGAGAAAAAGAAAAAAAACGTATTCTATTGTCGTGGATCCAAATCAGCCTAACCACAAAACCAAAAAAAAAAAAAAAAATTTAAGTTGGAACTGAGCAAAACACATTTGTTCAAATATATCCACGTTATCTGTGATCCTGTGGAAACAAAATTCCAGTCTCAGCCTGGCCTTCACGCTGGGTCTCCACGGGACCACAGCATCAAGCTACCCACACCTCTGCTGTCTGTCCCTACGTGTCACATGATGAGAGCGCCAGGAGACATGATGTCTTACAGATCCTCTTCTTCTTCTTTCGGCTTATCCCGTTTTTCAGTGGTTGCCACAGCGAGTCAACAACTTCCATCTCACCCTGTCCTCCGCATCCTCCACTCCAACTCCAACCACCTCCATGTCCTCCCTCACTGCATCCATCAATCTCCTCTTTGGCCTTTCTCTTCGTCTCTAGCTCCATGTCTAGCATTCTTCTCCCAATATAACCATTGTCCCTCCTCTGAACATGTCCAAACCATCTTAATCTGTCTCCTCTAGTTTTCTCTCCAAACCTTCCTGTCTGTTGTCCCCCTGATCACCTCGTTCCTGATCTTGTCCATCTTTGTCACCCCCAAAGAGAATCTCAGCATCTTTAACTCTGCCACCTCCAGCTCTGCCTCTTGTCTTCTACCTATTCCTAGTGTCTCTAGTTCATACATCATGGCTGGTCTCACCACTGATGTCTTACAGATATATGAAGAAAATTCCTCAAAACTCAGATTCACCAGGAAAAGTTTACCTGCAACCAGAAGCAGATCCAGTTAAGTTTCATTAGAATCACCAGAAAATGAAGTCAACAAACAAACCAGGGATTCTGCCCGACAACCCCTGAGGGTCAGAGGAGACGTTGACTCATGTAGGAAAGCAAACTCCTTTTCATTGTGACATTGTGATTCACACCACAGGATACAACAAAATGTCACCTCTGCTTGACCCGTCTCCAAAGTGGGCAGCTTTGAGTGGGGACGGTGCCATGGTCAGTGGACCTCAGTTGTAACCGGGCAGTTGGTGGATTTGAACTTGGAACCCTCCGGACCCCAGTCTGGTCCCTTAACCACTAGGCTGGCCTAGTGATATACTGTAGACACAGGATATAGAGAAGTTCAATTGCCTTCATAAACAAATCTGTTCAATATCCTATGGCTCTAGTTCTATCCAGACAGAGATATTATGGTAGAGCACCCCCTAAAGGACGTCACATCACATGCATCCACGAGTGAAATAAGGAGAACCAGAACTAAGAGATGTTTTTTGTTGTCGACTAAGTTTACACCTGCAGACAGTTTGTTTTGTGTAGTGGTTGAATACTTTAACATAAAATAAAAAATGAAAACCTCCAACATTTTCATATAAAACACAGTGACTTCCTGTTTGATCTTTGGACTTCCTGTCACATGGTCAGACAGCCAGCAGGAGGGAATGTCAAACTGCACTGGCACATGTTTCCTGGATCTCTAGGTTTCCACTGAAGGTGAAGTCAAACATCCACCAAGTCTCCGAAGTGTCTCTGCTGAGGAAGTCGTCCACGTCCAGTGATTGGACGCTTGTGAAGCCATGTGATTCTCTTTGCTGCGGTTCCACTGCAGAATATTATACAAAATGATCCAGAACTTTGTTAGGTTCCACCAACATGTGCTCTCCTGGTGATGGTGTCCACAGGTAAACAGCACAGCTGTGGTCACCTGACATGAAAACTCACTGGGACAGAAAATGAAGATGAAGAACTCCACTGTCCAACTCTGTCCAGTCGCCCTCGAAGAACCTATCTTTGGATTGAATGACCTGTAGGATTGAGAACCTACACAGAAACATCATGGTTGAGCCATCAGATCCCAGGAAAGGATCGAGGACAGAGCTGAACGGAACCTGAAGCTGCTGAAGAACATTCTGGATCCTCTGGTTCTGATCCTGAACATCACCCTCCAGGTCCACAAAGTAAGGACGCTTCTTCTGAACCTGTTGCTACTTTGTTGTTATCTTGTTGCTGAAGCCTCAGCTGTGGAGAACTGTTGTTCTAGATCTGGACCTCTTCTTGATGTAGTTGTGTTGTGGAGGTGTCGAGGTTGTTGTCTCCTTTGCACAACGAGTTTCTGATGGTGTTGGCATGCATAGGGTGTGATGTTTTTTAGGACAAAACAAACAGAGCAACAGCAACAATAACAGACAGAATAACAACAGTACAACCGTAACAATAACAAAGACTGGCCACAGTACAATCCCAACAATAACAAAAAGTACAACAATAGTACAACTGCAACATTCGCAAACACCAGCCACAGGACAACCGAGTTCTAATGTTGGTGGTGGACATGAAGGTGATGGGACCCTTGAAGATAAAGGTGGAGATGAAGACCATGCAGTGGGTGCGGTGACATTCAGGAAAACCACCACAGATGTGATGTTGTGTCTCAGTGAAAACCCTCTGTACCTGAACAAGAACTTAGACAAAACAAAGTGTCCAGGCGCCACTCCTCCTCCTGCTCCTGCTCCTCTTTCTTCTCCTTCTTTTCATGCTGCTTCCTCTGAATGTTACCTTGTCCTCTCCCTGACCTCCTCCTGCTCCTTTTATCCTCTCCGTCGTGTCTTCTCCTCTCAGTGTGTGGGCCCGAGGTCGTTCACAGGTAAAACTCCGCTGTATGAGCTCTTCCGAAATCTGAAAGTGATGTCCGAGTACGCGTGTAGCCACTAGAGGGCGACAACATCCACAGAAATAGATATACTGATTTGGCACGACGAGCGCTTACACTCGTCATCATCATCTTCATCATCACTGTGAAATCAGACCTGATTTCTGATGCCTCCTCCTCCTCCTCCTCCTCCACCTCAGCCTCCTCCTTCTCCTTCTTCTCCTCTGTTTGTCTCCTAATAAGCTGCTCCTTCTCCTCCTCTAATTTGGCCATTATTCACTGCTGTCACACTGCAATTATTCAGAGCTTATCTCCTTCACACACACACACACACACACACACACACACACAGACTGATGACGGCTGCTGATAGGACCAGGCTCCTCCTTCTCCCCTCCTCCCCCTCATCATCATCACTGCATCATCATCACCATCCTCATTGTTGTTTTCATTTTTTTAATAAATCTTTTATAAAGGTCCTAAGAACTGACAACATCAATAAGACAACAACAACAAAATATAAAAAAAACACTACATTGACAACATCAAAAAAGATGACAACAATGACCATAGCTATGAAAACAACTACAAGAATATAAAAAACAGCTATGACAACATCGACAACAACAACAAGACAACAACAATGACCAGAGCCATGGAAATAACTACAACGATAAAAACAACAACAACTCTGGCAACAACAACAAAAACAATTACAACATTAAAAACGACTACAACAACAATAAAAATGAGAATAACAACAACCACTGCAACAACAAAAATAAAAATGACAACCAGAAGAACACAACTACAGTGATGACTAAAAGAGCAATGACAACTACTACAACAACAACCATGGCAATCACTACAACAACAATAACAACCACTACATAAACAACTGTGGCAATCACTACAACAACAACAACCACTACAAACACAATAACAACCACTACAACAACGACAACTAGTACCACAACAAAAACCACTGCAACAACAACAACAACAACAACAACAACAATAAAAATGACAACTAGAAGAACACAACTACAGTGATGACATCTAAAAGAAAAAATGACAGCTACTACAACAACAACCACTACTACAACAACAACAACCAACACAACAACAATAACAACAACCACTACAACAACAACAACAACCACTACAACAACAACAATGACAACCACTCCTACAGCAACAACAACCGCCAAAACAACAACCACTACAACAACAACAATGACAACCACTACAACAACCACCACCAAAACAGCAACAACAACAACCACTACAACAACAACAATGACAACTACTACATGGACTACAACATTGATAAGACGACAACAACATCATCAATGACAACAATAGCAATGACAACACTAACCATATTAATGATAACAACTACATCACTGACAAAGATCAACATCATCATCAATAACAACAACAACAACAACAACATGTTTCTAGGAAGAGTTGGAAAAAATGAGGCAGAGCAAAGAAACATCTCAGATCCACTGATCCGCTGTTCAATTACATCATCACTGCTGCTTAATGATGTTGCAGCAGTAGCAGCAGTGGCAGCAGCATCAGTAGCAGCAGTAACAGCAGCAGCAGTAACAGTGCTTATGCAGTAAAGCCGATTAGAACAGAGACAAACGGCGTTGAGGCCAGGAAGCGTGGAGAGGTTCATTCCTCTTTCCCTCTCACACACACACACACACACACACACACACACACACACACACACACACACTTCCATCCATTTCATTCCACCTTTTTCCAACCCTGGTGAAGTATTTGATTTCCTCTCCCTCCTCCTCCTCCTCCTCTTCCCTCTCCTCCTTCGTCTCCTTTGTGTGGAGGTAATCGTAGATGCAGAGGGGCGCGGGCCCGCGGGGGCGCTGTTATCAACCTCCAACATCTGTTGGCGTGTCAGGTGATGAGATGGAGCGCTCGCCGGCGGCCTGGACGACTCCTTCAATTTAGAGAGGGAGTGGGTAAACAAACACAGGCTGAAAGGGTCTGCTCCTGCTCCTCCCGTTCCTCTCTCAGCTCCTCTCTCTACTCCTCCTACTCCTCTCACTGCTCCTCAGTGAACCCTTGTAAAAACCTCACTGTACCAGCGGATCTCATGGCCTTGTTCTGGTCGATTGTTGGAGAACCCCAGTTCTCTGCCATTGTTCTTTTCCCATCATCTCCCTATTTTATTTCCTCTGTAGATCTCTCTCTCACACACACACACACACACACACACACACGTTCATAAAGGTCAGAGTTCATGACCGTTGATATGCTGTTGATGATGAGAGAGACTCAAATGAAAGGTTTGATCTTCAGACAGACTTTTATTTTGAAGGCTGCTCCCCTGCCTCAAAGGTTTGTTAACAAACTCATAGGAATCAAACTGAAATTAACTGAACTGGACTGAATTGAACTGAACTAAACCGGACTAGACTGGACCGGACTGGACTGGACTGGACTAAATCAAACTGAATTCAACAAAACTGCACCAAAATTAACAAAACTGAAACTGATCTGAACTGAACCAATTGAAATGCACCGAACTGAACTTAACCATATTGAACTGAACCAAAATGAACCAAACTGGACTGAACTGGACCAAACCGGACTGAACTGGACCGAACCAGACTGGACAAGACTGGTCTAAATCAAACTGAATCCAACTAAACTGCTCCAAACTGAACTTAACCATATTGAACTGGACCAAAATGAACCGAACTGAACTGAACTGGACCGGACTAGACTGGACTAGACTGGTCTATAAATCAAACTGAATCCAACTAAACTGCAACAAACTGAACTGAACCATATTGAACTGGACCAAAATGAACCGAGCTGAACTGGTCTGAACGGAACCACACTGGACTGAGTGTGAGTTTACTGTTTATTTCCCCTGTTGCTTTGTAGCCCCCCCCCAGGTGTGGGGGCGGTTGATCTTCTGAAGTTCTGACACTGGTCTTCATTCTTTGTCTAAAGACTTTGTCCTGAAGCTGAGTTGAAGCCAGCAGAGGGAGCTGCCGTGCCCTCTGTTGTTGACGCTAGTTTGAATCCCTTTGTTGTCGGGCCGTATCAGCAGCGCCACGGATCCACGGACGCCTCCACCTATAAACCCCGGGGGAATGGAACCCTTTATTCAGCCCACACCTCCTGGATCAGAGGGCTTTTGCACCCATTGTGTTTATCTGCTCTAGACCAGGGAGCAGAGCCACAGGACGTTCTCCAGGACGTTCTCCAGGACGTTCTCCTCCACCTCCTTTGTCTTTTCCACACTCTGTCACTCAGGGTTAGGAGCTGCAGTGGCTGAGGCGCAGGGTTCAACTCCTGATCCAAAAGAGCAGCAGGATGTGTGGTCCACGAAGGGACGGACCCCCCCCCCACCACTGCCCAGAAAAGACCTACACTTGGGAATTGTGATGTCATGGCTCCTTCTACACCATCCACACGTGGGTGGTAGCCCCACCGCTGCAGGCTACAAGGATCTGTGTGTTGTCAGTGAAGATGGAGAAACCTCCAACCAGGAAGTGAGAGGAGCAGAGCTGGACCACCATTGAGTTGAACACGGAGCTGCAGATCTACTCCTAAAGGAGGAGAAAGGAGAAGAGACATGGATCCAGAGAGAAGGGAGGCCTGAGGAGATGAGGGCAACAGGAGAACCAAGTTCCACCAAACCTTTGTGTTGACACAGAAAAAGGAGAAGAGCTTAAAGGACTTTATTGAAAGTTGGTGCCAATCAGCAATGATCTGGACTGTGAGCAGTCCTGTCCCCTAGTGGCCATCAGACTCTCTGCCTCCATAGGATCGAGTCACACTAAAAAGAAACGATAAATAAATCACAGAATGGTGTCGGTGATCCTGTTGAAACCTTGTGAACAGGTGCCACTGGGGGGCAGTGTAGAAAATGACTGAATCCTGTCTCCTGTCTATGTGAGAAAAACATCTGACTTCTCCAATACCTGAACACCTTGTTTTTTTTACCAGTGACTTCACTCATCACATGGTACAGGCCCAGGGGAAGCAGCTGTACCAGCAGTATCAGCTGTACCTCCTCCGCAAATGGCACTAGTTGTACCTTCAGTACCTTATGTACCTGCAGCACCTTCAGTACAATCAGTGCCAGCAGGACCAGCTGTACCGTATGTAGTAACTGCACCTGGAGTACATTCAGTACCATCTGTACCAGCAGTACAAGCTGTACTTTCATTACCTTATATACCATCTGCACCATCTGTACCTTCTTGTACCTTCTCTATCAACTGTACTAACGCTACCTTTAGTACTTTCTGTACCTCCAGTACTTTCAGTACAAGCTGTACCAGCAGAATCCTTAAATACCAACTCTACCACCTGTACCTGCAGTACCTTTTGTAGCATCTGTACCAGCAGTAGAAGCTGTGCCTTTACTACCTTCTGTACCTGCAGTACCATCAGTACAAGCAGTACCTTCTGTAGTAACTGCACCTATACCTGCAATACCGTCAGTCACTTCAGTACCATCTGTACCAGCAGTACAAGCTGTACTTTCATTCCCTACTGTACCAGGTTTACCCTCTGTACCTTCTCTATCAACTGTACTAGCTGCACCTTTTGTACCTTCTGTACCTGTAGTACTTTCAGTACAAGCTGTACCAGCAGAATCCTTAAATACCAACTGTACCACCTGTACCTGCAGTACCTTTTGTACCATCTGCACCAGCAGTAGAAGCTGTGCCTTTACTACCTTCTGTACATGCAGTACCATCAGTACAAGCAGTACCTTCTGTAGTAACTGCACCTATACCTGCAATATCGGCAGTACCTTCAGTGCCACCTGTACCAGCAGTAAAGGCTGTACCTTCATTCCCCTCTGTACCAGGTTTACCTTCTGTACCTTATCTATCAACAGTACTAACTGTACTTTTTGTACCTTCTGTACCTGTAGTACTTTCAGTACAAGCTGTACCAGCAGAACCTTTGGTTCCTTATGCCCCAATTGTACCACCTGTAGCTGCAGTACCAGCTGTACTTTAATTACTTTCTGTATCCTCTGTACCTGCTGCACCGGCTGTAATTTCAGTACCTTAAATACCAGATGGACCAGCAGTACTAGTTGTGCCATTTGTACCAGCAGTAACCTTAGTACTAGCAGAACCTTTTGTACCAGCTGTAGTCCCGGGTGGGAGAAGTGGAGAGAAGGGAGGAGAGGCTGGTAGATTTGCAGAAACCATTATCCATTAGCATAACAAACACTCTCTCACTGAGTGAGCGAGCACCGTTCCCTGAGGGAGAGTCAGTCCAGCGTGTGTTGACATTTACCCCCTTCTGGGGGCGCCGTTTCTCTGCTGTTTAACTTCAATTAAGTGTGTGTGTATGAAGGATGAAGGAAAAGCAGCGATGGAGCTCAGCTGATAAGGAGGGAGATGCTGCCCTGAGCTCCTGGTGGGAGGAGGAGCAGGAGGAGGAGGAAGAGGAGGAGGAGGAGGAGGTGTGGCTGACTCCTCTTATTCTAATGCAGCCAATTTCCTCCTTTATTTCATTTCTGGAGCCCAAACCTGTGATGTGAGATAAGGTTGCCATGGAGACCGCCGCCTCAGTCAGAGGGTGCGGGGGGATGAATAATTTAAAACTCCAGCAAGCTGAAGAGATAAGGAGAGAGGGAGCAGGGCCCAGGCCTCCCCGTCTCTCCTCCCTCACCTCCCCAGTTCCCCCCATCTTCCAGCCCCCCCGCCCCCAACTCCAAAGAGTGGCGACCTCCCAAGGTCAGGGGCATCATGGGAAATTGAACTGGCTCTTTAGGCCTTGGCCCAATAGATACTGGAGGAGGAGAAGGAGAGTTTTTGTCACCCTCCGTGTTCTTACATCATCGTGTTTTCATTCCACCTGTAGACGACTGTGAAGACGAACACGGGCCGTGGGTCACCAGCAGGTGAGGAGGGTGGGGGTGAGGGAGCGGGATTGCGGGGGGGGGCGGAGGGGTGGTTGGAGGAAGAGCAGAACAACAAAGCTGATTCATGAAGTCCTCACACAGGACGCCCGCACCAACAGCAGCCCGAGCGTGAAGTTCTCATCCCTGTGGCGCCAGGGCTGAACTGGGCCACACACACACACACACACACACACACACACAAAGGGCTGAATCAACAGGAGATCAGGAGGAGGAGGTGTCACCTTCATCCTCCTCTTCATCTCAAACCCTAACACTTCCTACAGTCTCCTGTTGGTGGCACCTCCTGCTGGAGAACCAGCACGTGCCTCTATTCCAGCCAATCAGAGAGTCAACTGACCAACTGACTGACCGATACCTAGTACAGCCAAGACATGAACTGCTGTGATGTCACCTTGGTGGTTGCTGTAGTGATGATGGAGGTTCTTGTTGGTGGAGGTTAGAAACCCATGATCTTTGGTTCATTGAGGGACATTGAACGTAGCAGATGCTGAAAGACAGAGGATGAAGAGATTGTCCTGTGGAGTTGGTTGATGTTGTCGATGGATTATTTGATTGAATACTTCACTTTACTACTACTTTACTAATACTTCTACTTTAATACTCTGCATCAAGAAAGACTACGACCAAACCACAACTGAGCTGCAGAACCTGAAGTGAAAGAGAAGATGGGAACTAAGGTGTTGGTGTTGAACAGCCTTGAGAAAAATTTAATTTAAATAAAAATTCCTAAACAAATACGAAAAAAGAAATATTTTAGATTTCTAAAAGATTAATCTGATCAATGACAAGTGGTTGTTGCGGAATTAGTTCAAACTTCTGAAGAATCTTCTGAGATCTCAGTGACAGTTTCTCTGTCTGTGGTGTGAACTCCTAGGTTCTCCTCCTGAACTGGATCAGCCCAGGTTATGGAGGTCAGCGCCTCCTACTGGACTGACCACCTGCAGGAAGGTTGAGGAGGATTTGGTACGAAGAGGACAAAGATGGATGGATGGATGGTTGGTTGGATGAGTGGATGGATCATTCAATTGATGGATAGATGAATTGTTGGTTGGTTGGATGATTGGATGAATGGTTGGATGGACAGTTGGTTGGATAATTGGTTGGACAGATGGATGGGTTGACTGTTGGATGGATGATTGGATGAATGGTTGGTTGGATGGATAGGTGGATGGTTGGATGGATGGTTTGATGGTTGGTTGCATCATTGGGTGGATAGATGAATTGTTTTTGGCTGGCTGGCTGGATGTTTGGATGAATGGTTGGATGAATGGATGGTTGGTTGGATGGTTGTATAGACAGATGGATAGATAGGTGGACGGTTGGGTGGATGGATTGGTGTGTGATCTTTAAGTGAGCTCAGGTCCAGACCTTATCATGAACTTATGTTTGTCATAAACCCCGCCCCCAACTGAAAAGACACGCCCCTGTGCTTCCTACCCTCCCAACCCTCCCTGCCCGTTCACCTCATCTGTCCGCGTTTTCTGATGTTCAAAGTTAGAGAAACATTTCACCTCGGCCCATTTCTGTGCTCCTTCTCTCTGCAGTTCTCCTCTTAACCACAGGGTGGCACTGCATACTTAGTGGAGAGCAGCACGAAGTCAGCGTTTCTCCCTGTCTCTGACACACACACACACTCAGACACACACATACACACACAGATCTCTCGATGACAGCAAAGATATCGGCTCGGAGGAATCAGAGGTGAACCTGAACCAGGACCGGGATCCAGATCTGGATCCAGATCAGGATGAGGATCATGATCACTGTGTCAGTCCAGAATCACAACAATCACAACAACCTCTCTGTGACACACAAACACTGCCACAATAACCCCAAACAGCCAAAACAACAACAACAACAACTCAGCCGGGCCCCAGTGACGTCATTTTATCACGTCATTAAACAGAGAAAGATCTGAAGGATAAAGAAAAGAGACAGGGTTTAAAAGGAAATGTCTGAAGAATGAAAAGAATTCGTAAAAAATCAAAGTGTCAATACAACCACGATGATAATAATATTATTATAGAGTATGATGACGATAATACTACTAATACTATTGATAATTACTATTATGATAATAGTGACACTATTAACAACCACAACAATAATAATGGTAAAGACAATAGTAATAATGAGGTTAATAATAATAATAATAATAATGATAATAATACTCAAACTAATATTAACATTATTTTTATTACTATTACTCGTAATAGTAATATTATCAATCGTAACTATAGTTGTAGTGGTAATAATTATGTAGTAGTATAATAATGATGTGGATAATACTACTCATAGCAATACCACTATTGCTACCAGTATTATTATCACGATTACAAATAAAAATAATAATAAAAATGGCAATAATAATAATATTATAACACTAAATTATTATAATCCATAATAAAAGTTAATGATAAAAATGATTATGATTATAATACTACTATTACTATCACTATTACTAATAAAAGTAGTAATGGTAGTACAATAATATTAATAATAACTCATTTATTATTGTTATAATAATAATGTCATATTTTATATTATGAATTATAATAATAACTGCTTCATGTTTTCTAAATAAGGAGGATTTTCCACACTAATATTCCCGTTCGCATTTATCGTTAATTATCTCAGGACTGAGGGTGTGACGAAGAGGAAGACGAAGAGACGGAAATCAGAGGTTAATTAAATTTGGGTTTTAATCTGGGGAAGAAGGAGAGCAGAGATGATTTCATTTCACGCCGTCGACGGTTCACAAATGTTTTCCTGCCTCTTTCTACCAAATCAACATGAGGAATAATGGAATGTGATAATCACAGGGTGAAGACTTGATGGTCCTCACTGAAGCCTACTGTCGGCAGATTAGGACAGATTATAATCCCAGAGTCCAACGGACAAAAACACTGGGAGTTCTGTTATAATCTCATCCTAATCCAGTCACAACCGCCCCTCTCCTCAGGTAACTATGGCGATGATGATTCCTTCACTTCCTCACACCACGGTGAGGATAATGAGTCAGATTGATGAGGAGAGGAGGGAATGAGGAGGAGGTAGGGGGTTTGGGGGGGAATAAAAATAAATGATCATTTAATGGAGGGGATAAAAAGGAGTTACTCCTCCTCGGCCTGCTCCTCCTGCAGCAGGAGGAGTCAGTCAGGTGGAAGATGAAATAAAAATAATTAGAAAGCTGTGTATTAATTATTCCAGCTGTAATTATCTGCTTCACTGACCTCCGCCTCCACCCGCACCTCCTCCTTCTCCTCCTCCTTATTTTTTTCCTACTACTTCCATTGGAATCCATCTTTACACTGCTGATGCAAATGAAGCAGCAGCAGCAGCAGCAGCAACAGTAACAGTGTTGAGCATCAGCATCAGCAGTGACAGCAGGAGGAGCAGCAGTACTCTATGTAGCATCAGCATCAGTAGTGTGTAGCAGCAGCAGCAGCCGCCGCCTCCTGGTCAGTGGATCATCATTTCCATATAAATGGAAATATTTATTGTGAGGAGGAAAGAAAGGAGAGAATGAGGAGAAAGGAGGTGCAGGGAGTAATGTGCTCATTTTTCAAACACTGGGCCGTGATATCTGTGTTTTCACAGTCAGGATGTTCACACACACACGCACACACACACACACACACACACACGCACATAAAGAAGGAAAAAATAAAGAAGTCAATAAGTAAATAAGTGAGTGAAGAGAAGAAAAGGAGGAGGTGGAGGAGGAGGTGGAGCAGACTCCTGATGGAACCTGACTGATAGTTCTGAGCTCCGTGAGCTGTAATGACTTTCACTCCTTTACCTGCTCCTGCACCCAGGAGGAGGAGGAGGAGGAGGCGAAGGAGGAGGAGTGGGGAACCAATAAAAGTTGGAGAAATAAAGTTTACAGATGTGAAGAAAAGACGAGGAGGAGGAGGAGGAAGGAGAAGGGGGGTAATGCAACTGTAAACAGACATGAGTCATAGAACAGAGCGATGTTTAAGTCAGAACAGAACAGAACGGAACACTGTGTGTGTGTGTGTGTGTGTGTGTGTATTTCCAGAATTTCCTGAAGGATATTCCCGGGGGATGAATAAACTTCTATCCGTCTCCATCTATCTGTCTGTCTAACCCTGGTGAAGATCAAATCTGATTGGATGACGAAGTTCTCTGTCTGTGTCGACAGCCGGCACCAACGTGGAGTGCCGGGGTCAGAGGGGTGTGTGTCCATAAGTGAGGCTCCTATCAATTACTGCCCTCTGCAGGGCGACCCCTGCCTCAGTCTGCTGCTCCTGGACCAGTCCCAGGGTGGAAATCAGCTTTTAATGTGTCTCACTTCCTGGGAAGTGGGGGTGGTGGGGTGCCCAGGGGCGTGGGGGGTCACTGGGGACCACTCCGATAAATAAAGAGGACTGTTGGATGTGTTAGTGACTTCACACACCTCCCTCTGTGTGTGTGTGTGTGTCCATTCATTTTTAATGTTGATGACCTACCGGGGTCAGATGGGAGCAGCCCAGACCTGCCCGTGGAACAGGTTTGGTTCTGATGTGTCCGTTGGTCAGTCTGGGTCAGAGACCAACCACACTAACTCACCCTCCATTAGAGCGGCAGACGGTCAGAGGTTATGTAAGCAGACCAAACCCTCTGTCTCAGGGCGTCCGAGCTGATTGGTCGGTCCAGGAGTTGGAGGAGAGTCCAGGAAACCTTCTCATTCCTCCATTAAAAAAGATAATCTGTGATAATCCCAGATTATCTCTGGAGACTGTGGTCTCAAGTGCAGTGGAGTCAGAGCAAACAAAGTCTTGATGAAGCGAGCGTCCTCGGTGTCCTCGCTCAGGAGAACGTCTGTGGTCGGTTCTTGGAACTGAAATAGATTCAGGAACTGCGTTAGCAGCAGCTGTAACAGTCACAGTAATAGCAACAGTAACGGCAGCAGTAACAGCAGTAACAGCGGTAACAGCAGCAGTATGGATAGGCCTTGGTGTTGGTGCTAAATGTTAGAGTTTTGCAGGAGGAAAGTAGTTCTGGTCCAGTAGTCCTGATCCAGTGGTACCAGTTCAGTGTTACTGGTCCAGTTGTTCTGGTGTTGGTCCAGTAGTCCTGATGCAGTGGTACCAGTCCAGCATTTCGGATCCAATGGTTCTGCTCCAGTGGTTCCAGTCCATTAATTCTGGTTCAGTAGTCCAGGTCCTGTGGTTCTGACTCAGTAGTCTCGGTACAGTAGTTCAAGTCCAGTAGTCATGGTCTAGTTGTTCTGGTTCAGTAGTTCTGGTCCAGTGGTACCAGTCTAGTGTTTTTGGTCCAGTTGTTCCGGTAAAGTGGTTCTGGTCCAGTGTTTCC
>JAFBJS010057637.1:41494-105468 GCA_016785265.1 Paraplagusia blochii
TTCGTGTGGCTGAAGGGGTTTTCCCAGCAGGACGTAGAGGTGCGAGGGTCTGACCCAGAACTTTCCTCCACCTGCAGACCCGCTCGCTCCCTGACCCGGTCTTTGTGTGCGCTCTGTGGTCGCCGCTCATGTTCCCGCCGCGTAAGACAATCCCGTCACTACACCGGGTCCGGCGGCGGCCGTCACCCTGTCCCATAATGATTCCTGTAGTCCTAATGAGTTCTGCTGGTCCGTGCAGGTGACAGCTGAGAGCTGCACCTGCATCATTGTAAGACGTGCTCCACGGCGCCACCTTTGACGTTTGGCCTGTAACTGTAAACCTGCAGTGTGTGTGTATGTGTGTGTGAGAATCAGAGAGGGAGGGGTTGGGTGGAGGTGGTCATTCCTGTGCTGCATTTGATGAGCTGCTCAGTGAATGGACCATATGGTCTATACACTCATTCCTTCATCTTCTCATCCATTGACAGGTCTCAGTCTCCACCACTGCCACCCAAATCACACTGCACCATACTGTGAGTCTTAGGAGCCCACAACAGTCGTTACAGTCCACATAAATATAAAGACTGCCATGAAACCAGACCCTGGAGAACACGCTTCCTCAGCTGGATTATTCCCTCCACCCCAGGGAACCATCCAGCTGTCAGCGCCGGCATTAGAAACTAATTGGCCTCCGAGTCTGAACACAGTCCTGAGTCAGAGAATGAGAGTTGAGCTTTGATTTCACTTCATTTCACAGACACAGAGGGGATGGAAAGTTTGGTCACCACAGGTGAAAATGAAATGAAACCAAGGAAAGATGGGACAATCTCCAGAAGACATCAATGAACGGACGAGACATTGTTATATTTCATAGAAAGTTCTATTTTATTTACATTGTTTATAGTTTTGATCTTCTTCTTCTTTTCCTTTCGGGCTTGTCCCTTTTTTCAGGGGTTGCCACAGCGAGTCAACAATTTCCATCTCACACTGTCCTCTGTATCCTAACCTCCAACCACCTCCATGTCCTTCTTCACTGCATCCGTCAATCTCCTCTTCATCTCCTACCTGGTAGCTCCATCTCTAGGATCATTCTTCTACCAATGTATCCACTGTCCCTCCTCTGAACATGTCCAAATCATCTCAATCAGTCTTCTTTAGCTTTTTCCTTCAAACCTTCCTGTCTGTGTTGTCCCTGTAATCACCTCATTCCTGGTCCTGTCCATCCTTGTCACCCCTAAAGAGAATCTCTGTATCTTTAACTCCTCCACCTCCAGCTCTTATATTTTCGAAAAAAAACGACATCTTAAAAGTTTGGCCACCTGGCAGAGTTAATACCTTCTACTGCCCCCTGTGGACAGCTGAGACCTGTCACGGATTGTTTAGAATCATTGTGTGAAAAGACCAGTGTCGGGGCTAACGCGTTACTATTGAATGATTAGTAACTACTTAACCTATAACGTAACGCATTACTTTTCCCATTCAATAACACAGTTATTGTTACTTTTGTGTAAAGGGGCTCATTACTCGTTACCATCTGTGGTCCAAATGGACGGTTACAATACAGGTGCCTGTCAATATGTCTAAAAATATATTTTGTTTCTATTGTAGCACTACATTTCATTATGATAGTTGTTACAGAACACAACACTAAACCCTTTAATGTGTTTTCAAAGTAAAGTAAAAGTAGTTATTAGTTACTTATGATTTTGTAACTACAAACGTAACTAGTTACTTTTTCATAGCAATGACTAGTAAAGTAATAAGTTACTTTTTTAAAGTAACTTGCCTAACACTGGAAAAGACAATTTAATGTCAGCCTTAAAGGAATCGTGATTCCGATGATCATCAGGAATAGTGGAAGTTAAACCAAACGGGTCGTGGCTGGGGTCTCTCAGGGCTCCAATCAAGATATCACTGGGGCCCCAACCCTATCAGGGCCCCACTAATGGCCAAGGGCCCCCATACAACAGCCTGGCTCACCTGTCCTCAAGCGCCACACCTGAAAGCAACATCTGGGAGACGAAGAAACGTATCAGACAGAGGAGCTCACAGGACTGTGATAAAAGCATGATCCCTCCAAGAAGACACTGGAGCTGTTGGACACAATTCCACCTTAAAGAGATCTCCTTCTCCTTTCGGCTTGTCCCTTTTTCAGGAGTTGCCTCCTAAAAGAGATACTGTTGCAAACATGATCTTCATGGTATGGAATTCTACTCCGTGTTTGAAGTTCACAAAGGAACAAATAGACAAATCTATTTCCAGAACCCGGTTCTGTGGACGGATGAGGCTGAAGTGGAACTTTTTGGCCAGAATGAAGGTACGGCTGGAGAAGAAAGAGCAGAGTACTTCATGAAGAAGAATCAAGAATCCATGACTGATTACATCAAGAGGTGGAAACTGAAAAATAGGCGTAGTTGTTGCTGACGGAGTGCTTCCAAAATGGTCAGAAACCTCCTTGGTGTTTACGACAGGTTATGTATTTGCCATATACTGGATGTCTAGGTGAGACATATTCACACCCCTGGGTGTCCTCCTCCTCTCCTGAAGCTCCTGTGGCTGTAGCCGAGGAGTTGAAGGAGGAATCAGGAGTTTTGTTGTCATGGAAACTTATCTTTTATTTTCCGTTTCAGCAGTCTCCATCACCTCCACCTTACCAGCTCCTCCTGAACCTTCCCCCTGTAGAAGGAGCCAACCTCCCTTACCTGGATAGATCTAGTCCAGAACCCAGGAGTTCTCCCCACTGACAGAGACACTGACTCTGAGACACTGAGGTCACCCAGAGGCCGTCCCACGTCGTCAAAGGTGGCTAAAGTTGTGGGTTCTTATCCTAAGCCCTTTCATCAGCAGAAGAGGAGGAGGACGAGGAGGAGGAGGAGGAAGAGGATGATGGCCCGGCTCATGTGTTAGTGTAACTAAAGCCGTCCTCCTCCTCCTCGTCCTCCTCCTTCTCCTCCTGGAGGTCAGCTCCCTGGAGCAGCCGGCTGTCTCCTTTAATAGACTAAACACACACGTGAGTGTGTGTGTGTGTGTGAGTGTGTGTTGACTGACCTCATAATCAGTCTGTCACCATCTTCTAATGGTTTGTGGAAGTGTCAGTAAGCGCAGTTCCCCTCCTCGGCCACATGTCTGCGTCAGTTTCTTCGCGCGGACAAAGTTAGCGAAGCGGCGAACAAACAGGAGTTCCCTGGTTGCCCTGTAGGTGGGGCTGTAAACACCGCTGTGATATGGTGGAGCCAGGGAACATGGGGTTCAGATCCACGTCCGTCATCGGTCGCACTTTAAACACACATACACATTGTTGCCAAGCGACAGACGGGGACCCCTCCCCCCTCATCTCCACCTCCCCCTTCTCCTCCCTTCCCTCCGTCTCCTTCTGCTGTTGAACTTGGCCTTAGCTGTGGCTGCTCTGTAACTGAACACCTGACACGGACCCTGAGCTCAGAGCCATCAGTGTCAGTCAGTCCACTAAGTGGTGACATAATCACCAGGGCCACGGCTGCTCCTCTGGGAGGAGAGGGGGTGAGGAAGTTAGGAGGAGAGGAGTTGAGGAGGGACGGGGGGGGACTGTAACCCAACTGCTCCAGTCCTTCACTCATCTGGGATGGGGCTGCAGTAAGACTGATCGACCACAGGAGGCAGTAGTGATCCACTTCTTCATTGCCGCTTGATTGAGAAGAAGGATTTGGCTAACACCTCCCTACACTGTCTGAAACCTCCTCGTAACATGACCTGCGCCTCCTCCTTCTCCTCCTGTTCTTCCACCTCCACCTCCTCATCTTCCTGCTCCTCATCTACCTCCTGTTTTTCCTGTTCCTTTACCTCCACCTCCCTGTCTTCCAGCTCCACTGCTCCTTCTCTTCCTCTTGCTCATCCTGCTCCTCCTGCTCTTACAGCATTTCCATCTCCACCTCCTTGTCTTCCAGATCCTCCTCCTGGTGACTCTCTTCTGCTTCCCCACCTCCTCCTGCTGCTTCTCCAACTCCTCCTGCTCCACTTGCTTTTTCTCCTCTTCTTGCTCCGCCTGCTCCTCTTGCTGCTCCTCTCGCTGCTCTACTTCCTCTTCCTGTTCCTCCTCCTGCTCCTCCTTCTGATTCTCCAACTCTTCATGCTCCACTTGCTTCTTCTCCTCTTCTTGCTCCGCCTGCTCCTCTTGCTGCTCCTCTTGCGGCTCTACTTCCTCTTCCTGCTCCTCCTTCTGATTCTCCAACTCCTCATGCTCCACTTGATTCTTCTCCTCTTCTTGCTTCTCCTGCTTCTCCAACTCCTCCCGCTCCACTTCCACTTGCTTTTTCTCCTTTTCTTGCTCCTCCTGCTCCTCTTGCTGCTCCTCTCGCTGCTCTACTTCCTCTTCCTGTTCCTCCTCCTGCTCCTCCTTCTGATTCTCCAACTCCTCCTGCTCCATTTGCTTCTTCTCCTTTTCTCACTCCTCCTGCGTCTCCTGCTCCTCTTGCTGCTCCACTTCCTCTTCCTGTTCCCCCTGCTCTTCCTCCTGATTCTCAAACTCTTTTTGCTCCACTTGCTTCTTTTTTCTTTTCTTGCTCCTCCTGCTCCTCTTGCTGCTCCTCTCCCTGCTCCTCCTTCTGCACCTCTTCCTCCTTCTCCACCTCCTCCTGCTCCTCCATTTCCTCCTCCTGCTCCTCCCTCTCTACCACTTGTCGGCGAACCCGTCAGAATAAAAGTGACCACTAGGTGGCACTAATGCATGCTAGTAAGAACTGTGAACGTTTCCTGGTTCCGTGGATCTGTTCACAGATCAGACGCGGTCAAAGGTCTGAGGTCTTCAGCCACACTCGTGTGCGCGCGTTTGTGCGCTTGCGCGTGAGAGTGGGTGATGAGTCGGTTGGTACTGTTCTCACACTGCTCTTCTCAGTATGAAAGTGTGATGAAGATCGGTTCCACTGATGACTGAGTTCTAGAAGGTTCCTAGAAAACGGTGAGTGTTGTGTTCTCCAGGTGAGTCACAGACACACATCCAGAGATGGTGGAACCAGCAGTTATTGGTCGGTACCGATAACTGACAGAACTGACAAAATGGACAACAGACGAACTGTAGGAAAACAGCCTTTGTTATTGTTATTATTGTTAATATTATTATTGTTGTTACTTGTCAATAACTTTATTGACTCTTTATTATTGTCGTTACCAAAGAGTTCTTTCCTGCTCCTTAAAAAAAAAACTTATTTTCTTTTTATTTTGAAGGACAGTTCTGCCGTCTTCCTCTTCCTCCTTAATGCTGTTGAATTATTGAACAGTCGTCGATGGTTCCACTCTGACTGGACCTAATCTCTTCTTTTAATCTGCGCAGGATTAAATATTTAGAGGACCAACAGCAGGAAGTGAATGTTGATAAAATCTGATTTAAAAAAAAAAAGAAAAAATAAATAAGCTGAAAGTGGGGGAAAAAAAAATAAAGAAAAAGTGGAATCGCTGTAAAGGAAACATCCAACATTTCTGGACGTGAACGGTGAAAAGATGTGATCCAGTTTGGGTGGATTAGTGCTCGTCTTCTTTGGTCTGGACCCTGTTGTTATTCAGAACGCTGGTGCACTGTGCACGTGTGCAGGACCAGGAATAATCTGGAGCCGCAGATTAAGTGGATTAATTATGGGTTTATTCATCAGGCTGAATTGGAAACTGCAGACGCTTCTCCCTGCTGCGCTGACCAGGATTTCTCCACTTGTAATTATCCCGTGGCTGAAAAAGCACCGACTGCAGCTGCTGCTGTTCAGAGCGCCTCCTGCAGGCCACGACTGCAACTGAATTAGAATAGAGAGCACAGTAGGATTGAGGTGAAAACACAGAGGAATAAAACCGTCTGGTTGATGTCATCCAGAATAATATTATTGTGAAGAGTGTTTTCGGGAAGAGGCGGTCCACAGTGATGTGTGTGTCAAGTCAAGGTCAGAGAAGAGGAGATGGTTCTGTAAAACTGTCTATGGTAGGGTCTTTTATTTTGAAAGCAGCTCTTCTCTAAACACTGTCCTGTCTTTTCAACACACTTCGTTCAAACTAACAAAACCATAAGAGATGTATGGGTTTTCTATATTTGTCTCCTGGTATCACATTACTGACCAGACCCTGGTCTCTCCTGTGGACCAGTGTCCCACTGCAGGAAAGACCAGGCAAGAAGAAGAAAGAGAAGCAAAATGTTCATATTTTCTTCTTCTCCTTTGGTCCTGTCCCATTTTCATGTCCTCCCTCACTACATCCATCAATCTCCTCTTTGTCTCCTACCTGGTAGTTCCATCTCTAGGTTATTTCTTCTTTCAATGTATCCACTGTCCCTCCTCTGAACATGTCCAAACCATCTCAATCTGTCTTCTCTTTTTCTCCAAACCTTCCTGTCTGTGTTGTCCCTCTAATCACCTCATTCCTGATCCTGTCCATCCTTGTCTGTGAGGTCTGTCTGTGTCTTTCCCTTTCCCTGCTGTTGTGTGGTGCTGGTTGATCACTGTGAGCACAGTCACCTGTGTCTTTGTAATTAGTCCTCACTCGTGTCACCTGGTGCCCTCACTATATATTCCCCTCTCCTTCACTCAGTCTTTGTTGGTTCATTGTCTAGGTTTGTCCCGTCATGTGCTGTCCTGGTTTGGCGTGTTTGTTGTCCTGAGAAGTCTGTTTATGGTAATATTAGGTGAAGTTTGGTCTGAAGAAGCCAAACTTTTTAGTTGTATTTGAGAACAGTATTTGTTCTAGAGTCTGTTTTGTTTATTGTCAAGTTTTGTTCTTTTCGTTAAAATAAACTTTGAAAAATCAAGAGGAACCTTCCTGTGCTGCATTTGGGTCCTACTTCGTCTTCCACGACACTTGCCCCTAACATTGTCTCTCCTAAAGAGAATCTCAGCATCTTTAACTCCTCCACCTCCAGCTCTGTTTCCTGTCTTCTACCTATTCCTAGTGTCTCTAATCCATCCATCATGGCTGGTCTCACCACTGTCCTGTAAACCTGTCCCTTCACCTTAGCTGACTCTCTTCTCTTTCCTCCAGTTGTTCCATCCTGACTCCTCTCTCTTCTTCTCCTCTCTTCCACAGTCTCCACTGCTCTGAACAGTTGATCCTCAGCATCTAAACTCCTCCACCTTCTCCACCTGTGCACCTTCTAACCTCACCATTCCACGTTTCTCCCACAACTGACCTACTTTCCTGACTCCTCTAGTCCAAACCTCCACCTCTCTAGGGTCTCCTCTAGTGTTGCCTTCTCTTACTACAGTGTCATCCACAAACATCATCGTCCATGGAGACTTCTCATCCGTCAATCTGTCCACTAATGCAAACAAGAAGGGGCTCTACCACCCACCTCCACCTTAAAGTCTTCTGTCCTTCCAACAGGACACCTCACCACTGCTGAACTATTTTCATAATAATATATAATAATAATAAAAATATATAAATGTATTTCCATAGTCTCTGTTTCCTGTGCTGGAGACATTGTTGACGTGTGCAACGTCACAGGAAGTGTAGAGGAAGGATGAAGAACAACCTCATTTCCTTTTTGTCTTCCTTGTTTTTTTTTTTTCTTTATCGTTTATAGTTTTTATCTCTCGCACCTATAAACAAGTTTAGGAAACGTGCACCTGTGCGTCTTCTGCAGGATAATACTCGTTTGACTCATTTGTTATTTTTGACTCTGGGACTGATCTGGGTGAGAGTATAAACTCTCCGAAGACAAACCTTCTCAGAACCAACTCAACAGGCGGAGGAAGAACAAAGTTTCTTCTCCACCGCACATCACCCACGGTGGCAACGAAATCGTCAAAGACTCTCAGAAGCTGCTTCAGTGGTTTGAAGGCATGTGGGATCGAGAGAAGATTCTGAGAAGCTCTTCTTCTACCTCCTCCTTCTGCTCAGTCATAGCCAAACATCCAGGCAGCCAAGGTTCTGAGAAGGAACTCTCTAAATCAGTCAACTCTCTGCCCTGACTCTCGAAGAATCACTCTCTCCACAGTGGGGCGCCTCACTTTCTCCTCCTCCTCCTCCTCCGCCTCCTACACTACAGGAGCAAAACTGTGTCCTGGACTCTGAACTCTGAACTTTGTCTTCACCCTGGGACCAGGTCCAGAGCCCTATTACTCCTTAATTAGAAGGAAAATTAAAATCAGAGGTGGACGAAGAGAAAAAAATGAGAAGAAACGGACAGAAAAAACATTTTCTAATGATCTCAGGGAGAGACTTCTGTCTCTCCCTGAGGTTGTCTGAGGTTGTTGACCTGCTGCAGCAGTGACCCCTACAGGAGGGACAAAAAAAGACACAATGTCGTCACAGAGGTGGTCACCTGAGCAGCTCAGAGTCTGGATGTTGGATGTTTTCTTACATCATATCTGCTCCTTATAGGCCTGTGGTCTGTAGGTCTGTAGGTCTGTTGGTCTAATAGTCTGTGGGTCTGTCAGTCTAGTGGTCTGTTCTTCAGTAGGTCTGTTGGTCGGTTGTTCTCTTGGCCTGATGGTCTGTCAGTCTGTAGGACAGTTGGTCGATCAGACTGTAGGTCTATTTGTCTATTGATATGTTGATCTGTTGGTCTGTCAGTCTGTTCCTTTGTATGTCTGTTTGTCGGTTGGTCTGTTGGTCTGTCAGTCTGTCCCTTTGTTTGTCTGTTGGTCGGTTGGTCTGTTGGTCTATTGTTCTGTCAGTCTGTTGTTCTGTATATCTGTAGGTCTGATGGACTTAGGTCTGTTGGTCTCTCAGTCTGGTGGTCTGTTCTTCAGTAGTTCTGTAGGTCTGTGTCTCTCAGTCTGATGGTCTGTTCTTCTGTAGATATTTAGGACTGTTGGTCTGTCAGTCTGTAAGTCTGTTGGTCTGTCAATCTGGAGGTCTGTAGGTCTGTAGGTGTGTTTGTCTATTGACCTGTTGATCTGTTGGACTGTCAGTCTGTCCCTTTGTATGTCTGATGGTTAAAAGGTCTGTTGGTCTGTCAGTCTGTTGGTCTGTTCTTCTGTGGATATGTTGGTCTGTTGGTCTCCAACAGTCTGTTTGACCAACAGACCAACAGTCTGTACTACTGTTGGTCAATCAGTGTGTTGTTCTGTTTGTCTATTGATCTGTTGACCTGTAGGACTGTCAGTCTGTCCCCTTGTATGTCTCTTGGTCTATAGGTCTCTTGGTCTATAGGTCTGTTGGTCTGTCAGTCTGATGGTCTGTTCTTCTATAGATCTGTAGGACTGTTGGTGGACCAGTCTGTAGGTCTGTAGATCTATTGATATGTTGATCTGTCCCTTTGTAGGTCTCTTGGTCAGTCATTCTGTTTGTCTGTAGGTGTCAGTCTATAGGTCTGAAAGCTTCCCTGAAGCTGCCTCTCCATGAGAAGCTCCAGGTCTGATTGGGATCTGACTCAAAGTCAAGCGCCCCCTAGGGGGCCTCCCACCACCTGCTGACAGGAGCAGTTATTTAAAGTCACATTGATGAATTCATTGGGTTCTGACTTTATAGGTTTGATATGAGGAGAAAGGATGGACCGATGGAACAACCTGAGGGACACACTGTACCATGTCACAAGTCACATGGTACCAGTTCACATGGTACCAGTTTGATCTGTGGGACTGTCAGTCTACAGATCACGTAGTGCCATGTCATAGACCACAAGGTACCAGTTAACATTGTACCAGGAAATGGGTCACATGGTATCATCATCTTCATCCACTCTTGTGTTTCCTGCTGTGATGAAACACTTCCTGGTCTGGATGATGAAGGGTCAGATGACCTATCAGAGATGAACCAAGGTCTGTATCTGCTCCATCTGCTGCTGAAGGTTCAGCTGTGACCTGGTTGGTGGAGCAGATCAGATATGTTCTTCTGCAGCCACGGTCTGAACTAGATCTGACCTCAGACTTCCTTTACCTTCATACACATTTCTGTGGGGACACAGACACAGATCAACAGACGTCTTCGGATCTTCATCAGCTGGAACATCAGCTGGTCTTCACCTTCTCCAGATAGAGAAGGCCTTCTTAATTAACTGGCTGCTCCTGCTGTCCTGCTGGGACTACTCCACAAAGGAGGGTTCAGAACTGGAACAGAAGAAGTTACAGATCTAGTCTGGGTCAGACACCAGTCTGGGTCAGACCCACCTGTCTGCCTGTCCATGGTTACTGGTCCACCCTGGTGTCCGAGAATATGAACCAGGAAAAACTTTCCCAGTCAAGGACATAGGTCAGCAGAATCATCTACTGTGTCCCTGGTGTCTTTTTGGACAGAGACAGGGACAGAGACAGAAATAGGGACAGAGACGAAGAAAACAAAGAATCAGACACAGACGGAGACAAACATTAAGATTCAGAAATAGAGGGAGAAAAAGAGGAGGCAGCGACAGAGACTTAATTGGGGACAGACACTGAGACAGAGACAGGCACGGGGACAGAGACTCAGTGAAGACCAAAGTCAAAGTCAAACACAAGCTAAGTTTGTTTCAACTCAACTTGTGTTTTTAAACTTTCCCAGTCAAGGACATTGTTCAGCTGAATCATCTACTGAGTCCTGACCCTGGTGTCTATTTGGACAGAGACAGGGACAGAGACAGAAATCGGTACAGAGACTGAGACAAACATAAAGATTCAGACATAGGTGGAGACAAACATAGAGATTCAGATTAGATTCAGAAATAGACAGAGAAAAAGAGGAGACAAAGGCAGAAGCAGAGACAAAGACCAAAATGGGGACAGACACAGAGAGAGAGACAGATACGGGGACACAGACTCGGTGAAGACTAAAGTCAAAGACAAACCCAGGAGCTCAGTTCATTTCAACTCAACTTGTGTTTCTATGAACCAGGAAAAAAACTTTCCCAGTCAAGAACATTGGTCAACAAAATCATCTACTGTGTCCTAACCCTGGTGTCTGTTGGGACAGAGACAGGGACAGAGACCGAAATGGGGACAAAGACGGAGACAAACTTAAAGATTTAGACATAGAAGAAATGATACATGTAATAGAGGCCGAAACAGAGAAAGAGACCAAAATCGGGACAAACACCGAGACAGACACGGGGACAGAGACTCAGTGGAGACCGAAGTCAAAGTCAAACACAGCAGCTCAGTTCATTTCAACTCAACTTGTGTTTCTTTCTTTTGGTGAACTGCTCCAAATCCTGAAGCTTCACTGGCTTTGAATTCAATTAAATTAAATTAAATTTACTGCTGTTTCCACTTTACAAACACACACACACACACACACACAGAGTGAGTGACAGCAGCGTGCAGCAGCTCGTCCTCCTCAGATCTTCATTACAAGTCTCCTGGCTTCAGCTCCTCCAAGCTCTGATCCAAGAGCTGCTCTCAGATCAGATCTCAGTTTGTTGGCCTGAGGTCATGGAGCCCACGGCTGCTGCCAGTTCTCCACCATCCACAGAGCTCCGTCTTCACAAACAGGATGAAGCAACGGCCGGGCCTTCAAATGGCTTTCTGTTTTGGATGGAGCTGCCAGTGACGGAATCCTGCAGCTTTGTTTATGTCTGTGATTCCGCTGGTTTGTCAGTGGACGTGTCCAAATGGGAGTCAGGTCTGCTGTTCGATTCCTGACTCTATAAACCTTCACATGGAAGAAAGCCACGGATCAAAGCCGAGGAAAAGCTGGAGTTCATTTTCCTCTACCTTTCAGAGTGGTTTCCATTTCAGACCTAACCCTGCCAGTTTCTCCTCAGCTCCCCCTGCTGGACATTGTTTTTTACATTTAGACACTAATCTTGGTGTTGGTCCACACTGTCCAGCCTGTACAGAATCTCAACCACATGTCTGGACCATGACTGATGGTTGAGCGACTTGGGTGACTCCCACTGACCCAAGTCATCCAGGTAGAGGCTCTTCAGGCCGGACCACGTTCCTGACACCACATCAGTAGAAGGCTCTGGATGGACTGGTCCACCAGTCTTTGTCCACTGGTCCACCTGTCTGTTTCCACTGGTCCTGGTTTACCTGCTGATGGTCTTCAAACCATAAACCATCAGACCTGTGACTGACCTTTAGTCTAGTGTCAAAGCCTCAGAGCCTCACTGTGGGGCGGTAGTGACTTGATGGTTCATGAAAGGTTTCAGGTTCGAGTCCATCAGCTGCCAAGTTAAACCACAGACCCCTGATCCCAGACCCTTGACTCTGGACAGGGGTAAAATGCAATGTTTTCATTTGGTTGTGTCCAAACAGACACTTGTCTCCTCTTCACCTCCTCACTGTCCACATGAGGAGGTGAGGTTTGTTCTAAATGTCCTGACCGGGGACAGGGTTCCGTGTTGTCCAGGTTCATCCTCCAGTCTCAGTCATGACGTCATCCTGACTGTTTACGTACTGAATCTGGAAACGCAACACTGATTACTGCAGTTCCAAATACAAATTACTGCAGTTCCAGTTACTGTGGTACAGATCAGTGCAGTATTGATTATAGTAGTGCTAATTACTGCAGTGTAAATCTCTGTGTTACCGATTACTGCAGTACCAAATATAGTACCTGTCCCGCTGTAAAAATTAATTAGTTACCAAATACTGTGGTACCAATTAGAGCAGTACTGATTACTGTGCTGCTCGGTACCGCAGTACTGTTTTTTTTTTTTTTCACTTTTTTTCAAGTTTTATTGTATTAACAAAAACAGCACACAACAAATCAAAGGATACAACAGTGTCGGTCAGGAAATATACATACATTTAAGATGGTATAACAATACAGCTGTACAATCAGTTCTCAGGTGGTGTCTCTTTTCTGGGTTTTGTATTTTGTCCATTTCTCCCATTTAAGTTCACATTCGGCCTGTTGGATTCTCAATATATGTGTAAGTCTTTCCATATCAAATATTTCTTCTTTTATGTCCGACCAATTCTTCAAGATTGGTGGATCTTCTTGATACCAGTTCCTTGTTATGGCCTTTTTGGATGCCGCCACTATTATCTTAACTAAATACTGATCCTTGTGTTGAATATCTTTGCTTGACAAATTATTAAGGTATAGTAATTCCCATCCTAATATTTTAATCAGTTCCATCCATACCTCATTCCAGTATTTTCTTATTTTCACACACTCTCAGAAGATCCGCGTGTGCCCTGCATTTTGTTCCCCACATTGTCTCCAACATAATTGCTGTGTAGGTAAAAACCTGCCCTTAGTTTTAGGGGTTATAAAAAACCTGATTATCTTTTTCCAACAGAATTCTTTCCATAACATCGAGTTGGTGGTGGTTCGTTGTACCTTGCAGATATTAAACCAATCTTCTTCAGAGATTTGTGTATTACTTTCTTTTACCCACTTATCCCTGACGTAGAGTGTGGAGGTTCCCCTGTTATTGACCAATCCTTTATATAACATTGATATTATTTTTCCTGTATTATTTGTATATGCATTCTTTAATGTTAACGTCACTTTGTTCAAAGGTACCGCAGTACTGTTAATAGCAGTACAGATGACTGAAGTACCTATTAGTGCAATACTGATAACTGTAGCACCAATTACTGCAGTATCCATTATAGCAGATTACTGTGATTACTGTGCTGTTACTAGAGTAATACATTACTGATTACAGCAGTACCAATTTTAGCATTAGTAATTACTACCGTACCGGTAACTGCGGTACTGATTACTGCAGTACAGGTGACAGCAGTACCCATTACTGCAGTACTGATTACAGCAGAACTAATTACTGTGGTACCGATTACTGCAGTACAGATTAATGCAGTACTGATTACTGCAGTAATGATTACTACAGTACTGATTGTAGCATTACAAGATACTACAATACCGATTACTGCAGTAGAGATTACTGCAGTACTGATTACAGCAGCAGTGATTATTACAGTACCGATTACTGCAGTACAGAACACTGCAGTACTAATTACTGTAGTACCAATTACTGCAGTACTAATTTTAGCAGAACTAATTACTGCGGTACCGATTACTGCAGTACAGATTAATGTAGTACTGATGACTGCAGTAATGATTAGTACAGTGCTGATTGTAGCATTACCAAATACTACAATACTGATTACTGCAGTACTGATTACGGTAGCACTGATTATAGCTGAACTGATTACTGCGGAATCTATTAGTAAAGCACAGATTACTGCAGTACTGATTAGTGCACTGACACATAGAGCAGCTCTAGGAACTCAAACGGTGAAAAGTCCAAGTCCAGTCTTTGGTGAGGACTGAGAGGAGAACGTTCTCCACAGGTTCAGAGTTTCATCCTGGACTTTTTCTTTTGTTTCTCTTCAAATATAAAACACTGACAGTCTGTGAGTCTGTTCAAACCTTTACGATCCTCACCTGGTCCGACCACACTCACTGGTCCCGCCCCCTGCTCCTGGGCATTGGAGCGCTGAGAAAGAGTGCGTGTGTGTGTGAGTGTGTGTGTGTGGTTCCAGGTTGATTGTAAAGACGGTGATTACAGTGTATTAGTGAGGACGGCTGTAAATCATCGTCCTCTGACAGACAGAACTGGCAACACCTTCAAACGGAGACGGAGCCTCATACCTTCTAGATTGTTCTGTGTTTTCACAGCTGTCCCACACTGCGGTGACGACCAATTAAAGAAGAGATAAATTAGAACTCAGCGGTGGGAACGTCTGCTGGCTGCAGCCGTGGAACTCGGTTCCAGAAATGATTATCTGTTCACCGTCCATGCATCCAAACAGTTCCTCTGGAATCAACGTACGTATGTAATGAACCCTAATTAAATTATCAGACGTCTGAGAACCGTTCCTGACACCAGAACTGTTCTCTGGAGAGACTACAGAACTGTTCTTCACGGTTAGTCCAGCTGTTCTCTGAAAAGATTCAACAACTGTTCTCCGGACAGACTACAGAACTGTTTTTCAGACAGAGTCCAGAACTGTTCTCTGAACAAGCCACAGAAAAGTTCCTTGGACAGCCAACAGAATTGTTCTTCAGGGTAAACCCAGAACTGTTCCCCAGACAGAGTCCAGAACGGTTGTCTGGAGAGACTACAGAACTGTTTTTCAGAGTTAGCCCAACTGTTCTCTAAAAAGAATCAAGAACTCTTCTCTGAACATAGTCAAGAACTGTTCTACAAACAGAATCCACAACTGTTCTCTGGACAGACTACAGAACTGTTCTCTGGATAGACTACAGAACTGTTCTTTAGAGTAAGCTCAGAACTGTTCTCTAGAATGAGTCCATAATGTTCATCCGGACTGAATCAAGAACTGTTCCAAATCCCAGCGCTGTTCTCCAGACAGAACAGTTCTCTCTGGACAGCCTCATCATCTGTTCTTCAGACAGCGTCCAGGGCTGTTCTCTAAACAGGGTCAAGAACTGTTTTCCGGACACACTCCAGAACTCTTCTCTACACAGAGTCCAACGTCTTTTACTGATTGGGTCCAGAATGTCTGTCCAGATAGAGTCGAGAACTGTTCCAGGTACCTGTGCTGTTCTCCAGACAGAGAGAACTGTTCTTCTGACAGAGTCCAATACTGTCCTCCAGCCACCTGTCTATGGTCCAACCCTGTTTTCAGTCCTCATGTTCTGTTGATCTGGAGTTGATCTTTGGAGAAGATTTGATGATCTCAATGAGAACTTCTAACTAAGGATCAGTCCAGTTCTATTCTTGACCTACTTTAATACAGAACCTAGAGAACCTTCATGTTGGGGACTCTAGAAGACCTGTCACCTGATCCACCATAACAACAACCCCAGCAGAACAGTCAATAAATAGAAGACACAACACAAAGACAACACAAATGACACTGACAGTGGTTTTTCTACTTGGACCAGCAGTTCTGGCCTAGTGTGTGGGTGTGTGTGTGTGTGTGTGTGTGTGTGTGTGTGTGTGTGTGTGTGTGTGTGTGTGTGTGATGGTTTTCCTGGCTTCTGTGGAGCCAAAAGTCATTGACCCCTCCCCCCGCACCCCCACGACTGTGGGAACACTCTCTCACACACAGGCAGTGAGTGCTCGTCTTTGTCAGGTGGCAGGAGCAGGAGGAGGACGAGGAGGAGGAGGAGGCGGGGGAAGGAGGGGAAGGTGGAGGATGACGAGGAGGAGGTGGTGGAGGGTTTGGCAGCCTCTGAAAGCGGGAGGCAGAAGCAGCAGAAGGATGCCTAGGTTTGGAGGGCTTTCCTGGGCTGGCAGGCAGAGGAGGGAGCGGGGAGGACGAGGATGGGGACGGGGACGGGGGGCAGTTACTGGGACGTATTTTTTCCTCTTTGTTTTGGGCTTCATTTGAGCCGCGGTCAGACCTTTCTGTAACAGAGCCGTGTGATCCCACACTCTCACTGTCCTGGAGACACACACACGCACACACACACAGCACCAATGCTATGCTAATTAGCAGCTGAATAGAAACCCAACTCCAGCTGATAAGCACCAGTGTTCGCACCTGACCTGGTGAAGAGATCAGATAAGAACCAGGTGACTGGATCCTGGGACCAGGTGGACGGACAGAAGCCTCTCTCTCTCTCTCTAACACACACACACACACACACACACACACACACACACACTCATACACTCACACACTCACACATATATATAATGTGAAATCCATCCATCCATCCTTCAATCCATTCCTCTATGCTTCCTTCCTTCCAATCATCCATCCATCCCTCTCTTCCATCCACCTTTCCATCCCTCTATTTTTCCCTCCTTCCTTCCTTCCAAACTTTCTTCCTTCCTTCCTTCGTTGCTTCCCTCCTTCCTTCCTTCTCTTCTTCCATCCATCCATTCCTCTCTTCCATCCACCTTTCCATCCCTCTATTTTTCCTTTCCTTTCTTCGTTCCTTCCTTCCTTTCTTTCTTCCTTCCTTCCTTCCTTCCATCCTTTAATTTTTCCACCAATTCTTCATTCCTTCCATTTATCCATTTATTTATCCATCCATTCCTCTCTTCCCTTCTTCCATCCATCCAACCACCTTTGCATCTCTCTGTCCTCCCTCCGTCTCTTCTTCTCTTCCTTCCTTCCTTTTTCCCTTCCTTCCTTCCATCCATCCATCCATCCATATAACCCTCTGTCCTTCCATCCACCCCTCTATATTTTCTTCCATTCATCCATTCCTCCATTCCTCCATCCATCCATCCATCCCTCTCTTCCCATCTTTCATCCACCATTACATTCATCCATCCATCTTTGCATCCCTCTATCCTTCCATCTTCCTTCGTTCATTAGTTCGTTCTTTCCTTCCTTCCTTAACTTCCTTCCTTGCTTCCTTCGTTCCTTCGTTCCTTCCTTCGTTCCTTCCTTCCTTTCTTCCTTCCATTCATCCATCCATCCTATTCATCTTTCCATCAATTCCTCATCCATTTATTTATCCATTCCTCCATCCTTCCGTCCATCCATTCCTCTCTTCCCGTCTTCCATCCATTCATCCATTCACCTTTGCATCTCTCTATCCTACCTCCCCCCTCTCTTCCTTCCTTCCTTCCTTGCTTTATCCATCCATCCATCGAGATCATTGGTCTCAAACTCGCGGCCCGTAGGCCAACTGCAGCCCGTAGAACGATATTGTGCGTCCCCCACCTTGATGTGAAAGCTGAATTTATAATAATATTGTCTAGATTTGTTCTCCACATTTTATGGTAAATCCTATAGTTCTCCAAACCCTGATCCACAGTCTCCTGCTGGTTCAGTGTGGTATTACACAGAATCTTTGGAAAACTGATTTTTTCTTTAATTTTTTCTTTTGTATTGAACACCGACAGCTGACGTGGTCCTTCATGTGAAATGATAGTGGTGTTTAAGTTTGAGACCACTGGTCTAGAGTCCATAAATGTCAACACACAAGTTAATAAATGAAGGACTAGGGCTCCAGAACCTCAGTGTGAACCAGTACCAGCACCAGTGATCCATCATTCGGTACCAGTGATCCATCATGTAGAACCTGGGAGAACCTGTAACCTTGTGTGGACGGGGAAGTGTTTGTTTGATACTGACTTAAAGTTCCTCAAGTGGGCGGTGGTGAGCGGCAGAGAGGAGATCCTGGTCCAGAAGAACAAACTTTTGTTTGAGGTTTAAAATGTGGGAGCAGGAAGTCAGGAGCGGCGAGCAGCTTTTGTCACAAATCTCATTTGAAGCCGGAGTTTGACTGGTGGACTGGTGGTAAGCTGAGTATCTGCTCCAAACTTCTGGGCCGCGGCTGACACTGAGGCCGCTGAAGAATGGTGGCTCCGATGACACGCCGGCGAAAATAAAGCGGTTTTCACCGCGTGACGTGTTTTCCGAGCTAATTCCTCTGCAACAACACCACAAAGTCCATCAGCTCCGTCCCCCTGACAGGCCGCAGGTTTCCGCTTCGTCGCCGCGGCGTGAAACTCAAACTGTCATGATGTGTTAGGGGGCGAGCGGCGCCACTCTGCAGGAGGAACCGTCCGTACCAGGCTGACGGTTCAGGCTACAGCGTCTCAATAAGTTCAACAGGGAAACTAATCCATTCTGCTCTTAATTGCATGTCACGTCCCTGGACGTGTCTTCTCCATCTCAGCACAATGTGGCACCAGAGCCAGTTGAAGGCGCTCCTCAGATTCCTATTTCAAAGGCTGTAATGAGTTTTTAAGGAACATAATGGTCTTTATTCTGGGATATTCGACTTTTTTAAGCGGGAGGTGGAGATGACGGAGAAGAAGAGAAAGGGTTTTCTCCTCCGCCCGGTTTGTCTTCTCAGGGTCGGCAGCTCAAGTGCGTGAGAGGAAGAGAAAGACTCTTCTGGATCTACTGTACTTGTGGGACGTTCTATTGTGATGGGACCAGGGAGGTTTGGAGATTGGGATAAGGCTCAGATTAGGAGTGAGATTATACACTTGTTTGTAATAGTCCACGTTAGCGCCAGGCTAACGGGAATGAGTAAAATGCTGATGAAACCCGGGGGTGCGTCCGCCTCCCAGGATTAAGCTCTAATTTCTCCTGTTCTTTCACCCGGACCTTGACACGTTCCACTGTCTGGGACTTTTAATTACTCCGCAGTAATTACCCTCCTCCATCCAGCTTCTGAAAAGACAGAATTAAAGTTCATTATCAAAGCTATGCTCAACGTGCACTGTCTCGCGCACGCTGAGCATCCCACGCCACAGCAACTCAGGAGCCGGGATCACGGATCAGCTGTAATTAAGGCGGAAGTTTTCCAAGACGAATGAATGGAATTGTGTCTGGTATTCCTGTAATTCCTGCAGATCCTGACACTCTCCTCTGTCTTTATCCGCACAGTCGGCAAAAGCAGAACATTTCAAAGTCATCAGCAGAACGTCACATGTTGAAGAACTCTTTCTTTCACATCCTGAGCAGCGGGATTAAAACATAAATGAACCTAACCAGGTCGGAAGTTAAGTGATGAAGACACGGGAGAAACCAGCGTCTGTGAGCGCCGTGGAGAAAGACCATCGGCACAAACCAGCAACGGCCGCGAGTCAGTCCTCGGTTCTTCTTCTCCTGGACGCCCTGCTGCGTCCAACACAATACACCTCAACATTCTAATGTCCTTGAGCCACGCCTTTAGTGTGTGATTGAATCTCAGGGGTGATCAGTCCACAGCTCACGACTGGTGGTTGTCCACAGTTTGTCTTCTCTGAGACACGATGAGAATAATGGTCAGCAGACAAACATTAGTTTTCCTGGCCATTCGTGTCATTTTGTGAGCAGACACGGAAAAGAAACGGTGACAGCGGTGATGTCTATGGACCAGGAAATGTCCTGACAGATGTTGTTTACCTGTTGACTTGTCTGTGTCTGTTGACGCCATCGATTGACGATTGTCGTACGTCTAAAAAAAACGTGGCAAAATCACACGGGGTAGATAGAAAGAACTTGATTAATCCCTTGGCAGTATCCTTCGGGAAATTATGTTATTTTTTAGGAAAGCAAACTCCTTGTTTGCGGTGCCATGCTCAGTGGACCTCAGAGCCAACCAGGCAGTTGGTGGAATTGAACCTCTAGACTCCAGTGCTTAAACACTATGCCATCACTGCCCCAAAAGCCAGTGTACATTGGCATCTTAGTAGCTTCACCTTTCTTGCTCCACTGCTCTCCTAATCCCAGGGGTACCACAAGGTTCTGTTCCAGGCCCCCTTCTGTTAACCACGTAGACCTTCTCAATTGGGGAGGTCATCCACCCTTCTGATTTCTGTTACCAGTGCTTTGTGGATGACAGACAACTATACCTGTCTATTCCACCAGGAGACACCACATTGGTGTCCCACCAAGGCTGGTGACCAGCCTTTTTTTTCTGACCTCTGTCTCCCGATTTCCTCAATTTACGCTTGACAACAGTGTTCTCCAACCATTTTTTTGCGCTACGGACCGGTTAAATGTCTTGTACTGTTTTCGTGGACCAGTCGTTAAGTTGTGGCAGATAAATACCCCTTAATAAAATAAATTTCCGGTGTTCTGAAATATTTTCCTACCTAAAAAATTTTCCTACCTGAATTTACTGTGCATGGGCACAACAAGGATTTCTCAAGTGCATACAGCCTATAACTTTCTGCTACCAGACCGGTATAAAAAGTTAGAATCTTGTCTCAATGTCATTTTGAGTTTATTGTTGTTGTCTTCACTGAGAAAATATTTCCTAATCAAACATAGTTGCATTATTGATGATGGAATCCTAGCCATTCTATTGGTCAGTTCTTCAGTTGATATGGGTATGGATCAAGTGGAAGTAATAGACAGATGGGACCAAAAGGAAACATTATTTCTCTGGGGCCCGGCACCAATTCACCCACGGACTGGTACTGGTTCCCTACCCAGTGGTTGAGAACCACTGCTTTACAACATACACAAAATTAACCTGTACTTGACTCAACACACCCCCTATCTGTTACCCCAGATTGTGTCCCACCTTGATGACTGTGATGTGCTCCACTCTGGTCCAACAAGGTGCTTAACCAGAACCTTACAAAAAGTCCAGAACCAAGAGGCCAAACTGGACTCTAACCCTAACCAGTCTCTAACAGACCAGACTGATTACGTCTGTCAGGACATATCCTGGTCCATACACGTTGTGTGTCCTCACCTTTTCCTTTTTCTGTGATGTGGACAGAATGGCACACATTGCCAAATTGACTCCTGTCCTCAGAGATCACCTGATTCCGTCCTCCTCCTCCGTCCTCTCCATCAGCAGCAGCAGAGGAATTTCTTTCTGTTTTCAATTTGGTGTCTTCGTTTTCGTCCAGGAGTTTTGGGCTCCAACAGATACATGGGTGTTGAAGCCAGAGACTGTCCTGCTACTGCTGCTGACCACAGCAACAACCTACTCATCCCTCTCCTTCTCCTTCTCCTACTCCTCTTCACCTCCTTTTCCTCCAGCTTCTCCTCCTCCTTTTTTTCCTACTCCTCTTGGGGATGTTGATGTTCTGTTAAAGTCAGTCCTGATCTCAGGGTCTTAGGCCCACCACTCATATTTGTGTGTGTGTGTGTGTGTGTGTGTGTGTGTGTGTGTGTGTGTGTGTGTGTGTGTGTGTGTGTGTGTGTGTGTGTGTGTGTGTGTGTGTGTGTGTGTGTGCGCGCAGTATTTTCGCTGATAGCCTCTGAATCTGGATTTCCTGCCTGACTGAGCTCGTGGAGCTAAAGCCATCCAAGCGAGGAGTCGAGGCAAAGTGGGAGAGAGGTGATTTCCTCCCTGACACACACACACACACACACACACACACGCACAAACTTCACTGCCTCAGCACAACCTCAGGGAATCTATTTGAAAATGTCCCCTCAAATCTCTCCCTCCCCCTGTCTCTCTCCATCTCTCTATGTCTTTTTTTCTCTTTTTTTCCCTCTGTCTCTCTGTCTTTCTCTGTCTCTCTGTCTTTCTCTGTCTTTCTCTGTCTCTGTCTGTCTCTCTGGGGTTACAGGTCAGATTACCTGGACAAGGTGAACATCTTTCCAATAAAAAGGAAAATAAATGAAAATAAATAAAAAATAATTACGAAATAAATAAAATTATTATGAATATTCATACATAGTGATAATGTATTATAAAAATTGTATATTATATTTTATATTATTACTCTACTGCAGACATGAAATGTCTCGCAAAGCTTTCTGCTGAGTGGTCATTCACGGTTGGTCTGTGAACTGTAGTCAGTGGTGAGACGTCTATGGTCAGTAGTTGGTGGTCAGTAGTTGGTGGACTGTGGTCAGTTGTCAATGGTCAGTGGTTGGTGGTTAGTGGTTGGTAGTCAGTGGTTGGTGGTCAGTAGTCAGTGGTTAGTGGTTAGTGGTCAGGTGTGGTAGTCGATGGTCAGTGATCAGTAGTTGGTGGTCAATAGTCTGCGGTCTGTGGTCAGCTGCTAGTAGTCGTAGGTCTGTGGTTGGTAGTAAGTGGTCGGTGGTTTGTAGTTGGTTGTCAGGTGTCACTGGTCTGTCGTCAGTAGTTGCTGGTTTGTGGTCAGTATTCAGTGGTTGGCGGACAGTAGTCAGTGGTTAGTGGTCAGGTGTGGTGGTCGATGGTCAGTAGTTGGGTGTCTGTAGTCAGTGCTGAGTAGTTGGTCAATAGTCTGCGGTCTGTGGTCAGTTGCTAGTAGTCGTAGATCTGTGGTTGGCAGTAAGTGGTCGGTGGTTTGTAGTTGGTTGTCAGGTGTCACTGGTCTGTCGTCAGTTGCTGGTTTGTGGTCAGTAAGCAGTGGTTGGTGGACCATGGTCAGTCATTGGTGGTTGGTGGTTGATAGTCAGTGATTGGTGGTTAGGGGTCAGGTGTTGGTGGTGGATGGTCAGTAGCTGGTGGTCTGTGGTCAGTGGTCAGCCCTTGTGTCTGGTGCAGATATGCAGTGGTTTGACCGTCCTGAGACACTGGTGCTTCATCACCTCAGCCTCCGCCTCCATCACGGCTCAGCAGCCTCATCACTCACTCTCCTCCAAACCAAAACAAAACTCTGACAACCAGTAGCTTTTAGCCCTGTTTACTCTCCTCCTTCCCCTCCTCCTCCTCCTCCACCTCCACCTCCTTCTCCTCGTCTCTCAGACTGGTGGTGGCGAGCCTGATTAATTTGGTCGCCGCAGACACAGGTAAACACAGGCCGTGTTGACACGGCTTTACTCGCCTCTGTATTTATACTCAACAGCACTAAGCTTCAGATAGAATATCCTCAAAGCTAAGGCTCTGTTTGTTTTCTCTAACCGCCGCCTCAGCTCCGCGGGTCTCCACCAGGTCGAACTCCACTGAGCGCGCTCCTGACCCGCCCGCCAACGAGGTCAAACCCTCGGCAGTGTTTGTCTCGTGTCCCTCCACCAGGGAACCAGTGATATCAGTCCTTAAGAGGACACGCTGGTTTAGAAAGTCTATGTGTTTATACTGCTGCTGTTATTACTGTTACTAGTACTGTTACTGCAGCTGCTGTTGATGCTGTTACTGTTACTGCTCCCACTGTTACTGCTGCTGTTACTATTAATCTATTACTAAGTAATCAGTGGTTGGTGGTCAGTAGTTAAAGGTCTGTGGGCAGAAGTCAGTAGTTGTAAGCCAGCAGTTAGTGGTCTGTTGTCAGTAGTCCGTGTTCTGTGGGTTGTTGTAAGTAGTTGTAGGTCTGTGGTTGTTAGTCTGTGGTCTGTAGTTGGTGGTCAGGTGACGACGATCTGTCATCAGTAGTTAGTGGTTTGTGGTCAGTTGTCAGTATTTGGTGGTTTAGGGTCGATAGTCAGTGGTTGGAGGTCTGTTGTCCCTGGTCAGTGGTCTATGTGTTTATAACATCTGTTACTGATGTTGCTGCTGTTACTGTTACATTACTATTAATGTTACTGCAGCTGCTGCTGTTACTGTTACTTAAACTGTGACATTATCGGTGGTTGGTGGTCAGTAATTGGTGGTCTGCTGGCAGGAGTCAGTTGTCGTGAGTCTGTGTTTGGTAGTCGGTGCTTAGTTGCCAGTGGTCTGTTGTCAGTAGGTGTTGTTCTGTCTGTAGTTGTAAGCAGTCGTGGGTCTATGGTTGGTAGTCTGTGGTTGGTGGTCTGTAGTTGGTGGTCAGGTGTCAGGGATCTGTCATCAGTAGTCAATGGTCTGTGGTCGGTAGTCAGTGGTTGGAGGTCAGTAGTCTGTTGTCCCTGGTCAGTGGTCTATGTGTTTATACTGCTGCTGTTACTGTTACATCTGTTACTAGTACTGTTACTGGTGTTGCTGCTGTTACTGCTGCATGACTATTACTGTTACTGCTACTGTTACTGCAGCTGCTGCTGTTACTGTTACTTCTTCTGTGACATTAAGTTATCGGTGGTTTGTGGTCAGTAATTGATGGTCTGCGGGTAGTCAGTTGTCGTAAGTCTGTGTTTGGTAGTCGGTGCTTAGTTGTCAGTGGGTGTTGTTCTGTCTGTAGTTGTAAGCAGTCGTAGGTCTATGGTTGGTAGTCTGTGGTTGGTGGTCAGGTGTCAGTGATCTGTCATCAGTAGTCAATGGTCTGTGGTCGGTAGTCAGTGGTTGGAGGTCAGTTGTCCCTGGTCAGTGGTCTATGTGTTTATAGCTGCTGTTACTGTTACTGCTGCTGTTGATACTGTTACTGTTACTGCTGCTGTTGATACTGTTACTGTTACTTTTAATGCTGCTGCTCCTGCTGTTACTCCCGCTGTTACTATTACTGTTACTTCAACTGTGACATTCACATCAGCGCCATCTCCTGCACCACAGCAGGGTCTGCCTGACTGACCTCCTCCGTCTCCTCCTCCTCCGTCTCCTCCACCTCCTCCTCCACTACTTCATTCATTTCATATCTAGTCTAGAGATGAAAAATTGCGAGCTTTTGTTTATTTTCCTCACCCATGCAAATGTGAGCGCCGGCTGCAGGATTAGCCAGCTCGCCATCTCCGCACTGATAGCAGCGGCGGCGAAGAAAGAGCGGATTTTTATGCAAAAAGCATCTGTGGCCGCCTGCGCCGTGACAAACGCCATGCATCACTTCATACACACTTTTTAATCTGTTTGAAAGCCAGCACACGTTTGAACTGCTGCAAGTGCAAGATATACAACACACACACACACACACACACACACACAGTCTCACACACACACACACACACACAGGCCTCCATGTATAACTGTGTGTCTTTCTGTGATTAATCTTAGAGTCCCTTTAAGCGAACACTGCTGACACAGCACAGATTGGTGTGTGTGTGTGTGTGTGTGTGTGTGACTCCGACAGTGTGTGTATGTGTAACATCTCCCAGTCTGGTCACATGTCCAACTGCACTTGTCCCAAGTTTGTGGTCCACAATGTCGCAGCTGCATGACCCATGTGATCCAGGTAACTCCAGTGACCACAGTGACCAGGTGACCAGGGTGTAGTGGGACCAGCTGCAGGGAAACAGACTCAGCTGTTGTGTCATACCCGGAGTGAGGACGCGGTGTCACAGTGGGAGATTGACACCGACTTCCACGCTGATCCCCAGGTGTGAATCCCAGGAACCCAGATAAAAACCCGGCTTTTTTTTTTTTTTTTTTTCCACAAAAGCCTCAAATTTAATAATCTGTGGCTAAAACCTGACGATAAAGAGCGACGGGGAGCTGAGGTGCCTGCCTGACAATGAACGTCAGACGGAATCATGGAACAAACACAGGCTGGGATTTTCTCCGGGAGCGGATCAGAACCAGAACCTGATGCCTGACTGACATGAAAAGACCTGAGGAACGACAGGCTCCGCCCACTGTTTTGACAGCCCGTCGTTCACAGGGATTTAGGGTTTAGTCAAGTTTTCTTCTCGTTGACTTTGTTATTTATGTATTTATTTTTCAGTTTTCAATGACTGGCGTAAAAAAAAAAAAAAAATCTGGTTCTTGTTCAACTTCGTCAGCAATTTTGTTCCATAATAAGAAGACTTTTGTAAAAAGAATTTTGATCATTCTGGCATCAGGACATTAAGGATTTTTGACTTTGGGTCAAATGTGGTTCATTATTAAAAGGCGTCAAGAATCAATAATCGTCCCGAACGCGAGCGGTGACTGACAGTCGGAGGAAACAGACATCATCTGACGTCTGGTCCTTTCAGTCGCCTCTCTGTGTTTGTGGTGGCTTACATCCATCCCATCATCAACAGCGGCTTTTCAGCTTTTATGTCTTTTCTTCTGCTGCTGTTTGAATGGAATCAGTGCTGATTATGATGTGAGCAGAAAAGAAGAGCGATATGATGATGAACTCACCTGCTGCTGCTGCTGCTGCTGCTGCTGCTGCTGCTGCAGGATTAGCACAGTGTCAGATCAGACAAAGGCTGCAAGGAAGTCAAACCTGACGTCTCCTATTGTCAACGACACGACTGGTTTATCAGCTCAGTGAGGAATTAAAGCTGCAGAAGAAGACAGTCACCAGGCTGTTTATTGAAAACTGTTGGGGGAGGATTTATTCCACAGACACTGACATCAGAGGGTGATGGTTCCTCAGAGCTGAGAAGGTTAGGGTGAGGCAGGTTGGTCTGGAGTGAAGATGTGAAAGAGAAGACGGAGCAGGAGAAGGAAGGATGAGGAAGAAGGTGCCGAGGATTAGGGAGAAGAAGATAAAAAGAGAGCTGGGAAAAAGAGGAATGGAGAGAAGAAGGAGACATGGAAGAAAAGAGATTTTAAGATTTTAGAAGCAGTTGGTACAAGTTCAGTTTGGACAGTTGGTGGCCTAGTGGTTAAGCAAGCGGACTTGGGTCTGCAAGGCCCCCGGTTCGAATCCCCCTACTGCCAAGTTATCACATTGTGACCAACAAACTGAAACTGAAATGTCACCTCTGCAATTAACTCGTCACTAAAGTGAACAGTAGTTGGGGATGGTGCCTTGCTCAGTGGATCGCAACAGTTGATGGATTTGAACCTGTAACCCTATGGACCCTAGTCTGGTTCCTTAACCACTAAGCTACCTCGAGGAAGCGAAACACCAAGAATAATGAGGAAGAGAAGAAGAAGACATGGAAGAAAAGAAGGAAAAGAGCAAGACGATGGAGACACTTCCATCAGAGTGTTGTTCCCTGTGCGCCTCCTCCACCTCCTTCTTCTTTTCCTCCTCCTTCTCATTAACTTACTACTGTTGAAACATGGTGTCCATGATCCTGTGGAAACAAACCTCCAGCCTCAGTCTGGCCTCCACAGAAACATAGCGTTCCTGAGAGACTGGACAGTGTCTCTCAGACAATGTTAACGAGCAGTGTTGAGCAAGTTACTTTAAAAAAAGTAACTTTATTACTTTACTAGTTACTGCTCTGGAAAAGTAACTAGTTATCAAATTATAAAAGTAAGTAATAACTACTTTAAAGTTACTTTTCTTTAAAAACACATTAAAAACTGTGTTCTGTATCAACTATCACAATGAAATGTAGTGGAACAATAAAAACAAAATAAATGTTTAGACATTTTGACAGACATCTTTATCGTAACCTCAACTTGCTACTTCTTCGTCTTGCTTGTGGGTGTGTCCTGCTGTAATGTGTCGTGTGTGTGTCACACTGTTTTCTTCCCTATAAGGCAAGAAGACCCGCCCAGGTCTCTTTCTGATTGGCTTAGCCCCAAACGTTAACCTATGTCAACCAATCATTGCTTCTTTTTTTAACGCATGAGTTCAGTTAGTGTGCATGGCTGTCTTTCACTCATGACTGACAGGCAGCAGACAGGCTCCGCCTCCACACAGTCCTCTCTCCTTGGCCGGGAGACACCGTCCATTTGGACCACAGATAGTAACGATAGTTACGATAACGGCGTTACTGAATGGGAAAAGTAACGCATTATGTTATTAGTTACTTAGTTTCATTAAGTAAAGGTGTTACAAGTAACGATTTAGTCCCATCACTGTTACCAGACAGTGAGACAGTCTCTCTAGGACAGTCTTCTCCTCACAGTAGGAGGTCTGAAGGTCCTCCACTGAGGTCTGAGATAGTGAAGAAGAGGGAAAAGAGGAAGATTTGTTCCGAGGGACATAAGTCCAACATAAGTTTTGCGCAGAACCTGAAAGACAACGATGATCCTGGAGTCTGTTTTCCAGAATGATCCATTGAGATTGCAGTTCGATGAGGTGAGGTGTCAGGGGCAGAACCAGAACCAGAACTGGACTCAGGTCTGATGGTCTATTAAGGTTGGATGACTTCAACCAGACATCGGATCCTGGACGTTAGGATTGACTTTCAGCTGAGTGAAGGGAAGAGAAAAACCAGAAAATTCAAAGATGGTGGAGTTGATGCCACGACGTCAGGCTGCTGAGATGATGACGGATGATTCTGGAAAATAAAACACTCACAGTGTGTGTGTGTGTGTGTGTGTGCTGCTTGAACGATCCTGGGACAGTCGGAGCCTCTTAGCCTGGAATGTGAGGCTGGTTGTATAAACACATTACCATCGGTACCAGCGCTGAGCTGCGCACACTGCCGGGGTCGTCCTGCTGCTGGCGCCAGTCAGCGCTGCATTAGCTGACAATTTAGACAAAAATGGTGAAAACGGAGCGAGGGCTGTGTGCTCCTCCTCCTCCTCCTCCTCCTCCTTCCTTCTCCTCTAGTCATCACCAGACTGTTTGGGTTCAACTCCTTCCCTTTTTAGCCTCTATAGACGTCAATTGCTCACGTTTCCTCCCACAGGCTCCTGCAGGAGGCGCTGTCACCGCAAAAATGATCTGACGGAAGAGTTTCTCAATTTAGAGGATTATTTTATTTATTTTTAGAACTCTAACAATCCTAATGAGCCAGTGCTGTGTGAAGGAGTGTGGGGGGGTCCATACTCTGGGCACCTCAGCGGTAACTAGGCCATAGGGGGATTCGAACCGGGGGCCTTGAGGTCCACTTCCTTAACCACTAGGCCATCAACAGCTGTTGTCGGATAATGGTGATCTTCTTCTTCTCCTTTCGGCTTATCCTGTTTTTCAGTGGAAGCCACAGCGAGTCAACAATTTCCATTTCAACCTGTCCTCTGTGTCCTCAACCACAACTCCAACCACCTCCATGTCCTCCCTCACCGCATCCATAAATCTCCTCTTTGGCCTTTCTCTTTGTCTCTCACCTGGTAGCTCCATCTCTAGGATCATCGTCCACCACTGCCCCTCCTCTGAACATGTCCAAACCATCTCAATCTGTCTTCTCTAGGTTTTTCTCCAAACCTTCCTGTCTGTGTTGTCTCTCCAATCACCTCATTCCTGATCCTGTCCAACATTGTCACCCCCAAAGTGAATCTCAGCATCTTTAACTCCTCCACCTCCAGCTATGTCTTCTGTCTATTCCTAGTGTCTCAAACCCACCATCATGGTTGGTCTCACCACTGTCCTGTAAACCTGTCCCTTCACCTCAGCTGACTCTCTTCTATCACAGATCATGTCGGATAATGGTGATGTTTGATTATTTTTTTCGGACTTTGTCAGTCAACAGTCAAGTCAATCAAACAATCTTATGCCACACCCCCTTCACCTCCTTCTGCTCCTCCCCTTCAACTTCCCATGCTCCTATTGCTCCTCCTGTGCCTCCTGCTCCAATGCTACCTTCATCGTCACCTTGTCATCTGGTCAGAATTAGCACAGAGATATTCCTTGATGACTTGCATCTGAATATGGATAAAAAACATAATTTGGTTGAGGCCTGTGACAGCGGCAGCATCAACCTCAGCTTTAAAGTCGATCCAGAAAGTTTCTCTTCAGCTTCTCAGTCCTTTTAAAAATACAACATTTAAAGCACTATTTAAAATTTTCTTCTGTAGAATTAAAGAAAAAAAAAAACAATTAAGAGCAGCTTTGATGTGCACTGCTCCCCCCGCAGGTCAGCGGGGAGAGTGTTTCTTTATCTTAATTAAAAAAGAATTCCTAATCATTAACCTGACGTTCCTGAACCTCCTCGTTTCCTCGTCTTTCACCAAAGTGAAGAAGTTTAGTGTAATTTGATTATTAATTCTTAACGAAGCCTCGGAGGCGGGAAGATAGAAGAGCGGAAACAGAATTATCCGTCAGAGCTGGAGTAGGACAGGAAGAGAATCAAAGAGTCACCAGAGTGTGTGTGTGTGTGTGTTTGTCAGTGTGTAAGAGTGTGTGTTGACCTACGTCCACATCCTCAGTCTGGAATGTCACACACTTTTCCTCAATTTCCTTCCTTCTTCTTTGGATTCACAGGTGACAGAAAAAAGGTGATACCTCATTGGTCATCTGTTGAAGTGACGATGTCAGGATCAACAGTCATATTACCAACGATGGTACCCTGCCCACTACACTATTCTGATTCCTACCCATGGTACCCTACCCACCCCAACTGTCTCATTTCTACTCACGGATAAACCCCCCCATTAATTACATTAGTCTCATTCCTACTCATTCTACCTTAACCGCTACAACAGTCTCATGTCTACCCATGGTACCATACCCACTAAAATAGCCTCCTACATACCCATTGTACCCTACCCCCAACAACTGTATCATTTATACTCATGGTACCCTAACCACCACAATAGTCAGGTTCCCACCCGAGGTGTCCTACTCACTATAACTGTCTCATTCCCACCCATGGTACCTTACCCACTACAATAGCCTCATTCCCACCTATGGTTCCTTACCCACTACAATAGCCTCATTCCCACCTATGGTACCTTACCCACAACAACTGTATCATTCCTACCCATGGAACCCTAACCACTATTATAGCCTCATATGCACCCATGGCACCCTTCCCACTACAATAGTTTCATTTACACCTATGGTACCTAACCCCCTGCCCTAGACATGGAGCTACCAGGTAAGAGACAAAGAGGAAAGACAAAGAGGAGATTTATGGATGCAGTGAGGGAGGACATGGAGGTGGTTGGAGTTGGAGTTGAGGATGCGGAGGACGGGGTGAGATGGAAATTATTGACTCGCTGTGGCAACCCCTGAAAAATGGGATAAGCCGAAAGGAAAAGAAGAAGAGTACCTTACCCCCTGCAATAGCCTCATTCGCACCCATGATTCCCTACCAACTACAAGAGTCTCGTTCCCACTCCTACTCATGCTCCCTGACCCACCACAACATTCTCATTCCTTCCCATGGTACCCCACTCACTTCAGTTGTCTAATGCCCATCCATAGTACCCTACCCACTACAACCGTCTCATTCCTACCCCTAATATCCTTCCCACAACAATTGTCTTCTTACTAAATATGGTAGCTTACCCACTTATTTCCCTCCATGGTACCCTACTTACCACATTAGTCTTTTTCCCGCCAATGGCACCCTACCCACTACAACTGTCTCATTACCATGGTGACCTATCGCTACAATAGTCTTATTCCTACCCATGGTACCCTTCACACAATGATTGTCTTCTTTATCTCCATGATGCCTTACCCACTTTTTTCCCTTGATGGTACCCTACTTACCACAATGGTCTTTTTACTACCCATGGTACCCTACCCATTGTAATGGCCTCACACGCACCCATGGTACCCTACCTGCTTAAATAGTGTAATTTCCACTCATGGTTTTTGGAAAAGTCTCTTAAACTGTCATTATTTATGATATTTGGAAGTATCCGTCAGTTCTCAGGACACTAGAGTGCCATCATTCTCATAGTCTTCTTTATTTCTCCAGTCCGTTGAGTCATGTGACATCACTACTCATTCTGAGTCAGATTGTAATCCCAAACCTGAAACAAACCACTGTTGTTTGTTCTAAATTAAAACAGATGATGATCTAATCTGAACCTCTTTGTCAATGTGTCATTTCAACCCAGCTCAGATCTGCATTAGTAGTTAATCCAGGATTTAATCCATGATGGAGAATATTTTAAACCAACTGTATTCTTGCTGTTTTTTTTTTCTTCAACAATATTTACTATAAGACGTCTTGGACACTAATGGGAATTGTCTGCTGCAGTCACAGGCACAAAAACTTCATCTGCTTCAGTCAAAGAGAAAAAGAATGATCAGCCACACACACACACACTCACACACACACACACACACACACCGTCCCACACACACACACTCCTACATTACCATAAGAAAGGAGGCGCAGAGCTGCTGCTTGTGTCCTCCTCTGTGCTGTAAGTAGTCTCACATTTTTGGGTGTTTGAGCGCCGGTGTGTATGGGTGATAAAGTGGGCGTGGTCTCAGAGCTCTTATCTCCTTGGCCACAGATGATTAACATCTGGATCCAGCCAATCTCCTGGTGCGGGACCCGAGCCTCCGCCCCTCCATCTCGATGCAGCAGTGAAAGGACAAGTAGACATTTCCATATCAAAGGCCTCCGGTCACCTTCAACATGTTGGTGTGACCTTCAGGGTGGAACCACGGCGGGTGGACAAGGGCGCACAGACAGAGGTGTCCTGTTCTTCCACAGTAGAACTAACATGAGAACCATTTCACTGCAGATAAACCAGAAAAAGTACCAAAAACCTGTGTCGCCTCTCATCCTGAAAAACTGGAACATGTCCTTTGGAACTTCATCGGTTCCTGAGGCCCATTCATGAACTGAAAAGTTCTAAAACTGGACCCATTTTCCAGAAGGAATCAATGTTGAATGGATTTATCGGTTCCTGGAGAGTTGGAACTTTGTCCACATTCATTCAGAAACCAACTACATGAATTAGGAGTCCTGATTGGACGATGTTAGCAAAACTGAGGAGTCCCAATGGGACAATGTTACTGTAGCTAAGGAGTCCTGATTGGATGATATTGGAACAACTAAAGAGTCTCAATGGGACGATGTTCATCAACAGAGGGGTCCTGATTGGACGATGTTCATCAACTGAGGGGTCCTGATTCGACGATGTTACCGCAGGTGAGGAGTCCGGATTGGATGATGTTAGCGCAACTTAGGATTCCTGATTGGACGATATTGGAACAACTAAAGAGTCTCAATGGGACGATGTTAATCAACTAAGGGGTCCTGATTGGACGACGTTCATCAACTGAGGGGTCCTGATTGGACAATGTTACCGCAGGTTAGGTGTCCTGATTGGACGATGTTAGCGCAATTTAGGAGTCCCAGTTGGACGATGTTTATCAACTGAAGGGTCCTGATTGAACTATGTTACCGCAGCTGAGTAGTCCTGATTGGACGCATTTGGAACAATTAAAGAGTCTCAATGGGACAATGTTCATCAACTGAGGGGTTCTGATTGGACGATGTTGGTGATGTGAGTTGGCAATGTGAGTCTTTTTTTGTCTTCTGTTGTTTCCCCCACTGTGATTAATGAAGAAATATCACAGCACAAGAAATACCAGTAAAATCAGACGACAGTTCTTAACGTGTGCTGCACGATCACCTGGTGTCCACATGGTATTGTCTCTTATTTGCCAACTGAGCGACGGTGCGACAAATGGAGCAATTTTTGGTTTATGAACTGAACGCTGTTGCTGATTAGCAGCCTGTGGACAAACATAAGAACAAATTCAATTTCAAGCTTTTCCGTGTGGACAGAGCGCCATCTCTGACAAGAGAGGGAAACAGAGACACCAGGTGGCGACAGATTATTAATCCCACTCTTTCATCCTCAGCAGCAGGAACACTTTCAGATTCAATTTTTATTTCTGAAATGGAAAATGTTCTTCCAGAGATTGTCTGGACCGAATGTAAGGGATCAAGAAAAGAGAGAGAGATCAGGTCACACACACACATACACACACACACACACACTCACTGGGGAGAGGAGGAGGAGGAGCGTGAAGATGTGTCTGAAACTTTCCATCAGGACAGATTACATGCATGTAGAGCAGGTCAAAGAGGAGAAGAAGAAGAAGGAAGTGTCAAATAAAGAGGGAGGAAATCAAAAGGGTGAGGTCTGATCAGAGAGGGGAGGGAGAGGAGGAGGGATGGAGAGGAGATGGAGGAAGAGGGAAGGAGGACACACACACACACACACACTGTGTTGACTTTCTCTGACAGGACAAACTTCAGAGAGACAGAAGAGGAGAAATAGAAGCTATGAACCTTGGCTTGTGTACCACCTGATGACCATTTAAATGTTGGTCTGAGGTCCAGACCTGGATCTGTGATGTACCGAGGTCCACATGGGGTCTCACCTGGACCCTGTTGAGCTGAAGTTCAGAAAGGGTCTCACCTGGACTCCCCATAGACCGAGGTCCAGGCAGGGGTTTCACCTGGACCCTTATTGGGCTGACGTTCAGACTCTGTCTCACCTGGATGTGTGTTGGACAGAGATCTAGACAGTGTCTCACCTGGACATTGGCCTTTGGACCAGTTTAACGGTTAATTTGGAGTTAGGATTAGAAGCAGGTCTGGATAAGAGTCATGTGTGTGTTTGTACATACACACATATGTGTGTGTGTGTGTGTGTGTTTGTGTGTGTGTCATCAGCTCCGTGTCACTGAACTCTGATCCCATGATCCTCTCTGTGCTCAGTGGGACGTCGCGGTGTAATGATGTCATTAGCTCCAGCTCAGAGCAGTGGAGTCGACTTCCTGTCTGATGGACTCTCACTTCCTGACCGTTGTGGATGAATTTAAGTTAAATTAGTTACAGAACAAAGGTGTGTGTGTTTAGGGTACTAACCACTGCATCTGGTCCACTTCTGAACCAAGTCCTGGACTCATATAGAACCAGGAGACACATGTAAGACTAGGCCCACAGTCTGCTGAATCCTGGTCTGGATCTTCCTCAGGCTCCAGGTCTTTCTATCAGACCTAATGATAGAAAGACAGCTTACCAGACCAGGGTCAGTCCAGGTGGACCAGAAGGATACTCTGGAACCTCCAGGACACTAAGAACCCTTTGGACTTTTAGAGCCATAGGACAATCAAGAGCCCCAGAACCCTCAGAATCATCAGGACCATAAAAACCCTCTTGACCCTCAGAAACTTCAGAGCCCTCAGAACCCTTAGGACCTTCAGAGCCTTTATAACCTTCAGGTCTCTCAGGACCATCAGAACCTTCAGGACCTTCAGAACCCTCAGAAACCTCAGGACCTTCAGAGCCATCGGAACCCTCAGGACTCTCAGAACAGGGCCAGTCCAGGTGGGCCAGAATGGGCCCGGCAGAATAAAGTTACCCTTAGGACTCTCACAACCCCCAGGACACAAAGAACCGTTTTGACCCTTACAACCGTGGGAACACTCAAGAACCCCAGAATCCTCAGAATCATCTGGATCATAAGAACCTTCTTGACCCTCCAAAACTTCAGAACCTTGAGGAATCTCAGGACCTTCAGAGCCCTGAGGACTCTTATGTCCCTCTGGAACAGCAGTGACCCAGTGCCACCGATGGGTGGTGTGCCAGTTGTTGAGACCCATTGGAAAAATGTTTCTTCAAGGGTCATGGAAAGAAAGATCAGTCCAGCCTGTATCTTTCTTCAATTTCCTTGTTCATTTTCAGGCCTGGTTCCACTGACGGTACAAATATAGTGAGTACTTGGTTCTTACATCAACAGCTGCGTCATTAGACATTCACCGTTCTCCTGTCCAGTGTATTCTCCTGCTGATGGACTTCAAGTTCGGTGGAACCACGGGAAGAAACTGACAAGAACAGGAGGAAGGTCTGAAGCCACAACTGTATCTGTGGCTGTTGGTTTAGCATCACATCAGCTGCTGCTGACATGTGGGGAGGAGAGGGTGAGGGGGTGAGGGGGTGACAATGATCTGTGGTCGTTCACCTGCTGCTGATGCTGTGTGTGTGTGTGTGTGTGTGTGGTTTATCAGTTAAGCCTCAAACAGGGAAAGTTCCTCCTGTAGATTCTATCTCAGCAGTCAGTCTTCACTGCTGCTGCTGTTCCCTCAGTCTAAGAATTAGCAGCAGCCGTGGGGAGAGTCCTGGGGGCCGGGGGAGGGGGACATGTGTTCTTTCCCCCCGACATCCTTCATCATTAGTCGTCTCTGAGCAGCAGATTCTTCGAATTTCTGTAGATGTCGTGCCCGAAGTAACAACTTCAGATGATGTGACCCGACTGGTTCTGGCTCCGTCGGAATTCCTGCTGAATTCCACCTTTCCCCCAAAAACCTCTGTGTCAGAGTGCGAGTGTCGTCACATTGTGGTTTCGTTTGTCACGTTGTAGGTTTAATAGTCTCATGTTGTTGATCCACAGTCGTACTACAGTTCAATCACCTACATGCTGGGCTGTGATTGGTCCATTCTGATTACTGGAGATATACTGGAAGTGTCTGTGCTGGGGGGAAAGGTACCTCAGTTTATCACAAGGTGGCGCTGGTCTGTGTTTACACAGATTAGACCCGGCTCTAACAGCAGCAGGTGGCGCTGTTATTACCCACCACGATACGGACGTTAAGTGTTTTTGTTCCTGTGGGTAGCAGTGGTCAGCAGTGGTCAGCAGCAGTGGTCTGCCTCTGTTCTTCCACCATAATGAATATCAGTAGCAGGAGCCGGGCCGTTCCGGTCCCTGCGGGCCTGAGCTGGATGAAAACCCTGGCTCGTCGCTCTGCTGCTGCGACAGCGACTCTGTGCATGAGAATGTGAGCCTTTAATATATGGTAATGCTGTGTAAACATGAGCCCATCTGAGAGGGAGGTGTGGAGGAGAAAGGAGCCACGCTCCCCAGTTAGGGAGTGAATCTCAGAAGCTACAGCGGCCTCCGAGTGTTTATCTAAGAAATGAATGTGATCCAGTGAACAGGAGGAAGGAGCTGCAGGGGAGGCAGGAGGAGGGGGAGGAGGAGGAGGAGGGAGTCACAATGCACCACCGCCACCAACCTGCAGCATCCATTCACATCCATTCTATTTAAAGGAGCAGTTCCCAATTTTATGATGTAATAGATGCTCCACAGAGAGGAGAAAGACCGACTGACCGTCACCGGTCGACTGACCAACTGTTGGCTGGTGCAACTGTACTGTAGACTGGTCTGACTGTAGGCTGTTTCGAGTATAGACAGGCTCGACTGTAGGCTGGACTAACTGTACTTTAGACTGAGTTGACTGTGGGCTGGATAAAGTGTAGAATCATTCGACTGTAGTCTGGTCTGACTGTAGGTTGTTTTGACTGTACACTGGCTTGACTGTATGGTGTTGACACAGAACTGTAGACTGAGTGGACTGTCAGCTGGATAAAGTGTAGAATCATTCGACTGTAGTCTGGTTTGACTATAGATTGGTTTTGACTGTACTTTGGGCTGTTTTGACTATCTGCTGGTACAACTGTACTTTAGGCTGTTTAGAGTGTAGACTGGTTCAACTGTAGGCTGGTGAAACTGTACTGTAGACTTAGTTGACTGTAGGCTGGATAAAGTGTAGAATAATTCGACTGTAGTCTGGTTATGACTGTACTTTGGGCTGTTTCAAGTGTGGACTGGTTAGACTGTAGGCTGGTCTACCTGTACTGTAGACTGGTTTGACTGTAGGCTGGATGAAATGTAGCGGTTCAACGGTAGATTGGTTTGACTGTAGGCTGGACTAACTGTAGACTGGTTTAACTGTAGATTGGTTTGGCTGTACTGAAGAATGGTCTGACTGTAAGCTGTTTCAACTGTACACTGGCTCGACTGTAGGCTGTTGACACAGAACTGTAGACTAAGTGGACTGTCAGCTGGATATGGTGTAGAATCATTTGTAGTCTGGTTTGACTATAGACTGGTTTCGACTGTGCTTTGGGCTGTTTTGACTGTCTGCTGGTACAACTGTACTTTGGCCTGTTTAGAGTGTAGCCTGGTTTGACTGGACATTGGTCTAACTGTACTGTAGACTGGTCTGACTGTAGGCTGTCTCAACTGTACACTGGCTCGACTGTAGGCTGTTGACACAGAACTGTAGACAGAGTGGACTGTCAGCTTGATAAAGTGTAGAATCATTTGACTGTAGTCTGGTTTGACTCTAGATTGGTTCCGGCTGTGCTTTTGGCTGTTTTGAGTGTAGACTGGTTAGACTGTTGGCTGGTCTAACTGTACTGTAGGTTGGTTTGGCTGTACTTTGGGCTGGTTGGACCGTTGCCTGGTTCATGGTTGGGCTGGTCCAGCTGTACCGTAAACTGGTTCGACTGTGTCGACTGGGTGTGTCCGTGCATGAATGTCTGCTGATGAACAGTGTTGGTGCGGTGTTTGTGGATTTTCCTTCATTACTTCTGTCTGACTGACACCTTCTTCAAGGTGCGGTAGAAATATTCCTTCTCTTTCTTTTTCTTTATCAAACTTTATTGTATGCCCGTCTAAAATAACAAAATGTGCATAAACATATTTTCAATTTCGTTTTCTCTCTCCGTTCCCGAGGGCGGAGCCTTTCCCCACGTCTTCTGATGAAGCGCCCGTCCGTCAGCAGACTCCATCAAGGATCAGCAGGTTTTATCACCTTCAGTCTGAATTCTTTGTCTGCTGTCCAACAACAGTGAAATGGCTTTGTTTTTTCCCTATACTTTGTCATTCTAAGCCCTTGTCTTCGTCGTTCTCCGTCTTTTTCTTACGGCACATCTAAACCGTAATCACCTCGACGTGTGTGGAGCTTTGAACGACGGTTCCAGACGCAGACATCAAGGAGCTTAGAGGCAACACTGTTGCTGTCGGCTTTTATTTCTTCAGATTCACACTTTAATGCAAACACAGGTCTTTGTAGTCTCCATATGAAAGCTCCTATTAAAGCCTATTCTGCAGTATTCTGAGGTTGGGGGGATAAATCTATCAAAGGCTTCAGAATTCAATCAGTGCCTTCTCCTTCTTCGTCTTCTCCCTCTTCTTCTTCTGCCCCTCTGTGTTGTTTTTATTTATTCAGAATTTAATTATGTTTTGATTCTCAATCATAGGTTTGGGGGAAAATGGTGAGTGAAAAAAAAAAAATCCCTCTGAAGTTCATCTTCAGTAAATAAAATGACATTTTCCACCGGTGAGGGTGGAGGAGAGGTGTGGGTTTATTACCCCGGTGGAGACAGTTGGAAACGTCAGTGTAACATTCACGACAGACGACCGCAGACAGTGGAACAGCCGCTGAAACCATCTCGCAAGAGAATGCTTTAGAAAAAAAAATGACCATTAAATTTGAGTGACACAAACTAGACACAAGGGGCAGCAATGTCTTCCTATGTGTTGTTTTGAAATCTCCATTTTGTCTAAGATCAAAACTTCAGACTTGAGTGATTTATTACTTGACCTGGAGCAGTGGGTGTGTCGTCTGCCCCGCCCCTCTGACTAATTGCTCTAATCTGATCAGTGATAGGATCATTTAGTGAGGGAGGCTGGAAGGCCCCTCCCTGCAGTGGAATACGTCTGTGCGATGGTGTAAACACATGGCTGCAGCCTGAGCCACATAGCTTCATCCTTTCATCCACCCATCTATTAAACCAACCTTAAATGTATCCATTCATCCATCCATCCATCCGTCGGCCATAAATACTTTGTTGTTGTTTTTTCAGGGTTTCCACGAAAACACGGCGTCTTTCACTCATTCCCTCCAGTCTTCTGGTCCGTCAGCCCAGGAGGAAAACGTGCACATGCTCAGATGCAGTACGGTGTACGTGCAGAACCTGAAGATGACCTGTTTGATTTACAGTTCTGTCAGTAAGGCATGAAGACACCGCCGCGGCCTCGGGCGCCGTGCACGTGGCTGAAGCCCTGACCGTGAACTGTACTGACGTGCATGTGAATGACTGACATACCGGAAGAGCAGAGAAAGTTCTTGAGTTAGGGTTGAACAGGTCACTGAAGGTCAGATCTACAGAAGATTAAGCCGTCGTGAGCCCAGGTCAACTGGGAGAACTGGAGTTTTCTGCTACAGTACTGAAACGTATCTGCTGCTAGTACTGTAGCACTGTAGTACTGTAGAATCTGCTGTAATACTCCTCTAGTGTCTGCTGTAGTACTGGAGTTTTCTGCAGGAGAACTGTAATATTTGCTGTAGTACTTTAGCTTTCTGCTGTAGTACTGTAACATCTTTTGTAGTACATTAGTCTCTACTGAAATAGTACAATTCTCTGCATGAGTACTGTAGTATCTGTAGCAGTGTAGTTTTCTACTCTGGTATCTGCTGTAGTTTTGTAGTATACGTAATAGTGCTGTAGTTTTTGCTGTGGTACTGTAGTATCTGTTGGAAATATTCTGCTATCTGCTGTAGTATTGTGGTTTTCTGCCGTAGTGATGTAAAATCTGCTGGAATACTGTAGTTTCTGCTGGAAATAATGTAATATCTGCTGTAGTACAGTACCATGGGTTGTGGGGTCTGCTGTGGTACTTTAGTATCTGCTCAAGATACGTTGGTGTCTGCTGTAATATTGTAGTTTTCTGCTGTAGTACTGTAGTGTCTGCTGGAGTACCGTAGTATCTGCTATAGTACTGTAGTATCTGCTGTAGTACTGTAGGATCAGCTGTAGTTCTGTAATATATGTTCTAGTGCTGCAGTATCTGCTGTGGTACTGTAGTACCTACTGGAAATACTTTGGTATCTGCTGTAGTACTGTGGTTTTCTGCCGTAGTGATGTAGAATCTGCTGGAGTTAATCTAGTATCTGCTGTTGTACTGTACAGTATGGGCTGTAGTGCTGTGGGGTCTGCTGTAGTACTTTAGTATCTGCTCGAGATACGTTGGTATCTGCTGTAATATTGTAGTTTTCTGCTGTGGTACTGTAGTATCTGCTGTAGTACTCTAGTTTCTGCTGTAATACTCTTATGTCCACTGGAATAATTTAGTATCTGCTGTAATACTGCTGTATTTGCTGGAGTACTGTAGTACTGTAGGATCTGCTGTTCTGTATTATATGTTCTAGTGCTGTGGTATCTGCTGTGGTACTTTAGTAGTAGCTGGAGATACCTTAGTATCTGCTGTAGTGCTGCTGGAGTAACACTGTAGTTTTCTGCTTAAGTATTGTAGTTTTCTGCAGGACTACCACAATAGTTTTCTGCAGTAGTACCATAGTAACTGCTAGAAATACTGTATTACGTGCTGGAGTTCTTTTTGCTGTGTTACTACTGTAGTGTTCTGCTGTAGTACTTTTGTTTTCTGCTGGAGATACTGTAGTATCTACGGTAGTATCACTATAGTTCCTGCTGTAGTACTCTAGTAGTTTCCTGCTGTAGTGCTGTAATAGTTATGTGCTGTAGTAGTGTAACAGTTTTGTTCCGTAGTACCGTAGTTTTCCGATGTTGTGATTTCCTCCCGTTCATCCCTGAATCCTCCTTCCTTCTCCTCAGCCTCAGTATAGAAAGTTCACCGTCGGGAATGGGACGTCCTTCCGACATTTCCCACTTTTATTATGAGTTGGTTTTTTTGCTGCCGCTTCAATCACAGCCTCCATAATCCTCCGGAGGAGAGAAGCTGCTTTTTAATTCAGCGATGGTTTGATAAGAGCGGTAGCACAGCCGAGCTGAGCAGAGCCGAAGAGGAGGAAGAGGAGAAAAGGGAGGCCCGGGGAGGGAGGCCGGGGATGAGGAGCGTGTGGAGGAGGAGAGTCAAAAAGAAAAAAAAAATGATTTACACGTAGATGAGTTGTGCTTACAAGATGAAACCCTGGGCATTAGCCGCCCATCTGAATTTCCTATCTGTCATTTTTTTCCCAGCGTTCCTCTGTTCCCCTGGCCCCCCCCCGCTCCTCCACGTTTGTTCAGCGTGTTTTTTCCGATCCTCCCTCTTCTACGCCATTACCCTTGCTGATTGCGATCTTTCAGCGCCATTGGGCTGCACTGCTTCTGCACTTTTTAATCTGTCTTTAATCCCATAGATTTTAAATATTCCCCGGCTCCCGGGGACTGCAGGCAATTAACTGCCCCTCTGATGCTCCTCCTTATCAGTTGCCTCCTTGTATCTCTCTGAAGCAGCCTCAAGACACTGCCAGCGCTGACAAATAATACCGCCATTTACCACCGTGCGTCCTCGGGGAGTGCAGGGTGGGGGGAGTGAAGGGGAGGACGGGGGGGGGCAGACATTAGAATTCAGCCGCCATCACTGCAGCATTTTAAACAGGTGTTTGGTAAACAGATCATTGAGGGGCGTGGGGGTGGGGGTCGCGGGTGGGGGTACCACCACAGCGCCGCTTGGTTCGTTTGTCCTACAGCGTCGCGAGGGCGCGACTCGGTTCCCTGTCTTCTCCCGCAGAATATCCAGAAACTTTTTTCACAAAACAGAAATCTCTCTCACTCGCGTCAGCGCTTGTTACCGACAAACAATGAGAACGAGGTCACAATGGTAAAACTGTTCTCCCTCTTTTGGCCAGCGGGGGCAGGCAAGTATAGCGTTTTTCATCTGTTAAGCTCAGTATAATCTCTTTGGTCTCAGAGCCAGTTCTGGACCCTTAGAATGTTTGGTTCAGTTCTAACCTTTAGCAGATGGAAAGCGTGGTAAACGGGGGGGGGCGGGGTAGACCAATCCAAACACTGTGTTATCTGTCCAATCAGTGGGCTGAGAATTTCTTCCTGTGCCAGCTCTGAGTGCAGTTACAAATCCTGCAAGTCAAACACCATGGTGGACCTAAGTAGAACCAAGTAATCTTGGCCCAAGTCCTTGTCCAAGGGTGGGGCCATGACTGAGCCCAAGTCTGGGTCCAAGACTTGTCCGTAGTTCTAAACCAAATCCTTGCCGTAGTCCTGGTCTCTGTCCTTGTCATAGTAACTTGTCATCTGAATGTTATTTCTAGTCCTGGTCCAAGTCCTGGTCCAGATCTTGGTCGAAATCTTAGTCTTGGTCCAAGTCCTGGTCCAGTTCTTGGTCCAAGTCTTATTCCTAGTCTTGGTCCAAATCTTGGATTCAGTCCTGGCCTAAGTCTTGGCCATAGTCCTGGTCCAACTCCTAGTCCAAGTGTTGGTCCATGTCTTACAAGATGAAAGTCTGAGCCCGAGTCCTGGTGCAAGCCTCGTCCATAGTTCTCATCCAAGTCCATGCTGTAGTCCTGGTCCCTCTCCTGGTCCAAGTCCTAGTCCAAATCTTGTTTCTACTCCTGGTTGAAGTCATAGAACATGTCCTAGTCTAGATCTTGGTCCAAGTTTTAGTCCAGATCTTGGCTCAAGTCCTGGCCTACGTCTTGGTCCAAACGTTGGCTTTAGTCCTGGCCCAAGATTTGGTTCAAGTCTTGGCACTAGTCCTGGTCCAAGTCCTAGTCCAAGTGTTGGTCCATTTCTTGGTCCAAGTCTGAGACCAAGTCCTGGTTCAAGTCTTGTCTATAGTTCTCATCCAAGTCCATGCTGTAGTCCTGGTGCCTCTCCTGGTCCAAATCCCAGTTCAAATCTTGTTTCTACTCCTGGTTGAAGTCATAGAACATGTCCTGGTCCAAGTCTTAGTCTAGATCTTAGTGCAAGTCCTAGTCCAGATCTTGGTCCAAAATCCTAGTCCAGATCTTGGTCCAAAATCCTAGTCCAGATCTTATTTCTACTCCTGGTTGAGGTCGTAGAACATGTCCTGGTCCAAATCCTAGTCCAGATCTTGTTTCTACTCCTGGTTGAAGTCATAGAACATGTCCTGGTCCAAGTCTTAGTCTAGATCTTAGTCCAAGTCCTAGTCCAGATCTTGGTCCAAAATCCTAGTCCAGATCTTGTTTCTACTCCTGGTTGAGGTCATAGAACATGTCCTGGTCCAAGTCCTAGTCTAGATCTTGGCCTGAGTCTTATTCCTAGTCTTGGTCCAAATTCTGGTCCACATCTTAGCTCAAGTCCTGGCCCTAAGTCCTGGTCCAAACCTTGGCTGTAGTCCTGGCCTAAGTCTTGGTCCAAGTCCTGATCACTTTATTTGTGACCTCATCATCATGGGAATACTGTTAATCCCACTCTAACCCTCTAATCTGGCCTGTTGGTTCAGAGCAGCCTCAGTAGTTCAGTAAACAGTTTCTACTAGAAATCTCCTCCAGCTTTACCTCTCATTGTGGCAGCCAGGTGTGTGTAGGTGTGTGTAGGTGTTGTTGATGGAGGGGGGGCGAGGGGTGGTTTACCCCAACCCCCCCCCGAACACACACACACACACACACACACATACATGTAAGCTCCAGCTGAAGCTGCCACAGCCTCCACGGCTCAGCCCTGGGCAGGATTTGTGACGAAGGAATCACATCAGCCGGAGCTGATTAACAATTCCACGAGGAGCCGAGATGTGAATAAAAACCATCTTACATTTGGATTTTAATAGGAAGGATCCTTATCTCTGATTGAGTCGCTGCTGACTTTAATAAAGGCTACAGGGTTGAGTGGCAGTCTGCATGTTGATGGAGGGACCAGGAGGAGGGGGAGGTCCAGGGGGGTGATGATGGTGCTGATGCTGATGTCACTGTTACTGCTGCTGCTACCGCTGCTGTTACTGTTACTGCTGCTGTTACTGCTGCTGTTACTGCTATAACTGGCGCTGCTGTTACTGCTGCTGTTACTGTTGCTACAGCTGTTACTGTTACTACTGCTATTACTGTTGCTACCACTGCTGTTACTGTTATTACTGCTGTTACTGCTGCTGTTACTGTTGCTACTGCTGTTGCTACTGTTTACTACTGCTTTTACTGCTGCTGCTGTTACTTTTACTACTGCTGTTACTGTTGCTACCGCTGCTGTTACTGTTATTACTGCTGTTACTGCTGCTGCTGTTGTTACTGTTACTGCTGCTGTTACTGCTGCTGTTACTGCTATAACTGGCGCTGCTGTTACTGCTGCTGTTACTGTTGCTACAGCTGTTACTGTTACTACTGCTATTACTGTTGCTACTGCTGCTGTTACTGTGATTACTGCTGCTGTTACTGTTGCTACTGCTGTTGTTGCTGATTACTACTGCTTTTACTGCTGCTGCTGTTACTGTTACTACTGCTGTTACTGTTGCTACTGCTGCTGTTACTGTTATTACTGCTGCTGTTACTGTTGCTACTGCTGTTGTTACTGTTTACTACTGCTTTTACTGCTGCTGCTGTTACTGTTACTACTGTTGTTACTGCTGCTGTTACTACTGCTATTACTGTTGCTACCGCTGCTGTTACTGACCGCCAACTGCTGCTGTTACTGTTGCTACTGCTGTTGTTACTGTTTACTACTGCTTTTACTGCTGCTGCTGTTACTGTTACTACTGCTGTTACTGCTGCTGTTACTACTGCTATTACTGTTGCTACTGCTGCTGTTACTGTTATGACTGCTGTTACTACCGCCGCTGTTACTGCTTTCCTCGCTGCTGCTGTTACTGCTGCTGCTACTGTTACTATTACTGCTGTATTTCCTGTTTTTACTGTTACTGCTGCTTTCATTGTTTCTGTTAGTGCTGCTGTTACTGTTTCTATTTTTGTTGTTACTGTTGTGTTACTACTACTGTTACTGCTGTTACTGTTGCTGCTGCTCTTACTACTGTTACTGTTGCTAATGCTGCTAGTGCTGTTATAACTGTACCTGTTACTGCTGCTGCTGTTACTGTTATGACTGCACCTGTTATTGCCGCTGCTGTTACTGTAACTGCTACTACAGCTGCTGCTGTTACTGCTTCCATCACTGCTGCTGCTGTTACTGATGCTGCTGCTGCTAATATTACTGTTGTGTTTTCTGTTCTTACTGTTCCTGCTCTTATTTTTTCTGTTACTGTTGTTGTTACTGCTATTACTATTTCTGTTTCTTTTTCGTTACTGTTACCGTTACTGTTACTTTAACTGCTGCTGCTGTTACTTTTGCTGTTACTTTTACTGCTACTGCTGCTGTTACTGCTGCTGTTGTCACTGCTGTTTCTGGCGCTGTTGCTATTACTGCTGCGGTTTCTGTTGTTACTGTTACTGCTACTTTACCTGTTTTTGTTACTGCTGTTGCTGTTACTGCTCCTTCTGTTACTGCTGTTGTTACTGCTGCTGTAGCACATTTCAACATCATTAGTTCAACTTGTAGAGCGAAGGAGGAGGAAGAGGAGGATCTGTCTCTCACCTTGCTCCTTCTCTGTCCCCCCGTCCATCCATCCCTAAACCCCTGATGACAATGACCAGTTTGGACAGAAGAAAAGAGACATTTTTTATTATTTGTTTTCTCTTGTTTGATATGTGGAGACTGTGGTGTTGGAATTCTCAGCCTGCTGGCCAGTCCGTGTCAGTGCAGTGGTGTGGACATCTGCAGGTCTCCCCCGACTCACAGTATTTAGAGGTTTGGATTAGAATAAGGCTGAGATTAATTAGGCTAAGGATTAAGATTAGAAACATATCTATGAAAGGTTAGGCTAACGAGCTAACGTGTGTGTGTGTGTGTGTGTGTGTGGGAGGATGGGCATGAACAGAACCTTGGCAGAAACACTGATCCTCTGTGTCCTCTGTGAATCAGTATTAAAACTATTTTTATCCCACGTTCTGCTTAATGAGATCATCAGTTCCATCATCTTAAATCTTTTCTGTGGACAGAGATTAAAAAAAAAATTCTCTCCTTGAAATTATTTTAAAACTTCAACAAAATCATGTGAAGGGTCATACGAACCCTGAGCTCTGTCTCAAAGGTGCAGTGGAGCTAAGTGGAGCTTTTCTCCACTTATTGTGTCAGGAATTAACAAGTAGCTTCCCCTCCCTAGCCTGTAGGCGGTGCTGTGTGCGTATTTAAAGCCCTGTTCCATTATTACCATGTCACCACTGCTGCATTGTTTCATATCAATCAAATGCTGTAAACTGGGTCAGAACTTTTTCAGCGAGAAATCAGGAAAAAAGTCTAATTTCATACCGTCATTCTGCCGTTCGCACGCCTTTCCCGGAGTCTTAGGTTCAATTCCCAGACTACATCTGTATTCTGGGACCTAGCCTACCTGTGCAAGTGCTTGGCTGGCGTGTGTTGTGTTACTCCACTGTATCTGTGAGGGGAGAGGGAGTGTCTTTTAACTGTCCACACTTTTTTGTCTTGTGAGATACTTTTCAAATGACAAGGCTGAAGTGATAAAAACTCTAAATACATTTACCCATATAAAGTAATATTTTATTCTCTTCATTTTGTTAAATATATATCTGTTGTACTGCATGATTTAATAAGTATATGATACTCACTTTAGCTTACTTACTGAGCAACCTGGTCTATTTGGGCTGAGTGAGTGTTGAGAACAGGGCTTCGAAGACAGTTAAAGAAACAAAAAACAGAAACTTTTGACATTTAATTTAGAACTGAAACGAAACCAGAAACATAATTTCTCTTGTTTCTGGAATAGAAATGCTTAGCAAAATTTTCACGATCATAAGGCATTTTTTGTGCCATTACTATATTTAACACACACATAAGGCGCACCTGATCCCACACTTCTCCCTTTAAAGTTCTCACGGTGTCCTCTACTACGTCCCCTTACAACAACACACACAGGGCGTGCCGCACATTTTGAAGAAAATCATAGACTTTTATGTGCACCTTATAGTCGTGAAAATACGGTAATAGTAATTGATAAATACTGACTGTATTTAGTTCTTTAAAACTAAAAAGAATCAAAGTCATTTGTCTTCTGAAAAGTCAAGGAAATATAGTTTTGGTTCCAACTGGTACTGGAACATCACCCTCAGAGTGTTGTTTCTGTTCTGAACCGATTGGCAATAAATTCTGGTTAGCCCTGGCTAATATAGACTTTTTAGTTGGATAAAATTAATGTTTCCGATTTTTATTTTCAATCTTGACCAGGTCCAAAGCTCTGGTTCAGACCTTTTACCATCGGACCAACCGCGCTGCTACTTGTACTCCTGAATACAGAATGAAAGAAAAACAAAAAAACAAACACTTATTTTTTAACGTAAAAAAAATACATATGATACACGAAGAATAAGTTCCCTCTGGCTCGGCAGCACTCTAAAACCTGACCTCGGACCCTGGAGGTCCAACTCCCCTCCCTTCCCCGTCCTCCTCCCCCTGATAAGATGCTATCTCTCGCCCTCTAAGCACTTGAGAGGCACTTTAGCCGATCACTGGAGCCATTATAATGAAAAGTAAAAGATACAGGACGTATTGATGCCACATTAATACTGACCAACATCTTATTGATCCTCCTCCACCTCCTCCTCCTCCACCTCCTCCTCCTCTGTTTGTTATTTCTTGTTTTATTTTGTGGCCCAGCTAAAGGACGGGGCCATCACTCCTCTCTCCTCCTGCTCCTCCTCTCCTCTATCTCCGCCCGTGCAGGAGCGTGGACGTTGTTGTGGACCATTAGTGGCTGCAGTCTTATCTCTCCTCTGCCTCGCTGTGTTTTTAATGTTATTAGTAAAGAAGCGTAATGAAGGTGGCCGCCTGATGGTGGCTGATATACCTGCTCCTCCTCCAGTTCCTCCCCCTGCACCTCCTCTTAAACACCAACATCAATGTGGTCCTTTTAATGGAGCTGCTTTTATCTGCTTTATTTAGAATGGAGGAGGAGATGACAGGAAGGTGACGGAGGTTAGTGGGAGGACGTTGAGGAGACGAGGAGAAGGATGTGAGGAAGAGGGCAGGAAGGAGATAGGGTATACTAACCGGTGGTACCCAACAGCAACTGGTGCGTCCACTGAGATGCTGACACACCGTCGCACCATCAACCAAGTCTGGATCTCAAAATGTGGGCTCCAACTCACCCAGAGACACCCCCCTCCCCAGAACCAACACCAGTTCTGCCCAGACAGGGACCAAGAGACGCATTGGTACATATACAGTGACCAGTACCAGGACAAGCATCACTACCAAATCGAGTGCCAGTCCCGGCTGGAGTGGTGACCCAGATCCTGCAGTAGCCCCTCCCCCGTGGCTAGTTAGCCTGTTAACACTCTGAGCAGCATGTACTCTGCCCAGGGTTTCGTCCAATCAGGCCGCGGTCTTTAATCCAGACACGCTCAGTTCAATCACACGGCTAATTCTCAGGCAGACGGCGGCGGGAAATCCGTGACGGGCGTTTTTTGTGCGGTTCAGAATGAACTCCCTGCTGACTGGGGCTGGGGGAGAGGCTGAGAGGAGGTGGGTGGAGGTGGAAGAGGGTGTAGCTCCCGTCTCCGTCACCTGGAGGAGAGCTTGAAAGGAACCATTGTGGTGTGAATAAAGACGGAGATGGAGGCTGTGTGTTAACGGGGATCAGAAACCTCCGCCTGTGTGCGTCCTTTCTCTCTCCGCCTCCATCCACGACGCTGCCGTGGTTTAACCAGTGTTTGGTTTCAGCTCAACAAACCACGTCATTACATCTGAGCTGCTGCTGGTGCTGTTAGGAGGGAATTAACTGACACACACCTGATCAACACCATCTCAGCAGGGGGCGCTGTGCCAGGATCTACGGCTAAGAGTAGAAGAAGAAGTACCATTGGAGTACACTGATGATACAGGGACTGTACTTGCAAGATACCGATACAAGTCATTACTCCGGTGCTGGTGCTAATGCCATAGTAATAAATCTTACAGTGTTGGTTCTTACAATAAGTGTACCAGTAATGGTACCAGTGGCAGTAACAGTAGCAGTAATAGTAGCAGTAACAGTACCAGTAGCAGTAAAGGTACCAGTAATATATATCGGTATTGGCTGCGGTCGCAGTACTGGTAACTGTAGCAGTGATGGTACAGTTACAGTTACAGGTACAGTTACTAACAGTTACGGTAATACGGTTACTAGTAAATGTACCTGTAACAATACCGGTAACGGCAACAGTTTCAGTAACACTAAATATATAAGTTGCAGTAACCGTACCAGTAACAGTACCAGTATGCAGCCCAGATGGACGTGCTGCAGCATGTCCCCGTTGAGGGTGGCGGTGGAGGTGGAGGTGGAGGTATTTACCTGGAGTTGATGAAAATGTTTACCTCCACTAATGATGTGAACACCATCCAAACCTCAGCCCTCGGAGCTCGGGGCCTGGGCAGATTTACGGCTGACTCCAGGCTGCAGGTCCACAGCTGTCATCCTCCACGCTGCTCTCCGATTGGTGGAGAGCTGCCAGATCAGGGCGGGACTGCATTTTTGCTGCGTCGCTGCCTGTCCCGGCTGAATCAGAGCCACGTCTGAGGTTACCGGGGGGGTAACGCCGTCTCATTAGTGTGTGTGTGTGGTAATCTGGTCGACCAATCAGAGCCTGCGGGGAGAGGAGATAAAAGAGGAGCAGGTTCAGGTAAACTGACACTTTAATGGCAACACTGTGTGTGTGAGAGAAGAACGTCTGCAACACCTATCACTGTTTCAGTGTCTTCTTCTGTCCCAGACTAAACCTCATGTTGTGAAATCTAGCTAGATTTTTCAGCTAGAGGGTCATCTACTGCTGCCCCTAGTGGCTAAAAGTCAAGTTAGAAAATCAGAAGTATAGAACAGGGGATCAGAAGACTGTCGTTGTGCCAGGTCCCCCTGGTTCACTAGTAGAAGTTAACCTGGTGTTCAGGTCACCTGGTAGCCCCCTAGAGTAGATCATGGGCCTATTAGCGTGATCTTAAAATTAAACGAGTCAACAAGAGTCAGTTAAATGATGAAGGTGAGAAGACAAAGGCTGGAGACACCAGATCTAGACCGACCCTGCTGCAGACTGGGTGTCAGGGATGATGGTGGTGCGGGTGTCAGGGGATTGAAGAGGTTTTTAGTGATTGTTGGTGGGACGGTAGTGGTGGTGGTGGTGGAGGTCGGGGGGGTATTTAGTTCATGACCTGGTCAGGAATGCTGTGGGACTTTTCACTGGGGAGGGAAACTCTATATCTCCAATAGAAAGAGCTGTCAATCACTGCGTGGCCCCCAGAGGAGTGTGGCGAGAAGTCCTCCCCTTAACCGCCACCCCCCACCCTCAAGACCAACTCTGTCAACTCAGGATTCTACTGCTGGTTGATCATCTCCTGGTCTGGATGTAGAGGAGGAGGAGGAGGAGCTGGAGGAAGAGTGAAGGAGTAGACAGCTTCCTTCCTGCAGCCCCACTTAGACATGGTTCAGGGAAAATGACTGACCTGGATCACCTCCTCCCACTGTGGGCCACTGTCTTTTGGGCCATACAACCTAGTATGGCCCAGAGTGTGGGCTTCACAGCCTGATGTGGCCCAGAATGTCAGCCTCACAGCCTGATGTTATCTAAGATATGATCCTCATAGCTTGTTGTGGCTGGGAATGTAGTCTTTATAGCTTGATGTGGCCCAGAGTCTGGGGCTCACTACATGGTGTGGCCCAGAGCGTGGGCCTCATAGCCTGAAGTGGGCCAGAGTTTGGTCCTCACAGCCTTATGTGGCCAAGAGTGTAGACCTCACAGTCTGATGTGGCCCAGAATGTAGGCCTTACAGCCTGATGTGGCCCATAGCCTGGGCCTCGTAGCCTGGTGTGGCCCAGAGTGTGGACCTCACAGCTTGATGTTGTGGCCCACAATTTGGGCCTCACATCCTGGTGAGGACCAAAGTTTAGACCTCATACCCTGGTGTGGCGAAGAGTGTGGGCCTCATAGCCTGAAGTGGGCCAGAGTTTGGTCCTCATAGCCTTATGTGGCCAAGAGTGTAGACCTCACAGTCTGATGTGGCCCAGAATGTAGGCCTTACAGCCTGATGTGGCCCATAGCCTGGGCCTCGTAGCCTGGTGTGGCCCAGAGTCTGGACCTCACAGCTTGATGTGGCCCAGAGTATGGTCCTCAGAGCCTGATGTTTCCCAGAGTTTGGACCTCAGAGCCTGGTGGAGCCTAGAGTTTGGTCCTCACAGTCTGATGTGGCCCAGAGTGTAGGCCTTGTAGCCTGGTGTGGCCCAGAGTATGGACTTCACAGCCTGATGTTGTGGCCCACAATTTGGGCCTCACAGCCTGATGTGGCCCAGAGTATGGGCGTCAGAGCCTGACATAGTACAATGTGTGGACCTCACATCCTGGTGCTGTCCAGAGTGTAGACCTTAAAACCTGGTGTGGCCCACAGTTTGGGCCTCACAGCCTGGTGTGATCCAGAGTGTTGGGCTCATGGCCTGGTTTGTGTCTTAATGTAGTCTTTAAAACCTGGTGTGGCCCAAAATGTGGGCCTCACCAGGTTGGTTTAGCCGAGATTGCTGGGCTTATAGCCTAGAGTCGCCCTGAGTGTAGTCCTCAAAGCCTGGTGTGGCCCACAGTGTGGGCTGTATGATCCCTAGTCGAATTTTATTACAACATTAGGCAGAATAAAAACTCTGAAAGATTTTATTTTGACTTCCTGTCATTATTACAGGAAGTGTGTGTGAGCGACAGGTGAAACTCTCAGCCACCTCCTCCAGTCCAGGTCACAGACAGTGTAAATGGTTTGTGGGGGTGTAAAAGACTCCCACGTCCTCGCCTACACCCTCGCCACCTCCATCCCCATTATCCCCTCCTCCTCCTCCTCTCTCTACTCCTTCTTCTGCCCCCCAACCCCAGCCTGCTGCCTGATACTTCCTGTTCCACCATAATTACCCCTCCTAATTAACAGTAAATTGCTGTCCTCTCCCACGGAGCGGGTTCCGACCTCAGCCAGCGCTGGAGCCGAGGGCGGGGGCGTGAGGTTGGTGTGGACTCGAAATTGGTTTAGGCCTATCAGATTCCTGGGTCGGCGGCCTTCGTGCACCGTCCTGCTGGACCCACACAGACAGGCAGACAGACAGAGAGACAGACAGAGGGACAGACAGGCAGGAAGACAGACAGACAGAAAGAGTTCTATTCTGTCTCTAATCTTGATTTAGTTGGAATGAGAAAAAAAGTTTGTTTGGTGAAAAGAAAGCAGGGTGGAGGGGGGGGGGGACAAAGACCAGGACACAGGGAGAGGGAGGGAGGAAGAGAGAGGAAGAGATAAGGAAAATCATCAGGGTAAATGAAGGAGGAAATGCTGCGTTAATCGCTGCAGATTCTCATCGTTGTTACGATTAAATTTCAGAATAATTGACTAATGGACAGATGTGACATCACTGACTGGAGACGTCCGTGAGGGGGGACGCGGAGGGGGGTGTGATGGATGGATCTGTTCCACCAGCACGGCTGTTGTTAAAGTCATCAGTGATGAGAAATCAATGTTGCTTCATCATAAATCACCATGTTATTACAACTTTGATGACACTCACTTACATCCCATAATTCCACCATCGGTCGACTGCCAGTCCACTGTCTGTTGGACATCCGTTGATCGTCCATCCACCGTTGGTTCACCTACAGTGATTATTCCTCTGTCACTGACTGTGGGAAGCAGCGCTAGTTCCTGTCTGTGGGTGATTCAATCCCTGGTTAGCGGGCCGGCATATGTCAGAATGGCTTAACTGAGATCAAGACGTTCAGTCAGTCTCCCATTAAAAAAACAGTCAGGTGTTAGCTTAGCCACACCTAGATCACCCTAGCTACACTAAGACTGCCAAAGCTAAACCTAGACCATGTTTGCTATGTGTAGACCACCTAAGCTCTGCCTAGACTACCTTAGCTACTCCTTGACCAACATAGCTTAGCCTAGACCACCTTAGCTAAACCTAGACTACCTATGCTCAGACCACCTTATGAGAATAGACGTTGGTAATGTTTGTAACTGAGAGACTTTGTAACAGAGAAAATTGTAGAACACAAGCAAGATCAGTTTTGGAACAAACAGTGTTGGAGAAATAACCTGAAGGTGGTGTGAAGGTGGAAGTATCCCAGAGCTGCATCCTCCAAGAGTGGTTCTAGGCCTTCTGCCAGAAGATCACTCTCTGGTTCCTTTCTGTTCTTCCCACTTCTCCACGTGGAGCAGAAACGAGGAAGTTGGACACCGATCAGAGTCTGTGATGACAGGTGACTCCTGTGAAGGGATTAGACTGAGCAGGTCTTCATCCTGACTGCTATGAAGATATCTCAGAAGATCAGACCAGCAGCTTCACTAAAACTGCCCAGAGGAACGGTTCACTCTTCTAGGTCAACCGAGACCACCCTTGCCACTTCAGTAGGTCTGCATGGACTGCGGTGGTCAATTTGATATGTCTATGTAAACCACATAGACGTGTTGCTTTAGTAGGTCTATGTAGACCCTATGCTGGCATCTAGTTAGCTCTGCATAGACCACTATGGTCACTTTGGTAGGTTAACGTAGACCACTCTTTAGTCTATGTAGACCACCCGGTCATTTCATTAGGCCTGCATAGCCTTGTGGTCATTTCGAGGTTTTCATAGACCACACTGTAACCTCAGAAGTTCTATGTAGACCATTTTGAGTCACTTTAGTAGGACCACATAGACCATACTGTGTCAGTTCAGTAAGCATACATAGACCACCATGGTAACTTCAGTAGGTCTATGTAGACCACTGGTCACTTCATCTGGCCTGCATAGACCACTGTGGTCAATTTGATTAAATTTGATTGAATTTGGTTTTCGTAGACCACATTGTGTAACCTCAGAAGGTCTATGTAGACCATACTGTGTCACTTCAGTAAGTATACATAGACCACCCTGGTAACTTAGTAGATCTATGTTTCACTTCAGTGGCTCTGCATAGACCAAGTAGGTCACTTTAGAAGGTCTACGTAGATGATGTGAGTCATTGTAGTTGGTCTATGTACACTACTCTTTAGTCTACCACCGCGGTAACTTTATTAAGTCCGCATAGACCTCTATGGTCACTTTTGAAGGTCTTCATAGATTACACTATGTAACCATGGTAGACGTATGTAGACCACACTTGTCACTTCAGGCGGTCTACGTAGACCCCACTGGTCACCTTGGACTACCTTTGTTACAATGTTTACTTTTTTTAGTAAATGTTGTAACAAAGGACAACAGCATGTAACAGCATGTAACAGCGCTGAAGTCATTTTTCTTTTCCTTTCTTCTTTTGGATTTATTATTCCTTTGGACTCAAACACCGATGTTCAGTTGGTGGTCGTTCCAGTCTGTGCAGCACAGATGTTTGTGTGTGTGTGTGTGTGTGTGTGTGAGTGTGTGTGTTGTGGTTTTTACACTGTGGTCTACATCAGTCCACCTGCTCTTCTCAGTCTGTTTCATTCAGAAATTGTCTGACTCGGAGAAGACAGAATTAGTCTGTGAGACCCAGGCCCAGAACAACTGCTGATGGACAGCTGCTCCAACCAATGGGAGCCCATGTTACACAGGTCTTTTATTTGACCTTTGTTTCATTGTTTACAAGGTTAAATACAGGTGGAACTTTGGTGTGGGTCTGTGTGTGTGGGTGGGGGACAATTGAAAAGATAGAAAAGATGATGAAGCTCTTCAAACACAGTGTCTCAGAGTCCTTAGATTCTTGGTGCGGCTGTGATTCAGTCTCATCTCCAGATATCATTTTGATGGTAACTGTAGGAACTCGTCCTCACCCTCTGGCTTTTTCTACCTCTTTCTTTTCATTTAATTTCATGACAGCGCTCTCCGCACTCTCCCTTTTTCATCAGCCGACATTACCTGCTAATGAAGACATTGCAGGTCTTTCTTCTCCGTCTCCTCCTCCCTCCGTCAGATTACGCTCTCTGGGCTGCGGCGCCGCGGCCGTGGACATTTGTGAAGAAAAGAATTGAAGCAGAAAAAATTGTAATGGCTTCATTTTGTCTCGCCCAGAGCTTGGAGAGAATCAGAGCTGAAACACCAATACTGACAGCACCATCTGCACGTCCTTCATGAAGTACAACAGTTCATAGGCTCATTAAGACATTCACTGAGCAGCCAATCACAGCACAGAAGGAACATGACAGGTACAGAAGAGCAATTTTAATTTGAACTATGCATCACAACCAGGAAGCCACTCCACACTGGTCACTACAATAGGTCTACACAGGCCACACTGGTGACCTAGGTGGGTCTACATAGACCAAACCAATCACTACAGTAGATTATCATATGCCCCAGACAACACTGGTCTCTTCAGTAGGTCTACATCGGCCACACTGGTCACTACAATACGTCACATAGGCCACACTGGTGACCTGGGTGGGTCTACATAGACCAAACCAATCACTACAGTAGATTATCATAGACCCCAGACAACACTGGTCTCTTCAGTAGGTCTACATCGGCCACACCGGTCACTACAATACGTCACATAGGCCACACTGGTGACCTGGGTTGGTCTACATAGACCAAACCAATCACTACAGTAGGTTATCATAGACCCCAGACAACACTGGTCTCTTCAGTAGGTTTACATCGGCCACACTGGCCACTACAATAGGTCTACATAGGCCACACTGGTGACTTTGGTAGGTCTACATAGACCAAACTAATCACTACAATAGGTTATCATTGGCCACTTCAGTAGGTGCTTATTAAAAATTCTTGTCACTATAATAGGTCTACATAGACAACACTGGTCACTCCAGTTGGTCTACATAGACAACACTGGTCACTTCAGTAGGTCTACATAGGGCTAGTGGTCATGTCAGTAGGTCTACATAAACCACACTACAGTGAGCGCACAATGACTACTCCTGTCAGTACAGTAGGTCTATATAGACCATGCTGGTCAACTCAGAAGATCTAGGTATACCACACGGGTCACTTTTTCAGGTCTACATAGACCACACTGGTCACAACAGCACGTCTAAATAGATCACGCTGGTCACTTCAGTAGGTCTACGTAGAAACACTGGTCACTACAGTATATCTACATAGACCACTCTGGTCACTGATGTTATTTTACATAGATCACACTGGTCACTTCAGTTGGTCCACCTAGACCACACTTTTCACTTTATTGAGTCTACATAGACCACACCAGTCACTTCTGTGGGTCCACTAAGAGCAAACTGGTCACTACAGTTGGTCTACGAAGACCAGGCTTGTCTCTTAAGTAAGTCTACATAGACTACACTGGTCACTTCAATTGGTTCACCTAGACCACACTGGTCACTTTAGTGAGTCCAAATAGACCACACTAGTCACTTGAGTAGGTCCACATAGACAACACTGATCACTTCAGTGGGTCTGCCTAGACCAGACTTAGATCAAACTGATCTCTACAGAAGCTCTTCACAGACCACACTGGTCACTTTAGTAGGTCTGCATAGATTACACTTGTCACTACAGAAGGTCTTCACAGACCACACTGGTCACTTCAGTGGGTCTGCATAGATTACACTGGTCACTGCAGTAGGTCTTCACAGACCCAAGTGGTCACTTCTTTGGACCCTCAGCAGGTCTTCACAGACCACACTGGTCACTTTAGTAGGTCTGCATAGATTACACTGGTCATTGCAGTAGGTCTACATAGACCACTCTTTAAGGTAATTTCTCCAGTGTGAAACAGTGACTCTGAGGGAATGTGACTGTGGAGAGGAAATAACCCCCCCGCCCCCCTCGGCCCCCCCGTCCGTCCCCCCCTGTCTAATAATCCTCTAATCCTGTTTATCATCACGCCGCTCTTCTCAGTGCCACTGATACATGAGAGAAATCATGGTTGACAAACAGACAGAAATGTGTGCAGCAGAGATAGCAGCAGTATAATGCTAACACAAACACGTCTCTATTTTCTCATTTCTTCTCACATCTTCATCTCATTTTCTCACTGGCTTCTTCATCACTTACACATCCTCTCATTCCTCTTCCGCTGAGCTCCAGACACAAAGAGAATAGTTCTCCGTCGGCCACTCCGTCCTCCAGCCTGAAGTAGAGACAGGCGTTAAAAATAGAGTCAATAAAAACATGCGTTTTTTTTTTTTTTTTTTTTTTAATCTGTTCAAGAAAATGATTCTGGTTACAGACGTACACTACATGCATAGACCCCCCCACCCCCATCCCTCATGTTCCATCAGGTAATATCACGCATTTCAGGAATCTCTCAGGAACTCTGGGAAAGAGAGTAATGCAGGATTCCAAAATATAAATGTTCAAAATATTAAATGCCGGGAAAATCAGTGAGTGGTAGAGAGAGGTGTGACTGAAGATGAAGATGAGGGTGAAAAGCTGAAGAAGATGGAGACACTTAGACAGAAATATATACATATATATAAATATATAGATAGATATTTTTGCACACCTGTAATATATAAAGAGGTGTGTAATGCCCTTTTCCAATGGCCATAAACACATCATGTTCATAGTGCACATGCACACCGTGTCCTATACGTATGTTGGAACAAGTGTTGCATTCAAAGACTGTTAGTCCTGAAGGGTTGTCTTTGTTTCTAGTCAAATGTGTCCAACACCCACCACACAAGTACCAATGACCTCAGTTCGACCACTTGCAGTAGAACATAACATTTTTTTAGATTTTTTTTCATATACAAAAAAGTTACTAGTTTCCTAGATTACTTCAATACTACTGCAGGTTGATATGAAGTAGTAGTAATTTTGGAAAGTAACTCAGAATCACAAAAATGTATCGTAAAAAGGAAAATTGAAGATCACTTTTTAATTATGATTGAATTGTAGTTCAATGTGTATAAATACACATATAAATATAAATATATACAGTATAGTATGTCTTTATATATACAGTCTATACACTGAGGTTAATAAGTGTATACCGTATAAGAGTATATATCATATATATGTATACATATATATGGTATACACTTATATACCATACAAGTATATACACTAATTATTCACAATTTGTGTATTTAGTTTCTGAAGGATACTACTGAGGGATTAATAGAGTTCTAAAAAAAATTAATTTTTTTTTTAAAAAGTACTCTATATACAGCATATACTGTATATATACAGTATATATATATGTGCATGCATCAGTAGATGCTGTATAACCTGAAGAGACAGCAGGGACTGATCCTGGTAAAAAGTAGATGGGTAGTGATTTTTGTCTCAGAGGACACTGAGGAAAATGTTTTGAGATGGAAAAAAGTATAAGACATTCAGTGTTTAGTGTGTAATTATATGATTTTCTTCTTTTTTTGTCAAGAAAAAGCTAATCAAAGATATTAAAAACATGTCATATTTAACATGGTAAATTGCACCGCACCCCTACCTTCCTGCAGGTAGTTAGCTCACTGGATTGGGTTGCCAGATTTTGGGTTTTGCAATATATGTATGTAGGCAGAACATATTGTTTATGTTGTTTGAATTTATGTTCATAGTATAAACAAATATATATATATATTTATATATATGTATATAGATATACATAGATATTCTTTTTCCTGCGTCTCCTTCTTCGTCTCCTAATGTGTTTCCTTTGAAGCCGTCCTCAGTCTTTGAAGTTGGACTCGGGGCTCACGGGCTCCGCGGAGGCCCAGAGGTCCAGTCACTCTGGGCCGTCTTCAAACACCAGTCCATTTCCTGACATCAGGAAGCTGCCTCTGGTTGACGGCTACCATTTCTCTCATTTCCGTCTCCGATGCCACGTTCCTGGTTGGAGTGCAGGAATGCAGCCATGGAAGCCGGCGGTTGCCGACACTTCCTGACTGCAGGAGGGAGAACTAGGGAGTTTCACTGAGAGCCGTGTTTGCTGAGGTTCTCCAGGTTCTCAGGTGGTCGTTGCTGGTCCTGGTCTGCTGCCTCCGTTCTCTCCCCAGTTCTGGTTTCCTTGGTTGATGATTGGAGAAAACCTGAATGACTGGAGGATTCCGAGTGTGTGACGGTTTGACACACTGATCCTTGGAGTCGAGATTTGTTTCTAATTCAATTATTTTTTTTAACAAGTTTCATTTTCCTGCTGCAGGAATGTGGAGGTGAGCAGCTCTGATCCTCAGTTACAGTAAAGAAAGTCAATCTGAACTTCACTGAGTGAAACAGAGACGACGGCACCTGGACCACACACACACACACACACGCTCTCTGAGTCATTTTCTCTTTAATCTCTCAGACCTTCATCTCAGCAGCTTAGAGCAGTGGACCAGAGACTGACTGACTGACTGATTCTGACTGACTAACTGACTAACTGACTGACTGACTGATTCTGACTGACTGACTGGCTGGCTGACTGACTAACTGACTGATTCTGACTGACTAACTGACTAACTGACTAACTGACTGACTGATACTGACTGACTTATACTGACTGGCTGACTGACTGACTGATTCTGACTAAATGACTAGTACTGACTGACTGACTGATACTGACTGGCTGACTGATACTGACTGACTGACTGACGGACAGATGGACTGACTGACCGATACTGACTGACTGACTGGTACTGACTGACTGATACTGACTGACTGATTGACTGACTGTGTATAAAGGGACAGGGGGTAATGGTATGGGGGGTGATGATGATGAGGTTAGAGCTGAGCCTGGAGTTGGTATTTTAAAGCCTGAGGCATGAAATGAAAATCTGTTATCACCTGGAGGAGGAAGAGGAAGATGAGGAGGAGGAGGAGCAGGATGAGGAGGAGGAGCAAGAGGGAGAGAAGGAGGATGAGCAGCAGCAGGAGTAGGAGAAGGTGAGGATGCTAGCCTTCATGCAATATAAACACTGATGTAACAGAAGTGTTAAAAAGCTTAGTGTTATATGAACATTGATGTAACAGACGTGTTACAAACCGTCATGTCATTTAAAAAAAAAGGTTGTAACAGATGTGGTCAAAGTTTCATGTTATACAATCACTGTTGTAACAGACATGTTACAAACGTCCATGTTATATAAACACTGATGTAACCGACATGTTACAAACCTCTATGTTATGTAATCATTGTTTTAACAGACATGTTACAAACCTCCATGTTATATAAACACTGATGTAACAGACATGTTACCAACCTCCATGTTATATAAACACTGATGTAACAGACGTGTTACGAAGCTTCATGATATATAAACACTGATGTAACAGACATGTTACAAACCTCCATGTTATATAAACAGAGTTGAAACAGACATGTTGAAAAGTTTCATGTTATATAAACACTGATGTAACAGACGAGTTACAAACCTCCATGTTATATAAACACTGATGTAACAGACGTGTTACAAACCTTCATGATATTTAAACTCCGATGTAACAGATGGGTTCAAAGCTTCATAAACACTGATGTAACAGATGCTTTACAAACATTCATGTAACATAAACACTGACTTAACAGACATGTTACAAACCTCTATGTTATATAACTGATGTAACAGACGTGTTACAAACCTCTATGTTATATAACTGATGTAACAGACATGTTACTAACATCCATTTTATATAAACACTGATGTAACAGACATGTTACCAACCTCCATGTTATATAAACAGAGTTGAAACAGACGTGTTACAAAGCGTTGTGTTATATAAACACTGATGTACCAGGCGTGTTACAAACCTCCATGTTATATAAACAGAGTTGAAACAGACGTGTTACAAAGCTTCATGTTATATAAACACTTATGTAACAGACGTGTTACTATCCTCCATGTCATATAAACACTGATGACATTTTACAGTGGTTCCTCCTCCGCTCCTGGATTGTTGGTCTTCTTGACAACGACACCGTTTTGTTTTCCACAGTTTCCTGTCAGAAGGAGGCGGTGGGGGATGAAGGGGTTCTTTTTTGTTTTCAACCTCTGAAGTGGTTGTTGCCTCTGCTACTGTACATTGACAACAGGGCGGCGATGTTACGGCGGAAGTCAGGTGAAAGCTGTGATGGTGCGAGTGGGAGGCGGAACATGTTGTGTGTAAACACAGTGGTTAGAGGATGACGAGGGTGTTTACTCTGCTGTAACCTCAGACAAAGGCTGCTGGGTTTTTGGTTATTATTGGTTAGTTGTTGGTTAGTGTCATTGGTATTTTTGGTTATTGTCATTATTAATTGTTGGTTAACTATTGGTTCATTGTTGGTAAGTTGTTGGTTCGTGTCAGTGCTTAGTTGTTGGTTAGTTGTTTAATCTTTGGTTGTTGTCGATTAGTGTCATTTTTTATTTGTTGGTTAATAATTGGTCATTTTGGTTAGTTTCATTAATTGTTAATTGTTGGTTAACTTTCGGTTCGTTGTTGGTTGGGTTGTTGTCGATAAGTGTCATTGGTTAGTTGTTGGTTAACGTCATTGGTAGTTGGTGGTTAATCATTGGTAGTTTTTGGTTAGTGTCATTAGTTAATTGTTGGTTAACTATCAGTTGTTGTTGATGAATTGTTGGATTGTTGTTGATTAGTGTCATTGGTTAGTTGTTTGTTAATCATTGGTAGTTGTTGGTTAGAGTCATTGCATATTTGTTGGTTAATAATTGGTTGCTTGTTGGTTAGTTGTTAGTTAATCATTCATAGTTGTTAGTTAATGTCATTGGAAAGTTGTTGATTAGTGTAATTGATTAGTTGTTTGTTAATCATTGGTAGTTGTTGGTTAGTGTCTTTGCTTATTTGTTGGTTAATAATTGGTTGCTTGTTGGTTAGTTGTTAGTTAATCATTCATAGTTGTTATTTATTGTCATTGGTAAGTTGTTGATTAGTGTAATTGATAAGTTGTTGATTAGTGTAATTGATAAGTTGTTTGTTAATCATTGGTAGTTGTTGGTTAGTGTCTTTGCTTATTTGTTGGTTAATAATTGGTTGCTTGTTGGTTAGCTGTTAGTTAATCGTTCATAGTTGTTAGTGAATGTCATTGGTAAGTTGTTGGTTACTGTCATTGGTTAGTTATGGTTGGTATCATTCATTCATTCTTAATTGTTGCTTAGTGTAATGCTTAGTTGTTGGTTAATGATTGGCTTGTTGTTAGTTAATCATTGATAGTTGTTAGTTAGTGTCATTGGTAAGTTGTTGGTTAGTATCATTGCTGATAATGAGCGAGTGTGTGATGGCGCTGCAATGTTTTCTTTCTTTCTTTCATTATTTCTCTCTTTTTTCAGTACAAGGTGAATCGGTTGGAGCTGAATCGGCTCTAAATTTAGGTGTGGTTGTTTGGCAGGTTCAAATTCTCATCTCGGTGTGTTTACACAGACACACTGCTCCACTTTGCCCACGCTGCAACAACAGCTGTTGCCACAGTGAAACAGTCGATGTTCCACTTCCCACAGTTTTGTCAGTTTCTCTTGTGGTTCCGTCTCCTCCGTCAGAGCAGAGAGTCAAACCCCCGTCTCTGCTCCTCCACCCTTACTCTGTCTCCTGGAGAATAAAAAGAGCCGACCTGCCACGGTCTCGCCCATTTTCCGTTCTGTTTGAGTAATTGTAACTTTGAGTACCTATTTGTGGCAGTGGTCCCAGATGGGGCTGCCTCCCAGAGGTTGGGAACCAGGATAAAAAATATCCGGCATTTTTGGCAATGTCTTGGCTGCTCCACTGCTCCACTGTGTCGCTCTTTGTTTCTCAATGCTTTATGAGAGTCAATACATGACAGAGATGACCTGACACCTCCCCCCAAACTACACCTACTCCTGCCTCCAACACTGTGATTACAGCCATGGTTGCAGTGGTTGGCACGGCTGCTTTACAAGCAGAAAGTATCTTGTTTGATTCCCAGAGGGACTATGTATGCGGCGCCACCGTGGGGCAGAAAGTTGTAACACAGTTTGGAACAACGAAGTAAAGTGTATAATAGTCAACCGCTCAACTACAGGCGCACCAGCACACAGCTGTCAATCTTCTTCAGGATGAAAGTGTCTGGAATTGTCTGACTCGACAAAGATGGGAAACAAAGATGTGCGTATGCGTGTGCACGTGTGCTCAGGGGCAGCGGGTTGGTGGGACAGAGAGTGTGTGTGTCAGCAGCTCTGTTTGGACGGTAAACAGGTAGAAGTGTGAGAAAGGAGTTCAACAATGGAGAGAAGACGGATCAGAGCTGGTTCCCACGGTGATGAAGAGCATGATTAAGAAGATGATGGTGATGGTCATGACGATGATGACGACGATGGTGATAAAGATAATGATCAGAAGGATCCTGGAGATGATGATGATGAGGATGATGACGAAGACGATGATAAAGACAATGTTGACAATGATTAAGACAATGATAATGACGAAAATAATAAAGACAAGGATTGGGACGCTAAAGATGATGAAGATGAAGATGCCGATGTGATGAAGATACAGAAGACCGTGATTAAGATGATGAAGAAGATGATGAAGATGATGCAGAAAATGGTGAAGACAATGTTGACGACGATGGTGATGATGTTGGTCATGGAGATGATGATTGGAATCGTCATGAAGATGGTGATGACGACAATGATGATCATGATGTCATTGGTAAGGACAATGTTGACGATGATAAAGACGATGATAATGATGAAAATAAGAGAATGAGGAGGATGATGATGATGATGATGATGAGACAATGATGGAGATGATGAAGATACAGAAGACAATATTTAAGATGATGACAAAGATGAAGATGATGCTGAGGATGATGACAATGATAAAGACGATGATAATGATGTAAATTAGAGAATGATGATGATGACGAAGATGAAGATGATGCTGAAGATGGTGAACACATGACGACGATGAAGATGAAGGAGATGATAATGCTGATGATGATGGTGATAATGATGATGACAATGATGCTGAAGACAATGATTAAGAGGATGAAGATGATAATAAAGATGAAGACCTGATTCTTTACGATTCTTTTCTGTTCAGTTTTGTCTTCTGCCCCTTTATTGAACTGAAGGACTTTTCACAATCACATGTTACTCCATCGGTTCTTGGAACTCATGTTATTTCCTGTTTCCTG
>JAFBJS010057637.1:105665-211432 GCA_016785265.1 Paraplagusia blochii
CACACACACACACACACACACACACACACACACACACACACACACACTGATTATAGAGGCACATTACCCCCTGAGGCTGGACCATTTATACACACACACAAACACACACACTCTGCATGGCTCTGACTCAGGAGTGCCGCAGCCAGTTTGTGCTGGCCTCCCACACACACACACACACAAGCGCACACACACACAAGCGCACACACACACACATACAAACTATAAGACACGACCAATCGATCAATAAGGTTAGGATCCTTTCAAAGACCTCTGGACAGACCCCTAGAAAGGCCGACTGCTATTTTCTGTCTTTGTCCTACGGGTAAGACAGATAGGACAGGTGGATTCAGTAGGATGGGGACAGATGGGATAGGTAGGATGTGGACAAATAAGAGGGACACGACAGGACAAGTAGGACAGGTGAGACAGATGAGACAGGTAGGATGTGTTGGACAAGTAAGACGTGTAGGACAGGTAGGATGGGGACAGGTGCGATGTAGAAGGAAGAAGGGGACAGGTGGAGGGCATGTGAGGGAGAACCCTAAGGAAGCTGTAGAAATAATAAGGACAGACAGACAGACAGACAGACAGACAGAAAGGCTGGGGTCTGCAAACCTGTGGTGCAGTGGCCTCAGAAGCATGACCTCCACAGTAGAGAACCAGGGACAGGAGTGGGACAGAGGAGCAGTAGCAGAAGGGGGAGGAGGACCAGGAACTCCCGCTGCTCCACAGAGGAAAGGAGAAACACAGGAACAGCAACTCTTGTGTGTGTGTGTGTGTGTGTGTGTGTGTGTGTGTGTGTGTGTGTGTGTGTGTGTGTGATAAACGCACATACACAAACACACACACACACTCACACACAGAACACTCCCCTGGGTAAATGTGTGTGTGACTGATTTAACAGGACAATTAATTAGATTCTCCGTGAGCATTGACAAAGGGGGCGCTGTTTTCCTCTGGGAGTTCTGAGCCTCCCTGATACAGACCACCAGACCACTGGGGATTGGATGTCTATAGACTCCCTCCTCCTCCTCCTCCTCCCTCTCCATGTGTGTGAATGACTCCTGGAGGAGACTGACTTATTTACCCTGTAGAATCCTTTATGATGATTAACCTCCTTCATCTTCATCTCCTCCTCCTCCCTATCTCCTCTTTATCTCTAACTCCTTGTTGTCTTCATCTCCTCCTTGTCCTTGATCCTTGACTTGTCCTGACTTTGCTCTGATCATTTTGTCGTCCAGGGTGATCCTGGTTTAAGGTCATTCCTGAACCTGATCCTGGCCTGATGCTCCTGGTTCTGGTCCTGGTCCAGAGACTGACCACAGCCTGAGAAGAACTAGATCTGTGGACAGAGTCAGTTTTACAACATTGACTCACTGACCTTCTCTGTCTATGAGACCAACCTGACCTCATGAGAAGGAGGAGGAGGAGGAGGAGCAGGAGATCACCCTGTAGATCAACGTAGCCCAGATTCACGAGGCAGAAGTTAATAAATCTTCATACATTATCATCTTTATCCTCCTCATCATCACTCTGATGCACTCTGATGACATCACATGTATTTCTGGAGGACAGTGGACACTTCTGGACCTTCAGACCCACGATCTGAAGGTGAAGTCTGTTGATCAGATTTGTGTTCAGAACAGTGTTTACCTTCACACTCTCTCCTCGTCTCCTCTGCTGGAGCTGTGTCGCTAACACTTAGCAAAGTAAACTCTCTGATCCTTCAGTAAACCTGTGAATGTGTGTGTGTGTGTGTGTGTGTGTGTGTGTGTGTGTGTGTTTGCCTCGACTGAGATGTGACAAACCCTGATCAGGCTGACTGAAGCAGCACAGAAACAGCAGAAGTAACAGCTGCAGCGGCAGAAACAGTGACAATAGCCAGTAACAACAGTAACAGCTGCTGCAGTCACAGCTGCAGTAACAGCTGCAGTAACAGTAACAACGACAGTGGCAGTAATAGTGGCAATAACAGCATCAGCAGCAGTAACAGTTGCAGAAACAGTAACAGCATCAGCAGCAGTAACAGCTGCAGCAGCAGAAACAGTAACAGTGGCAAGAAACAACAGTAACGGCTGCAGCAGCAGTAACAGAAGCAGTTACAGTAACAATGACAGTGGCAGTAACAGTGGCAATAACAGCATCAGCAGCAGTAACCGTTGCAGAAACTGTAACAGCAGCAGTAAAAAAAGCAGCAGCGGTAACAGCTGCATCAGCAGAAACAGTGGCAGTAACAGCATCAGGAGCAGTAACAGTTGCAGAAACAGTAACAGCATCAGCAGCAGTAACAGCTGCAGCAGCAGAAACCGTAAATGTGGCAAGAAACAACAGTAACGGCTGCAGCAGCAGTAACAGTAGCAGTTACAGTAACAATGACAGTGGCAGTAACAGTGGCAATCACAGCATCAGCAGCAGTAACCGTTTCAGAAACAGCAACAGTAACATTAACAATAGCAGCAGCGCTAACAGCTGCATCAGCAGAAACAGTGGCAGTAACAGCATCAGCAGCAGTAACAGCTGCAGCAGCAGAAACAGTAACTGTGGCAAGTAACAACAGTAACAGCTGCAGTAACAGCAGCAGTTACAGTAACAATGACAGTGGCAGTAAAAGTAACAGCTTCAATACCAGTATCAGCAGCAGTAACAGTTGCAGAAACAGTAACAGCAGCAGCTGCAGCAGCAGCTACAGTTACTATAACAGTGGCAGTAACCGCAGTAACAGTAAAAGTAACAGTGGTAACAGAAACAGCTATAACAGTAACAGCTGTAACAATAACAGTAAAAGTAACAGCAGCAGTAACAATATCCAAAACCACAACGTCTGGCAGTAAATGGACCAATGATGTAAATCCCTGACCAGCCCACGCCCCCCACCCCGCTCCCTGAGCTCCTCCCTCCCCCTTTAACTCCACACATACACACACACCACAAAACAAACACACAACAGAGATTAGATCAGGGCTGGCCTCTGACTGTGATGAGTCCAGGAGCCAAGAGTCTGACTGCTGGATTAAGATGGCTGAAGGAGATATACACACACACACACACACACACACTTACACACACACACACTTTCATTTACATTGAACATTTCTTCTTCTTACACATAGACACAGACTCTCTAATTAGGAGGATGATGATGACGATGATGACGAACTCACCTGTTCTCACCTACAGGGGTTACTGCAGGAGGAGGGTCAATGTGTGTCTTCCCGTACACCCTCCTGCTCCTCCCCTTCCTTCATATCTTCCTGCTCCTCCTTCTCACCCTACGCCTCCTCCTCCTCCTCCTCCTCCTCCTCCACATCAGTGCAGCTAACTCCAACAGATTGTCACCTGTCAGCCGACTGTAATTAGCCTTAATGCTTTAATGGTAGCTGAGCAGAACGGTGACAAGTCATTAGTACAGAATCACAGGCCTGGAGCTACAGCACTGATGACATCATCACACCTCACGCCAACAGAAGAGCAGGAAGGTGATGACATCATCATATCGCTCTTCATTCATCAGTTCCGGATTAGCCTTAACGATTTTCTTTACCCAGATAAAGAGCAAAAGTCGCAGTCCAGCCCGTCCAGCCCACCCACATGTAGACGTACTTCTGTCTACTGACCTCTATGGTCCAAACTGTGGTCCAACCTATGGTCCATGTTCTCCCTTTCTGGAATTATTCGATCAGTACATTTGAGATTAAATATTGATGATGTCATCGCTGTGGGGAAAACCAAAGATTGCAGAAATGTCAGTGCAATGTTCAGGGAGGTCCAGGGATACGTGGCGAGGTCTCAGGAGGTTCAGGGAGGTCCACAGAGGTTCAGGGAGGCTGGTCTCTGATTTCATTTCATCATATCTCAGAGGAAAGCAGTCTCTTTGGAGGGTTGCCAGTTCAACGCCATCATTTTTAAGATCTCATTAGAGTTTGGCAGCAGAGTAGAGCAGACTGAGTCAGACCTCACACCTTCACAGCACTCACCTGGTATGACACTGTACCATGGGATCTCCAGTCAGAAACACCAGGAGGAACTGTCTGTGTACCAGTGATGACGACAGTCTGATGAAGATGAAGACGGACTGATGAAGACAGACTGGTGAAGATGAAAACAGGCTGGTGAGGACAGACTGATGAAGATGCAGGTAGACTGATGAAGATGAAGACAGACTGGTAAAGATGGAGACAGACTGCTTGGGACGGACTGATATAGACACACTGTCTGTGGTTCATGTTCATCTGATGGAGATGAAGGTAGACTGGTGAAGATAGAGACGGACTGACGAAGATGAAGACAGACTGGTTTAGGACAGACTGATGTAGACGGACTGATAAAGATGAAGATCTTTGTCAGCCTGTCTCCACACCAGTCTGTCTTCATCTTCATCAGTCTGCCTGCACCTTTATCCCTCTGTCCTCACCAGCCTGTTTTCATCTTTGACAGTTTTCCTTCATCTTCCTACATCAGTCTGTCTACATCAGTCTGTCCTAACCTGTCTGTCCCTATCTTCATCAGTCTGTCTACATCAGTCTGTCCTAAACAGTCTATCTCTATCTTTATCAGTCTTCCTTCATCTTCATCAGTCTGTTCACATCCGTCTGTCCTAACCAGTTTGTCTTCATCTTCATCAGTCTGTCTACATCAGTCTGTCCTAAACAGTCTGTCTTTATCTTTATCAGTCTTCCTTCATCTTCATCAGTCTGTCCACATCCGTCTGTCCTAACCAGTTTGTCTTCATCTGCATCAGTCTTCCTTCATCTTCATTAGTATGTCTACATCAGTCTGTCCTAACCAGTCTGTCTTCATCTTCACCAGTCTGTCTCTTGATGTTAGGTCATCAGTCTGTCCTAACAGGCTGGTTAGGACCGACTGATGTAGACAGACTGATGAAGATGAAGGAAGACTGGTGAAGATGAGGACAGACAGACATGGACAGGCGGTTCTTGTCTACAGAGTTCCAATCTTCAGGTTTGAGAGTATAAAATAATCAGTGGTGTGAAGTCTGAACCAACCGAGGGAGAGTGTGCGTGTGAGGACAAGGAGGAGGAGAGGGAGGAGGAGCAAAGAGGACGAAGAGGAGGAGGAGGAGGAGGTTCAGTGGAATTTTTCTGTACTTGCATCAACAGGTTGCTCAGCTCTTCTTCTTTACCTGTCAGACCCGCAGGGCCAGCAGTGTGTGTGTTTTCTGAGAGTGACGGGGTGGGGGGGCGGGTGCAGGGGGCGGGCGGGGGTGTTGCAGGGGTGTAAAGTTAACTATATAAACAACTGAAATCTGAGTTCACACAAACTAACAACAGGTCTCAGAGCAACAGTCATTTTACAGTCGCTACATGTGTTCCTCAGTCGCCGGACACAGGTGGCGACTCACCGTCGCCTCCTCAGGCCGTGATTGGTTTTGCTGCGGTTAGTGGTTAGAGTGGTTGTCATTAGCATTTTGTAGAAGTCAGACACACTTATTCCACTTGTCCTTCGCTGAGGACTTTGACAGCAGCACTTCTTTCTTCATTCAACATGCTACCACCCTCCCCCACATCACCTTCCTCCCCTCATCCAACACACACACACACACACACACACACACACACCTTACCCCCTTCCTTTTTCCTTCTCCACTCAGGTTAGTGGAATGTGGCCCGGCCTGCAGCAGAGCTAAAAGCATTCAGTCCAAAATAGAACAGGAAAAAAAAAAATCAGGAACGACAGAGGTTTAACCCGGGACTCAAACCACTGACCTGCGTGATGTAAGGCAAGAGCACGAAACACTTCACCGGGGTGCAACTGTGGCCCAGTCACTTTCAGCAGAATCGGATTGATAAGAATTCTAGGGAAGTGTAAAAGTTTAAAAACAATAGCAATAACACAAAGATGGCAATGTGTATGTTTGATATGGAAATGAGGGAAGGTTATGGTAATATGGTCATGTGACCAGAGGCTCAGAGGGCAATAGAAACCACAGAGGGCAAAACTCTCTGTTAATGAACACTGAAAATAGATTCAAACATTCTCTCTCTCTCTCTCTCTCTCTCTCTCTCTCTCTCTCTCTACACACACACACACACACACACACACACACACACACACACACACATACCTCCATGCAGCTCGCCCAGGTGTTTCTCAGGAGGTCACAGCGGTTCATGTCAGCTCCTGGCTCCTCCGTGTACCGATCACTGCCCTGAGATTTAATCACCTTTACAAACAGACATGCTAATGCTAACGTAACCTGAATCAGCCCCACACACCTGTGACACAGGCCCCACCCCCTTACACCTGTCTCCCAGGCAGCACGGGCTGATCGCCTGAGCCCACTGCAATGATTGGGTTTTCCCTGCTGGCTGAAAGTCAGGAGAACAGTTTACAGACCAGTCTATACACCTGTCTACAGACCAGTCCAGAGACTAGTGAGTCTACAATCCTCTCCACAGACCACTCTACTCTTTAGTCCTCTCTACAGAGTATTCTACAAAGCGGTCTACAGACCAATTTGCAGACCTTTTTACAGATCACTTCGCAAACAAGTCTCCAGACCTCTCTATAGACCAGTCTTCAGACCTCTCTACAGAACTCTCTGCGGGCCAATTTATTGACCTCTCTATAGACCAGTATACTTTACAGACAATTCCACAGACCTATCTGCAGACCATTCTAAAGACCCCTCTACATGCAAGTCTACAGACCTCTCCACAGTCCAATTCAGAGACATTTCTAAGACCAAGACTGAGAATCTACACAGACATGTTCTAAGACCAAAGATTGAGTAGTCTACAGAGTAGTCTACAGAGTAGTCTACAGGCCAATTTAGAGACACTCTAAAGACCAATGTATTGAGTGCTCTGCAGACTAGTCTATATACCAGTCTACAGATCACTCTTCATAAAAGTCTACAAACTAGATACTCTAGATACAGTATAGACAGACCAGTCTGCAGACCTCTCTACAGACAAGTGTACTTCTCCTCAGAGTGTGGTCCCAGCTCACCTCTAAAAGAAACCATTATCTTCACCCCCTCCCCCAGCTCTTAAGTAGTGTCCACTGTGGTTCTTCATCCAGGGGTGAGGACAGGAGCGTCAATTACACCTGTGGGGGATGTTCTGTCCAGATGGCTAGATCTGTCCTCCAACAATCACAGCATTCATTCCAGGTGGAATCACCTTCAATCACATCTATGGACGATGAGACCCAATCCCTCACACTGATCATGTGACTGCTGGGAATATTTAAATGTCTGTACTGTGTCCACACTTCGCAGAAAACAGACCTGTCCACCTTCTGTCCCATAGAAGATGGCTCAGACCTTTGGCTAGGAGAGCCAACACAGTGTGTAGTGAGGTAAAACAGAAGCCTGTCAATGCAGTCAGGAAGAGATTGTCCATTCTCTGGTTTTCCTCTTGATGGTACTTGACTCACTTATTCTGTCAAAGGTCCCCACTAATATATCTATACTTGCATCACACACTCTTTTACTGCCCCCGCGGGGCAGATCTGGGATCATTAGGTCTGCTTCTCCACTCTTTCCATGTGAAGGTGAAAATTCAATGAGCTTCCTCTGAGAAGCTGTTAGCCAAGCTGCTAATTAAATCCAAGCATGCTGTCAGGGATCATTAGGTCCTTGACCCCCCCGCAGTACAACAGGATCTGTGTCTGAGGGGCCGCGTCCAGCAAGGACCAGGAAAGTTCCCATCATTAGGAAACCAGGAGAAAGTCTAGCTTGCCTTTGGTCTCTGGTCTCAGACCCTGGTCCTGTTGGGTCACATTTTTGTGGACTCTGATCTAGATTCTGGTCTGGTTGTGCCCCAGTCTTTATGGTCTCTGCTGAGTATTATCACTGGTCTCAAACTCTGGTCTTGTTTGACTCAGTTTTTGTGGACTCAGACTCTACTCGTGTTGGACTACAGTGTTTGTTTAGGTTGTCTCTGGTCACAGACGTTGGTCTTGGTGGACGCCAATCTTCATGGAGTCTGGTCTAGATTGTCTGTGGTCTTAAATTCTTGTCTGATTCTACTCCAGTCCTCATGGACTCCAGACAGGATTCATTCTTGTATTTGTCTCTGATCTTGTTGGACCCCAGTATTTGTAGGTTTTGGTCATTTATGGTCATTTATTTATCTCATTTTCTAGTCCTGTTGGACACCAGTGTTGATGGTCTAGTTTGTCTCTGGTCTCTTGAAACCCAGTCTTCGTGGACTCTGGTCGAGTTAGTCTCTGGTGTCCGACTCTGGTCTTGATGGACCCTAATCTTCATGGTCTAGATTGTCTCTGGTCCGAGACTCTGGTCTGGTTCTTTCCCAGTCTTCATGGACTCTAGACAGGATTAACTCTGCTCAACTTTGTCCGTGGTCTCGGACTCCAGTCTTGTTGGTCACCAGTGTTTGTGGTCTAGATTGTCTTTGGTCTCGTACTCTGGTTTTGGTGGACCCCAGTCTTCTTTGACTCTAGTCCAGTTTGTCTCTGGTCTCAGACTCTGGTTTTGTTGGTCACCAGTGTTTGTGGTTTATTGTCTTTGGTCTCATACTCTGGTCTTGGTGGACCCCAGTGTTCATTGACTCTGGTCCAGTTTGTCTCTGGTCCCAGACTCTGGTTTTGTTGGACCCGAGTACACATGCCTGTGAACTCTAGTCTGTTTTATATCTGGACTTGGTCTTGTTTGTCTCTGGTCCTGTGGGACACGGGTCTGGTTTGATTCTTGTCCTGGTTCTGTTGTTGTGACTGTGAAGTAGGTTTATTTTTACAGGGAGGAGACAAAGGAGAGACAGAGGAGGAGGAACCGAAGGAAGAGGATTTTTGTGCAGGAGCAGCAGAAGTTGGACCTGATGACAGACTTGATGTAAAACCCTTAACGTCCCTCTCCTCACCTTTCCTCCTTACCTCCCTCCTCCCTCCTTCCTTCTCCCTCCTCCCACATTTGCAATGAGGCATCAAATCCAGGTGAAGGAAAGTTCAGAGAGGTTTGTTCCTCCCGCAGCGGAAGAACCAACATGAAGAGGAGGTGTTTCTGGATGATGAGTGGAGGAGAGAATAGGTAGGATCAGGGTGGAGGTGGTTGTAGAAAAGAAAAGAAAAGAAAACGAGAGAAAATAAAAAAAAGAAAAGAAAAGAAAAGAAAAGAAAAGAAAAGAAAAGAAAAGAAAAGAAAAGAAAAGAAAAGAAAAGAAAAGAAAAGAAAAGAAAAGAAGACAGGAGTAGACACTGTTAACATCTGATACTCTAATGTACTCTGATCTGATACTCTCCTGTGTCTGTATTTGTCTCACATTAATTATATTGTCTTATTTGGGATAATACAGATCTGAAACTGAATGATGATGAAGATGATGATGATGATGTCATTCTCATCGTAAATAAATGTTCTTAAGGAGCCGGTTCTGTGACCCGGGTCTGTTTAGTTTCACTCTCTTATCCAGATCAGTCTAGTCCAGATTTGTCCAGACCAGTCCAGTCCAGACAAGTCAAGTCAAGAAAAGTCAAGTCCAGTCCAGTCCATTCCAGTTTGTTCGGTCCAGTCCAGTCCAGTCCAGTCCAGAGCTCTGTCTGTCCATCTTCTCTGGGAGTTTTTCTTTTCTTTTTCTCACACTTTTTTTGTGGAATTTCCCCAGAAACACAGTGTCAAGTAGGAGCTTGTGGTTATGATGGAGGAAATGGAGGTGGAGGAGGTGTGGTGGAGGCATGGAGGATGAGGAGTGATGAAACTTTTAGGATTTATTTTTTACTTCTTCCGTCTTTCCTTTCCCTCAGCTCCATCAATGCCATGCATGTCAAGACGGGCTTCAGTCGTTTTCAGGAAAAACTGGTCAGGAGTCCTCCCATTCACCTCCCCTTAACCTCCCCCACTTCCATCTCCCCTTCTCCTCACCTACCCTCAGGAAAAACACCAAACTCCTCAACCCTGAAAAAGCCATGAAAGACCTGTTATATTTGATTTTCTTCTTCTTCTTCTGGCCAGATAAGGCAAAGACGCAACTACAACCAAAAGAGTGAAAGGAAAACCAAACTCTCCCTGTTTGCGCCACAGTTTCAATTTTTAAAGCAGATGTTGACCACCTCAAGTAAGAAGACCAAATACATCAAATCAGAACTTCTCATTCCACAAATTCATTAAACCTGGGAGTTCTGTCAATGGTCTGTCCCCAGGACGACCAGCGCAGCAGGTCACGTCCGTCCCCGGCTCCTCGACCCGTTGGAACACTGAAACTGATGTCTTCACCATCTAATCGCGCAGAGAACCTTCATTTTTTTCATTTTTCTTCCCTGTACTTTTCATGTGACACAACTGTCTTCTCAAAACAATTCTTCTTCTTTCTTCTCCTCCCGTCCAGAACCAGTTTATCCACTGACAACAAAAGCCACGCTGCCGTTGGAGCTCAGCACCTGCTGCTTCCTGCTTCACGGCTGCTGATCTGGAGGCGCTCAGAAAAACAAACGGCGTCTCCGTCCAACCGGGTGTTGACAGTGAAACATTCCCACTTTTCATCTGCTCTGCTCTTACGCAACTCAGTGCAGTAGCAGCAGTTTGACAGGTCGCCTCCTTGGCCGGGTTCTTTCTGCTTCAGGCAGCATGAAGTTCACTCGCCAGCATCGTGTCCTAACAGTCATTTTTCTCGTGACCCACTTTTTAAAAACAACATCAACTATAAATCTTACACAGACATACATTATATGTCCCGCCAAGAAAAAGAACAATTTACCATTGTGCATCAACTCCAAACCATCAATCGGTGTTTTGGACCACTAATGTGTCAATAATTAAAATTAAAAAATTTAAATATTCTTCACAAAGGAAATACCAAATAAAACTAAAAAAAGTGCTTTAATCATGCAAAGGACAACAGGAAGGTGTGCTAGCCTTTATTCAATGTTCTTCTCAGTCTATAAATCCACATAGAAGTATTCATGATCCTGCAAATGGCTGCTATATTATGGGTGGAGCAGTTCTATTTTCTACGTTACAATGTTAATTATAAGCAGATCTGGTAATGTAGCATTGTAGTGTAGTTATGTGTTATTGGGGCGTAATAAAGTATTATTGTGGTATGGTAACAATATGGTAGTATTATAGAACGGTATGGTATGTAGCATTGTAGTATGGTTCCATGGTATTGTAGTATGTTTTGTAATGTTATGTGTAATATTGTTGTATGGTACAGTAACGTAGTTTTGCAGTATGGAAATGTAGTATTGTCGTATGGCAATGTAGTGTTGCAGTATGGTAATGGGGTATTGTTGTGAGGTATTATAGTATGGTAATGTGTTATTGTGGTATATTAATAAAGTGTTGCAGTGTGGTAATGTAGAATTGTGGTGTGGTATTGTGGTATATTGATGTAGTATTGTTGTTTGGTAATTTGTTATTGTGGCATGTTAATGAAGTGTTGCAGTATGTTAACGTAGTATTGTAGTATGGTAATGTAGTGCTGCAGTATGGTACTTTACAATTGTAGTATGATAATGTAGTAGATTAATGTGCTATTGTAGTATGGTATTGTGTAATTGTGGTATGTTAATTAAGTGTCGCAGTAAAGTAATGTAGTATATTGTAGTATTGTAAATGTGGTGTTGCAGTTGGGTTATGTGTTATTGTGGTTTATTAATGTAGTATTGTACCATGGTAATGGAGTACATTAATGTAGTATTGTAGTATGGTATTGTGTTATTGTGCTATGTTAATGAAGTGTTGCAGTATAGTAATGCAGTATTGTAGTATGGTAATGTAGTGTTGCAGTAGGGTTATGTGTTATTGTGGTTTATTAATGTGGTATTGTAGTATGACAATCGAGTACATTAATGTAGTATTGTGGTATGGTATTGTGTTATTGTGCTATGTTAATGAAGTGTTGCAGTATAGTAATGTAGTATTGTAGTATGGTAATTTAGTTTTGCAGTAGGGTTGTGTGTTATTGTAGTATATTAATGTAGTATTGCAGTATGGTAATGGACTCAATTATTGACCCTTTTTGTCAAGGTCATATCTGACTTTATTTGACACCATTTTAAAGCAGTTAGATATTGACTAAATATTAACTAAATATTAACTAAACATTAACTCACACAAACACCAACGACTTTCACATGGTTCCATGCAGATCAAAATTCACTAGAATGGGAAGAGGAAATCATTTGAAGGCAAATCTCGGAGCAGCTTCACATTCAGCACATTAAAGGTTCATTACCTCGGCACCAGATCAGTCTGTGTGGAATTCAACCCTCGCTCCGTTCTGACACACCTCTGCGCTCGCTGCCAACTTGGTGTCATCGCACAAATGGAGACCAACCCAAACACCTGTCTGCTCCACTTTCAGCCCGTCAGTGGTGACGGCGTCAGTCAAAGCTGCATTCTGCGCTCACTCAGCGCTGAGCTCCAACGTTAGCTGCTGAATAAAAATCTTGCAGTGACAGTTTGTGGATCCAGGCCCATGCAAATGTTCCCGAAGTGTCAGTTTAGCCTCAGGGCTGAGAAACAAACGGCTGCTCAATATGTCAAGTTCACAAAACGGGCCCTGGAGAAAGTGTGGGACCAGGGTCCAGACCAGGTTCACACTGGAAGAAATGTCAGCTCTATCCAAGTCCGTGAGGGAAGGAGAATAGTCTAAATCAGGCATGGGCAAACTAAGGCCCGGGGGCCGGATGAGGCCCACTCGGCTTAGTAATGTGATCCGCCAAACATTTTTGGTGTAATAATTCTTTTCTTTTTCCTGCAGTATCTACATTTCCCCTTTAAATGGTGTAAAGAATGCAAAGGCCATTTAGTTGTTCATGTGAACTTAGCATATACCTGGTCCTAACTTGATCCCGTGTCCGATTTTAGGACCAATTGTGGCCCACAATGAAAAAGTTTCCCCATGTTTGTTCTTTAAGCTGACTAAACACAAAGGATGTTGTTAGCGCTGTTGGCATAGAACTATGAGGAGTAACCCTTGTCACCAGACATTGCTGGTGAGTAATGACCAGTGTTACTTTTAAAAAGTAATTTATTACTTTACTAGTTACTGCTCTGAAAAAGTAACTAGATACATTAATAATACTAAATTATAAAGTAACTAATAACTAGTTACTTTACTTTAAAAACACATTAAAAAAAGTTTAGTGTTGTGTTCTGTAGCAACTATCATAATGAAATGTAGTGGTAAAATCAAAATGGATGTTTAGACATTTTGACAGGCATCTTGTTTATTTCCCCATAAGGCAAGAAGACCCGCCCAGGTCTCTTTCTGATTGGTTTAGCCTGAAATGTTGTTCTACGTCAACCCATCACAGAGCTGGTACAAGTGACTAAGATAGAAAATAGAAGTGCATTAACTGTTCTTCAGTGAGCTGTGGATGTGGTGATATAGAACATACAGACTGTAAGCTAGCACCATGTGGTTGGCCGATGGTGCACTTGTTCGTCAACAGCTACACAAAAATTGACCTGATAGTTGATGTGTCACTACTGATAGTATTTCTGTCAGCACTACTCATAATAAAATTCTGAAAGAGTTTGTGAAGCAGCTCGCTGAAAGGTTTCTGACAGATCCTCAAACATTTACCATCAGTTTCTTGAAAGTCTTCCATGAAAAATACCATCATAAATGTGTGTGTGTGTGTGTGTGTATGTGTGTGGTGTGGAGGTTGAGGCGCGTCGTCATCTGTCTGCTCGTCCAAAAGCCTCGGGCACCTGAGCTAAAGAGATAATTATCTTTTATCTGCTGTGTTGTGACGGCAGATTAGCGTTCAAATTTACGATTGTTAGCCAGACAAAGCAGCCGCGGCGAACGTGAGGAGCGGTGCTAAGAAACAACGCAGGCAGAACTCCCACAATGCCCCAGCTTCAACAGCCGCTGCGGCTCAATCCCCCGCTCCAAGGCTCCGGGTCTTTTTATGCATAAAAGAAAAAGATGAAAATGAGTGTAGACGCTGACAGGCTATAGATATATACAGTAGTTATTACAGTTGTCATCACAGTAGTCATTACAGTAGTTATTACAGTAGTCATTACGGTAGTCATCAAAGTAATCATTACAGAAGTCATTGCAGTAGTCATCACAGTAATCGTTACAGTAGTCATTACAAGAGGCATCACAGTAATTGTTACAGTAGTCATCACAGTAGTCATCACAATAGGCAATACAAGGGTCATCACAGTAGTAATTATAGTAGTCATTACGGTAGTAATCACAGTAAACATTACAGTAGTCTTTACAGTATTTGTTACAGTAGTCAATAAAGTAGTAATTATGGTAGTCATTACAGCAATCATCACAGTAGTAACTAGAGTAGTCATTACGGTAGTTATCACAGTAATCATTACGGTAGTCATTACTGTAGTCATCACAGTAGTCGTTACAGTGGTTGTTACAGTAGTCATTACAATAGTCGTCACAGTAGTCATCACAGTAGGTTATGCTAGTCGTAACAGTAGACATCAGAAAAGTCAACCGAATAGTCACCACAGTAGTCGTCGCAATAGTCATTACAGTAGTTATTACATTAGTCATCACAGTTGTCAATATAGTAGTCATTACAGTAGTCTTTATAGTAGTCATTACAGTATTTATTACAGTATTCATCACAGTTATCATTAAATAAAATACTTAGCTTAGACCCAAGTGACAATGAAACCAAGGATCTAATGTAACCTAATCTATCATCATTAAAGAACCTTAATTTTCTGAAGGATACTCGTGGGGGGGTTAATAAAGTTCAACCTATCTATATCTAATCTGATGTAACCCGATTTATTGTAATCTAATCTGATCTAGCTGATCTAATCTATCCCTCCTGTATTCTATGAGTAGTAGTGTCTGTTGCAGTATTAGCAGCAGTCATAGCAGTAATAATAGTAGTACTCGTAGTTATAGCAGTCGTAGTAGTAGTAGCTGCAATTGTTGTTAATTGTGTGCGTAAGTGCGTAAGTGCACAGTGCGTAAGGATGGTGCCATACTCAGTGCACCTCAGTAACATGGGGTAAACTGGTAACCTAGATTTGAACATGGAAACCTCTGCACCCAAGTCCGGTCCCTTAACCACTAGGCCACCGAGGAAGGAAGAAGGGAAGAAGGAAACATGGGCAGGACATTGTTGTACTCCTTATTGTTATTGTCTGTATGTTTTCACTTCATTTCTTTTCAAAACACACTTCAGATTTAAAGGAACATTCCACACTAATGAACCGAACAAGCTGCGTCATGCCCGGTTTGTCTGATAGCATTGATTAGCCTAGCTTAAGATAAAAGACTGTGCTGGGCTACCAGATGAGAGCTCCCCCTACAGGGATCACATGGGCGGCTGCAGAGGGCGATGAAGGAGGTGATGACAGAGGGACAGAGGAAATGACAGAGTGGGCGTGAACTCACCAGCCCTCATCTCAACCTCTGGCTCCGGACCAGAGGGAGGAAGTTCAGCTAGAGGTTGAGGGGTCAGAGCAGAGATTCCATCCGTTCTCCATCCTTCTGTACAAACACATGAGACCTCTTAACCTCGCCGTAACAACATAGCCTCCAATCTGCGATGGGTCACATGACCAAGCTAATCCCTCCTAAAGCCTGGCTGTAGCCACAGTGGAGGAGCAGAGTGGAGACCATGATCCAGCTCTGTGGAAACAGTCTGGCTGAAGAGATGTGAAAACCTCAGGTCATGTGACCGGGCTGGCACACCATAGTTACACTTACTATCCACTGGACGCCTCTGGTCGTAGGACAGGCTGTGGACCTTCACCTGTTTCTGTTCTCACGTGTGACATCACCGTGACATCACTCTCCACTCTCATCACTTAGATCAAAATCTAAGTTCTAAGTTGTTTTGTCTGCTCTGATAACCAAGGACTTTTGACTTATGTTAAAGTTTGGACAGACAACTGCACAGGCTTAGGACATCACATATCGCACACGTGTCACATATGTGTTGAGGTGTCAACAGATTAAACAGGTTTATTATTCTTTTCAAAGAGGAAGAGTAAACAAAGTGGCAGAACAAAGGCCAGTCTTAATTTACACTGGTGATTATTATAATTAACATTATCATCATTAATATTAATATTTTTATTCATTTTTACAGCCATTCAGTCTCTGTTGAACATAGAGAAATAATATTCTACATCTTTGTTTTGTCATGTTTTTGGTTTTTTACATACAAATAACAAATACAGTGACATTTCACAATGCATATACTCCATGGTCGGTCAGATGTGTGTTTGTGTGTCTGCGTCTGTGTGTGTGACAGTGTGTCTGTGTGTGTGTGTGAATGTGTGGCAGCACAAACCAACTGAAGGAATCACATCCAAAAAACTAAACAAAATCAAATAAACAAACGGAAAAAGGGAGCAGAGAAAGTTCCTCCACAGTTAATGCAACAACATTTAGCCCATCATGTCAGACCTGTCCAGACAAGTCCAGACTAGACTAGATCAGACTAGATGAGAACAGTCCAGTCTTTTCCAGTCCAGAATAATTGAGTTCAGTCCAGTCCAGTCCAGTCTATTCCATTCCTGTCCAGTACAATCCAGACTAGTCCAGTCGAGTCAAGTCTAGACCAGACCAGACCATTCCAGTACAGACTAGTCCAGTCCAGTAAATGTACAGTGTGTCTCTTTACAAACGTCTCCTCATCTGCAGCAGAAGTTGGAGGAGAAAATTACGGAGAGGGCGGGACTTCCTGATCCACGGGGAAAGGAGGCGTGGTTTGGTGGAGGTCAGAAGGTGAGTTCTTTTGGTGGCCTGTTTGTACAGATACAGAGGAAGACCTCTGTGGTGGTGTGGATGAAGAGGCCGGTGGTCCTCACAGTGCATATGTGTGAAGCAGTCTATCAGTGCGGGTGCGGAGGCCCCGCCCTAACCCATGGCGGTGACCATACTGGAGGGGTGGTGCGGTGCAAAGGGGATGCTGGAGGAAGGGTGCATGGGCGTGGGCGTGGTCAACATGTGACCCGAGTGTGAGAAAGGTGGGAACGAGGACATGTGGCGGGACAGTGCCGCCGGGCTAAAGGAACTGCTCTTGTCCATCAGACTCTTAGAAAAGTCGTCCATGGTGTCGTGGGACTTTTTGCTCTTTTTGGACTTGCTGGACATCTTCCTGTTCCTGGTCTGGATTCCTTCCTTCTTCATGGTCAGAGGTCGGTTGATCTGTTCACAGAGGAGGAGACAGGATGTCAGTTCTCAGGATGGACTTTTGTCCACAAAGTTACACTTTAGAAACACGCCGCTTGTTCTCCAGGTCCCTTAGTGTTATGTCTAACGGAGACCAAAACCAGGTCCTGCTGGGTCAGAATCTGGTTTCCAAGGTTTCTTTCTTTGTCTCTTACTGTCTTCAGAGTCAGATTCTGATATACTTTTTTGATCTCCAGGGACATTGTTGCCGTTACAGTTGCTCCTGCAAGAGCATTTCAGAAAGACATTGTTCTTGAGTCTCAACTCTTTTTGTCTTTGTTGATCAACATCATCAGCCTAACAGTATGATTTAACATTATGGGCTAACATGATGGGCTAACAACATAGGCTAACATATGGGCATACATCATGGGGTATAATCATGATTTAACATTATAAGCTAATGTTTTGGGCTAATTTCATAGGCTAAAATCATGGGCTAACATAATGGGCTAATATGGGCTAATAAAATGTCTAAAATTATGGGCTAACATCCTAAGCTAACATTATGGGCTGGTATCCTGGGCTAACATCATGGGCTATAATCATGATCTAACATTATGGCCTAATATCGTGGGCTAAAATCTTAGGCTACATCATGGGCTAATATCATGGGCTATAATTATAGGCCAACATTATGGGCTATAATCATGGGTTAATATTAGTGGCTAACATTATAGGCTAAAATCATGGGCTTACATCATAAGCTAACATAATTAGTTAATATCCTGGGCTAACATCATGGGCTATAATCATGATCTAACATTATGGGCTAATATCACGAGCTAAAATCATAGGCTAATATTATGGGCTATAATCATGGGTTAATATCATTGATCATAACATTGTGGGCTACCATTATGGGTGATATAATTGGCTAACAGAAATTTTCATGATAAACAGTCTCCAATTTTCAAACGTTTGAGTCTTTTTATCCTGGGACTTTTCATCGACATTTATTTAATGTATTAGCAGTAGAACTATTATTACTCAACTATCTCGGGGAGTGTAGACTCAGACCCTGTAGCTTTATTACAATGCAGCACAAACCACCACAGCAGTGTGTGTCATCGTATACTTCCGTGTGTGCAGGGCTTACATTGTGTAGTTTGAAGTACAGTCCACAGGCGTTGCACACCGGGTCTCCATTAGCGTTTCTCCGCCACAGCGTTGTCGTCGTTGTTTGACAGTTTGCACATGATGTTCCCGCCCGCCGTGCAGCAGACTTGATGATGAGGGAAAAGAGAAAAAAAAATCAAATTTATACAAGCTGCTCACTGAAGTGTCAACATAAAAAATGAACCACGGGCTCAAAACCCAAACGCCAAAGCTTTCTGTCAATGAATTTTTAATTATTCAAGTTTTCTTTTAAATGTAGAAAAAAAATAAAAATCATAACAAATAAAATCTTTGATATTTCCACTAGTTTCCCTTTAGCTCCTGTTCTATGGTCAGTGCTCTCTTCTTCATCTCTGCTCTGTCAGGGAATAAAAGGTTCTATATTTCTGTTTCTTCGCTGAAGGATAAAAATACAAGCACGCTGCTGGAATCTTTGAATGAAGGAGAAAAGAGGAGGAGAAGGAGGAGGAGGAAGAAATGAGGGCCAAAGAGCGGTGGTTCAGGGCTGGAGAATCAGCGGGGACAGCACCAAATGAACCAAGAGGACGAGAGAATAAAGAGACCGCAAGAGACAAGGAACAACCCCAAGAACCTGGAGGAGAACCAATGCACAAGGTAACGAGAACACTAACGAAAACGGAACAACTGCCTTCACTGTGTGTACAGTACCAGGTGTACAGCACCAGGTGGACTCTGTCTTCACTGACTATTAGAACAACTACAACACAGACTCAGTGAATTAAATCTTTGGCTCATCCTGAGAGAAACTCAATTAAATTGTAGTTAAAAGCGTGGGGCGCGGCAAAAGAGCGGCCCGCTGCATAAGGTCCAGGACTAGCTCCTCTACCTGGAGTCACGTTTGTCAACACTAACTGTCCTTTCTGTTAAAACATGGGTTTGAATGAAAGGGTGAATCAGTGAGAAGTGTTGCAGTTGGAGCAGAGACCTGCAGCTGTCGGCTGAATTTCCTGCAGCTAAAATCTTTCCTTCCTCCTGGAGAAAAGAACAAAGACAGAAACACAGAGAGAGGACACGCGTCATACAGGGGAGAGGAGTGACGTAGCGATGACGTACCAGCCGCCTCTTGGGTTTAATGAGTGGACGGTTCTGTCCGTTCATCTTGTGATAGAGGCCGCAGGCGTTACACAGATAATGACCCGTACCGTCCCGCCGCCACAGTGGGGTGGAGGTGGCCCCGCAGTTCACGCACTCGCGGCCCTCTGCGCACAGACAGACAGACAGACAGACGGAGGGAGGGAGGGAGGGAGACAGAGAGAGGGGTGAGGTTAGGGAAAACCGCAAAGTCAAGTAGAAAATACACAAAGATCGAGCAGGTGATGGAATCAAACATCAGCCATGAGTCTGAGGAGAAGAGAGTTAATATTTAGGCGTTTGAGCGTCATGACGTCACAGTCGCTACGACATGGTAGAGCAGTAATGATGTTAATACGATTCTTAGCGCCGGGATTAAATCATCATTACGGTGTATATATATTTATTTATTTTTATTGTTTAGTAATAGTTATGACACAATATAATACTGAATAATACATCAAATAATGAACAATAATAATATTATACTTATTTATTTCGATGTACAATTTTACAGATGTCAATATTGAAACAGGACGATGACAAAGCAATGGAAATATTACTACTGTTATTGCGACGATTATAATTATTGTCATTGTGATCAGTAATATTACTGTAATAATAATAATGCGGTAATTTACAGGTGCGTTTCTCACCTATTAACAACACCTACATTATTGTTTCTGAATAAAGATGTCAATGTCCCCTGTTTTCCTTAAACTGTGGACATTATCATTTAATTTTTCGTGTTTTTTGGGGAATATTTGGAATATTTTAATGGAATATTTCAATATTTTAATAAAAAGAATTACGGCGCCGGTCACGTGACCCTGCAGTAAAGCGTCGCGGCGTTTATATTTTTATCAACACAACAATTATTTCATTTCCTTTCCATTTCTTTTCATTTTTTTTTCCATGTGATTGACAGGACACACCGGACATAAAAGGCCTTTGTGTCAGAGCGACAAAGTGTGTGTGAAAGTGTGTGTGTGTGTGTGTGCACTGTAACAGCGCAAACACACACACACACACACACACACACACACACAGGTCGACGGTCCTTCTATCTTTTCTTTCTTTCTGTTCCACGTCCTCTATTCATGTCTTTTTCATTTATTTCTATCTTCAGACTTGGTTTCATTCATTCCCCTCATCGATCGTTAACACCTTGATTTTAATTTCCTGCTCTCTGTCAGTGTGTGTGTGAGTGTGTGTGAGCGTGTGTGTGAAGAACGGACGCTGATCTGTGTTATTAGAGAGAAATTAAACACTCCTTATCGTCGTCGTGATTTAATTTCCTATCTAATGTTTCCGACGACAATGCTGGAATAATCCTAATGATCTGGATTCACTTATTTTCTAAACCCGCTGATAATAATCTGATTACCGTCCTCGCCCTCCTCCCCTCTGTCTCCCCCACTCACTCTTCCTCCCACCCGCCGCGCTCTCTTTTTCCGTCTCTCTCTGTGAACGCGGACTGCGGTGTTCGGTGACGCGCTTTAAATTAATCCGACACTAATCAGATTAATTTAGAGACTCAAATCAGAATAAATCTTCGCTTCTATTAAAAGTAGAAAAAGAAACTAATTTTTCTTCCCGCATCACATCTACAAATGTGTACGTTTTTACGATTGGGATTACTATTCCGTTTTATTTTATTGATTTGAAACGTAAATATACATAAATATATATATATATTCCTGTAGAAAATGTGAACATATTTACCAGTCTGACGTCATAATTGTCATTATTATTATTTTAGAATAAAAAATCAGATTTAAGGTTAATTTATTGGATAGGACAAATGAAATAATGTTTTTGTAATATTCAATATATTTTAAAAAATATGTATTTAATGTCAACACACCACGGCATGATAATAATAATAATAATGATAATAATAATAACAGTAAGGGCCTACCTGAGCAGGACCTTGTTTTTGGTCTCGTTTTGGTACCATAACTAGAAGGTGACCCACCTATCAGGCTACTTGGTGGAAAGAGGCCTGGCCCATATTCGGGGACATAGGGTGGGTATGTGGCGATGGGGTGATGCGCTGCGGCCGAGGCCGCCACGCTCCTGCTGTGCGACTCCAGCTTCATGCTCTCGGCCAGGGTCACCTGGTACTTGATGCACTCTTTGTCCTCCTGACGCCCGGAGCCGGGGCCGGAACCAGGACCGCCGCCGCTCGACCCAGCGCCCGGCGTTGAGAGGGCCGGGTCTGGGGAAACGTCCTTGGGCGGGGTGGGAGGGAAGGTGAAGAGGTGCGGGCTGGAGTGACCAGCGGACAGAGAAGAGCTGGAGGAGGCGGAGGAGGCCGGAGGGTACACGGACAGTCCCGCCGCAGAGCCGTGCGGGTGCAGCGGGTTCTTGGGGAACGGACTCAGGTTCCATGGAGAGGCGCTGTGGTGCGGGGAGATGCCTTTGCTGCCCTCCAGCCAGGGCAGGGATCCGTGGAGCAGCGAGGGGCGACACACCTGTCCGCCTGCGGACACACAGACACCGGTGTCAGAACCGCAGAATCAACAGGAAGTGACAACAGCGCCGTCTGTGGTTTGGGTCAAGACTTTGATTTTTAAAAAAAGCCCGGCTTGAAAAATGGCCCTGAAGCAAACAGATGACCAGAATCAGAATCGAACTGACGCCGCGCTTTCACTTTTGTTGGGAGTCATTACGACACACACACTCACACACACACACACACAGACACACACACACACACTCCTGCTTCAGGCCGGAAAACTGTCTTTGACAGAATTGTCAATAATTCCTGGCGTCTCTGACAGACTGAGGTGAATTATATTCCACTTATATCAAATGTCTATTCGCCTTCACATTCGCACTACGATCACTACCATGGAAACACACACTTTCCACCAGATCCCGGTCCATCGGGCCGACAAAATGCAACTCAAAACACCATATATTTGATTTTTAAATAATATTTCCGGTCGTAATGATGAGCAGAAAAAAATCACTTTGGATTTTTAACCAGGATTTAATATAAACAAATATATGTTGTTTCATTCAACGTGTGGTTGAAGGCAGTGTGTGGCTTTGGAAAATAAATTAATAAAAAAAAAAAACAAATAAAAACGCATTTTATTCTATCGCTCCCACAGAGACAGCGGTGATCTCACTGTTTCGGAATAAAATGTGCGTGGGGGGAAAAAGTAAAAACGCGTTCAGGAAATAAATCCGTTCGATATTCTTGGCACCAGGCTCGAAATCATTTGTTAAAAAATAAAATAAAATGATTAATAAATTCAAGGAACACAAACGTGGATGTGACTCCACGCCCGTGGTGTGGATTCAGGCAGAATTTCTCGGCTACAGAATAACGGCGCAGTCTCGATTTGCGGCCGCACAGACCGCGGCGCAGCGCAGCTCTCACTGGAGCCCGGAGGCCCGCACTCACCGTGTGGGGGCGGCGGGTACCGCTGCACCGCCCGAACCGAGTTGCTGTAGTAGGAAGAGACGTGGTTTCCCTGCGCGTCGATGTTGAACAGAACGTCCACGTCCTCCGCCAGAGGATACTGAGCCGGGGGCTCCATGTAGGAGTGGCCGAGGCCCGGGTGGTGGGAAGCGGCGTGCTGCTCATTCAGCACCGCTGGGTGATGGTGGCTCATCCACCGGGGCTGCTCCGCGCTCACGTCCATCTGCGCTCTGACTGCTGGTCTGCAGCGCAGGCTTAGGTGTTCATGTGGTGGAGGTGGTGGAGGTGGTGGTGGTGGTGGGGTGTTCAAAGTCCGCGTGTGCGTGCGCGTAAACGCGCCTTTGTGTTGGAGTCTGAAGTTAGATCCACAAGTCCTGGTACTGGTGCTGGTATTGGTACTGAACCTGGTTCTGGCCCGGCCTCTGCTGCTGCTCACCTGCGGACAGAGAGACGAGACAGAACCCGTCAGACGTCAGTGAGTGGAACCAGCGAAAGGTCACGAAAAAGTACGAACGGGAAACGAACCGAGCCTTAGGTGAGCCCGACCCAGAACCCGAGGTCCAGAACTTGAGGTCCAGAGCCTGAGCGAAGCGCACCGAAACCTTTCCTCCTGTTCCTCCTCACCCCTTCCTCAGTGCGTGTGTGTGTGAGAGAGAGAGTGAAGGCGTGTGTGTGAAGGAGCGGAGTGTGATCCCGGCTCAACAAGTCCTGAGCAGCAGCAGCAGCAGCAACAGCGACTTCTTTAACTCTGATCCAAATCTTTGAGAGTGAGCAGAACTCATTCACACTCACTCTGATGCTCTCTCGGTCTCCCCCTTCCTTTCTCTGTCTCACTCTCCCTCTTTCTGTCTCTCTTTCTCTCTCTCTCTCTCTTCCTCTCCCTCTCCCTCTCCCTCTCTTTCTCTCTCTGGCGCCAGCGGCTCAGACAGCTGTGACTGCGACCCGTCGCAACTTTAAGGAGGGTCCGTATGTGACGTCACTATCCAGGGGCGAGGCCTCTTTCAACCACAGTGACCTTGTCAAAAAAATCGGAATATAAATATTAATTTTAAAAATAATAAAAACACATTATCTGCAAACTTTGAAATAGATATTCATCATTTTAATTGCTGTTCCAAACTGTCCACTGGGCCACACTTCTCTGGGCCACACTGCACTGGGCCACACTGCACTGGGCCACACCACTCAGGGCCACACTTCTCTGGGCCACACTGCACTGGGCCACACTACTCTGGGCCACACTACTATGGGCCACACTACTCTGGGCCACACTACTATGGGCCACACTACTATGGGCCACACTACTTTGGGCCACACTACTCAGGGCCACACTACTATGGGCCACACTGCACTGGGCTACACCACTCAGGGCCAGACTACTATGGGCCACACTGCACTGGGCCACTCTACTTTGGGCCACACTACTCTGGGCCACACTATTTTAGACCACACTCCACTGGGCCACACTACTCTGGGCCACATTCTTCAAGGCCACCTTCCACTGGGCCACACTACTCCAGGCCACACTCCTCTGGGTCAAGCTCCTCAAGGCCGCATTCCACTGGGCCACTTTCCTCTGGGTCACACCCCTCAAGGCCACACTCCTCTATGGGCCTCTGGGCCACACTCATCTGGGTGACAAACTTCAAGGCTGCATTCCACTGGGGCACACTCCACTGGGCCACAATCCTCTGGCCAACACTCCTCTGGGCCACACTCCTCTGGGTCACATTCCACTGGGCCACACTCACAAAAGGCCACACTCCAGTGGGCCAAACTCCACTGGGCCACAACCCAGTTGGGTAGAAGTCCATATTTATCACAGTCCAATTGGATCACAGTACAGATGGATCAATGTTTATGTGGGTCCTAGTCCAGTAGGGTCACAGTCCAATTGTGTCACAGTCAATATGCATCTCAGTTGAGTCGGGTCCCAATCCAGTTGTGTTTTTGTCCAGTTGGGTCAGTGTCCAACTGGGTCCCAATCTAGTTATGTTTTTGTCCAGTTGGGTCAGTGTCCAACTGGGTCACAGTCTAGTTGTGTTTTTGTCCAGTTGGGTCAGTGTCCAACTGGGTTAGTCCAGTCGGGTCACATCTTTATCTGATATTGACTCTCATAATCCAGACGTCATAAAAAGCAGTGATCAACTCTCACCTCCAACTTTTTCTTTCATTTTCTTTCTTTCTGCTCTTCTGTGTTGCGTTTGCTTCCGTAGTGTGTGTGCTGCGCGTATGTGTGTGTTCTGGAGTGTTAGTAAGTTGGGGCAGTGCGTCCCCTCGCGGTAGAACATCTTTTATTTGAGTCTGTTTTTCTTTTTCGTCTTCATTTTTCACAGTCTTTCGGTTCTCGTCGACTTATCCCACTTCTTTTATTATTTCCTCTTTATTTTTTTTATATTCTTACAACGAGTCCCCGCAGCGTGCACGCATGCCTACACGTGCGCGTTCGCACCAATTCAACAGAAACCAGCGAGGCCGTGCGTGGGAACTGTTCTGTTCCTCCCTCTGCTCGAGCGAACATCTCCAGGAACGAAGCTCAGCGCGTCTCTGTTCGATCCTACCGATGTATCGACTTCAACAAGAAACACACACTACAGGTTCAATGACACGTTTAAATAAAAAAAAACACGATTCTTTGTATGACAGATTTTTCAACTGATTATTTATTTGATGAACAAAATATTTATTCCATTCACGGTTCACTGAACAAACTCCCGCCCATTGTAAATATTTTCTTCTCAATATAACAGCTGCCCAAATGGTGGGTTGTGACCCACAGTTGGGCCTTCAGGATGGAAGTCCATGGAATGGCATCTGCTTGGATTTATTTTGCTTACAAATATTGGAGTGTATGAAAAAAACATTTATATATACATATATATATATATATATATATATATATATATATATGCAGACTCAAATATTTGCATATATTTAAATCTACAGATTCAAATATTCATATAAATTTGAATCTGTAGATGTAAATATATGCGTTTATATTTTTATGTTGATAAATATATATACATGTATATATTTATCAACATAAATATATAAGTGCACATATATTTATGTAGATAAATATAAGCATAAACATGCGTATGTGTACATGAATATAAATATATATATATCTTCATATTTATCTATGCACATATATTTATAAATATATTTCAAGAGCTAGATCTCTTCAGTTATTTCTTTCGATCTGATATTTCGGGGAATCGATTGACGTCTTTTGTTCAGCCTTGTTGGGATGATGGTTCAAATCCCCCATTTGTGTGAACATGGTAAATATTTTTAATGTCATCGACAACCGGCTGGAAACACCGCGCTCCTCGATCCCCGTTCCAGTTGGACGCCGGTGTTGACCGGTGTTGGCTGGAAGGACTCACTCTCGCCAGTCACTCTATCACCGCAGACACGGGGCCGTCAGTCACACAGTCAGAAGAGCGCGTGTTTATATATACTGTATATATATATATATATATATATATATATATATATATACATATACTGTATTTACACATACATAATCCAATTTTTATTATTATTTATTTCTGCTGTTATCATATTAGTTTCATGTTTCTCCATCTTTTGTTCCAGTTCCATTCCATGGTCGTTGAACCTGAACCTGAAAAAAATATATATTTTTCTAACGCGATCACTGAAGCCATCCGAATATGTGTGAATATAAACACACACACATTAGTGTATATATGTAAATAAAATATATAATAAATACATTTATAAATATATATGTATGCGTGGTATAAATATTAGATATTTATATCACCTGCTGAGGGAGTTCAGACCGGTATCAAGTAAAACAAACACACCGAAGATTTCCCGTCAATTATTAGTCTGTTCGATCATAGAATCCGAATTCGATAAGATTTGATTTTTTAAAAGCAATGTGTGTGTGAGTGTGTGTGTGTCAGACAGAGAGAGTCGGTGTTCTCTCTGATTGAAGTCTGACTAATTTCAGATCTTTCAAGAAAAACAGATGAGAAATTTAATACAGCGTGTGTGAGTGTGTGTGTGTGTGTGTTTTCTGAGAACCACAGCAGCTGATGAAACTGAGTTCTTAGAACAGCAAGGACCCAATAATCTGAGGGGAAAAATAAAACCGTCCCTCCGTTATTTCACCTGCGCTGTTGAAGAATTATTTTTTAAAGAAAATAATAGAACAAATAAATAGATAAATAAACCAGTCGATATTCAGTGTAGGTACATGTAGATCAACCAATCGATGTTCTCTGTATCGTTTACACACCGGTCACGTGGTCTCTGATTTAACCCTGGTCATTCAAACAGAGTTGAAGAATCATAAATGATTACCTCACGTGTGGTCTCTTCACTGTCCAGGCCTCACGGACACAGACAACTGACTCCAGGGTTTGGTCCGTGGTTGTGTCTCCTCTCATCACTGTCTGTTGGCGGGAAAGAGATGAGGGAGGAAAAAAAACGAGTTTATGACCAGGTGGAGAGACACAGACACACAGGAAGAGAGAGAGAAAGAAAGAGGGAGAGTCGGTGGAGGTGAGTCTCCTCCATCCCTCTGTGATGGAGCAGTGACTGCTCTCCCCTCCCTCCCCTGTCTCTCCATCTCAGTATCAGAGTGTCACAATCAACAGTTTTCCTTCTTTGTTTCTGAGAGAGAGAGTGAGTGAGATTTTTCAACCACTCAATTCAACTCACTCTCTCCTTAACAAAACATCGTGGAGAAGTGAGTGATTTTACTTCAGGGTCCGCTGCTGCCCCGTGTGGTCAGTTTGTAACACTAACGTCACAAATTAACCAACTGGGATGGAGCGGTGAAGGAGGAGGAGGATTTCAGTTCAGACCAAAGTCCGTGGAGAAATGTTATATTTTTAACTCATACAAAAACCCACGGAAAAGTCATTTGAGTTCAGACCGAAGTCAATAGAGAAAATCAGTCATTTTAGTTCAGTTCAAGGTCCATAACGAAAATTGAGGGTTTTAGCTCATGCAAAAATGGAAAAAAGTCAATTTAGTTCTGACCAAATCAAATCGGTGATATTAACTCAAACCAAAGTCCACAGATTTTAATTCTGTCCAAAGTCCTTAGGGACATATTCGTGATTTTAGCTCAGCTCAACGTCCAAAGAGAAATAAAAGCGAACGAGTTCTGCTAAAAAAACGTGTTTTAAACCAACACGCAAACCACGGTTTGTTTACAGTCGTAGTTGCTGTTTCTAGATTACGTTTAAACCGAAAAAAGTCTTCCTTCTTAAAAGCAGACACCACCATCTGCTGCTCAAAGTGCCTCACTGCAATATCTCAAAATTGACGAAAAATATAAAAGCGCTACAACAGCAACAAAGTAACATTATATTATATTTCAATCTCTCCTCTGTTCCTCCTCCATTTTTGCAGACTCCAGGATCAGCTGATGAGGAGCATCTCCTCCTCTCTTATCTCCTCCTACCAGGAAGGGTTTATTAGATGAGCATCAGAATTATTATGATCTCCTCACTCCACTCCCCTTTGCCTCTTTCTCTTTTCTTTCTGTTTTTCCTTCTCCTCTCTAATCTTCCTCTCCTCCCGGAGCATCAGATGACCATCACCAATGATCTCCTCTTCTCTCTCCTGTCCTCCTCCTCTTCCTCCTTCTACTCAGCAGCCATTCCTCCTCTTCCTCCTCCTCCTGTCTTATCTCTGTCCTCCAGGATCATCAGATGAGCAGCAGATGTATAATGAGGAGCAGTAATGACTCCTTATCTCTGCTCTGCAGATCATCAGCCTATTCAGCTCCAACATCTTCCCTTTTTAGAAAAAAAAAAAAAAAAAACATTTCATTGGAGCTGCTGCTGATTCTTTATTTTTTCCGTTTTTGTTTTTACCCCGGGCCTAGTCAAATATTTCTAATAGCTTAAATATAATCTGATAAAATAACATAGTGAAGGTGACGATAATGATGCTGTCAGTCTGGAGATGAAGTCTGTGTTCGTCCTGATTCCCCAGGATTTATTTTTCATTGGAAACAGATAATTAATCATAAACACTGCAAGAGGGGAAGATGGAGGAGGAGGAGGAGGAGGAGGAGGAGGAGAATATTAGCCTGTAAAAAGATGAAGTGAAGCGAATTCACCTGCGGCTCTGCTGGTTTCACGTCATGTGACCTGATGTGCCATTAATCATGGAGTCTCTCTCTCTGTCTCTTCTTCTTCTGTGAGTGAACAGCAGTGGAAGAGTCTGTGTCATCATGGAGGTAAACAACAAAATCATCTGCAAACAGTATCAGACAACCAACCGACTGACCAATCAATCAAAACAACCAACCACCCCATCAGTTAACCAACCAACCAACCAACCATCTAATCCAACAACCAACTGACAAACTGACCAACCACAACATCCCATTAACCAACTAACCAAACAAAAAACCTGCTCACCAGTCAACCAACCAATCAAACAAACAACCTGCACAACAGGCGACCATCCAAACAACCAACGCACCAGTCAACCACCATGCCGCCACTCAACCAACCAACCAACAACCAACCCACGAGCCAACCACCCCTCCCACCAGGCAAACCAACCAACCAACCAACTGACGAACCAACCAAAACAACCAATTATCCCACCTGTCAACCAACCAACCAAATGACAGATCAAACAACCAACTGACAAACCAACCAGCACAGCCAACCATCCCACCAACCATTAACCCATTAAACAAATACTCAACCCACCAGTGAAACAACCAACATACCAATCAACCAAAGCAACCATCCCACCAGTCAACTGACCAAACAACCAACCAATCAAACAAACAACTTGCCCAACAGGTGACCAACGAAACAACAACCAGACAACCACCCCACCAGCCAACCACCATTCAAACAAGCAAACATCCAACCAGTCAGCCTACCAACCAACCATCCAGCCAACCTAACAACAAACCTACCCTCCAGTTAACCAACCAACCAACCCACTCTCCATTCAACCAACCAAACAACCACTAGCAGCAGTGGTGTTTTTTTCACATAGCTGTATTAGGTATTCATTTGCAGCTCTAGGTGGTGCTGTTGAGGCAGCCAAGTGTTCAAATCTGTTCCCTTCCATAAAGACGGTCCTACACACAACTTAATACACACTCTTTCACAGCCCACTGCTGCCCCTGGTGGTCTGTGTCGCTGAACATATGATCTTCTGTGTCTGAGAGATAAAATCACAAAGTTTGAAAAGTATCGTCTGGGCCCTAAATGAGGTGGAGGCGAAGGAGGAGGAGGAGGAGCAGCAACAAAAGTCTGCTTTGGTCTGTAGTCCAGTCTCTCCAGCCCAGACTGTGTGACGCTGCCCAGTCCACTCCAGGGTCCAGACCGAGGAGATCAGGTTCTCCTGATCCACTGATCCATCTGAAGGAAGGTTTCCATTACATCAGACTGTTGGTAGAGGCAGGCCAAACTCCAGCTGCAAGAGTGTGACTGGTGTGTCTGAAGCTGCGGTGTATACAGTATGACAACATCTGTCCTGCTGGTGGCGCTGTGACCTAGTTTTGTTTACATGAATATGTTTTTCAGGTGAGATGATATCAGTGCCACCAGGTTCAAACAAATCCACAGAGGGACAGCAGACACGGGACGGTGGAAGTGTGATAGCGACACCTGCAGGGAGGACAGCATCACCTCACCGTCCTTCACTGACAGACTTAACTCCAAATGCACATCAACCAGGGCTGTGTCTCGGCTGCCATCCTTGGTGTCTGTCCCCTCGTGAGACAGTACACACTACCAGTGCTTTTAGAAAAGCAGCCATTGATCAACGTCAGTGAGACAAGCAGACAACAGAGGGCAGTAGAGCGGACCAACAGTTGACCAACGTCAATCTGATGGTGATGATAACTGTGACGATGGTATTGATGCTGATGCTGCTGGTGATGATGCTGCTGATGACGTGGATAGTGATGATGATGGTGAATGGTGATTATAATTTTAATGATGATGATAACAGTGGACACCCAACCAATAAGGAAACATCCATTAACATCCATCACACCAGACCCCACCTGATCCCTGGTCAGCCTCCGGACTCTGTCCTCTTTCGAACTGTGAGAAGTTCTGTAGCAGCGACAGCAGAAGACAGCACCACCCTCAGGACAGTCTCTGTGGGTGGCGCTGTCTCCCTATTGAATGATACCACCGTCTCCTACTTAAGTTGGATGTTTAGATGCCAAGGGAGTTTAACTTTACGTCATTGACAAGGTATTTCTATATGGCTGAAACACATCTACTGTTTTGTAGTGGAGACAGGAGAGGATCGACCCAGATGTTCTGCTGTGGAACGGATCAGACTCGTGGGTCGGAGGCCCACTGTATTGGCAGCATCTGGGATGTTCTCATCACCGGCTCCAACTAAACTAATGAATATAATTAGTTATTATCTAAAAATCTAACTGCATGTTTCCTCCTCTACCCTGTCCCCCTCTCCTCCCCTGTCTCCCTACCCTCCACACCCCCCATCCTTCCTGTTTCTTATCTTCTAATGTTTCCTGCAGCAGCGAACACACTGACCCATGATGCATCTGTGCTGGTGTCGGGAAAGGGGGCGGGTCAGGAATGGAGATGGACTGTGTGTGTTCCGACACGGCGACAGTTGAATTCATTATTTATAACAGATGAAACCGAATCGGTGTTTTCCGTTTCCGTTCAAGTCAGTCACCAGTTTTTGCCGAAGCAAGGCTGCCATCATGTGGTAATATGTGGTAATTATTTTGATTGGTATTTTCATACCACCTTGAGTCCTGTATTGGCTTATACAGTCCTGTGCATATACATATATACACATAACATGATTGGAATATAAAATATAAAATATGAATAGAAAGTTAAAGAGTTTTATTGGCCAGTACTGCAGCAGTTTAAAAGATTCAAATATTGTCTGTTGTTATCAATGGTCAATGTACAGTATAAACATTACCTACAAAACTATTACTGTGTGTCATAGATAGATAGATAGCTAGATAGCTAGATAGATAGATAGATAGGTAGGTAGATACATAGGTAGATAGGTAGGTAGACTATTATTTTATTATAGTTCACTGTGAACAAAGGGTCACTATTACTACTGTGTAAAGTTAGTATGATTATCTATCTTTTGTGTATATACATGCACGGATAAATATAAACCACGTATGAACATACATACATACATACATACATCAGACATACATACAAGCAAATGTGGTTTTATATTACATGTCCATATATTTTATTAGTTATGCAAACAAATGGTTACGTATACACATATACATATACATGTCCAGACCCACTAATATTAATTACGTATATATGTACACACACTAACACGCACATATATAAATATATATGCGCACATATGCATACATACACATACACCAACAAACCTCCATGTGCAATGTAGAATATACCGTATAAACACATAATATAATACTATTAAATATACTGTAAAACCATGAAGTATATATAAATATACAGTATATATATATATAGAGAGAGAGAGAGAGAGAGAGAGAGAATGCATTGAAAGATGGTCAGAGGAGGAACAGTGGATACATTGGTAGGAGAATGCTAGAGATGGAGAGAACGGGGAGAGTTGGAAATCATTCTTTCCTTGTGACAACCCCAGAAAAAGGAACAAGCCAAAAGCAAAAGAAGAAGAAGAAAATACATAGAATTCCCCTCTACTGTTAGGTGGGACTAGAGTAGGTGTACAGACTTTAAAGACTTATATTTCATCGAATGTGAAGAAAGTGGTTAAGAAAAGCCAACCTGACACTTTTATAGATATATCTGAAATTTCAGTTTCACCAAAACCACTCCCGTTCGGTCGCAGCTCCTCCTTCCATCCATCCATGTCCTTTCTGGTTGACGTTTGGCCGCCATACCAACAGAAGCCTCATGAAGCGCCGAGGCTGTACTAAGAAAAGTGCGGGAAAATTCACAGCTTCAGTGACTGTGACATCTGGTGGACAACTGAGGCCATAGCAACCTCTAAAGACCACAGCGGAAGCACTGACACTATTTCTGTGTGGTCATTTGAGTGTTTTCTTCGCCCACCCAACAATAATTTTATGGTTATTATGTTAAAATATGCAGATGCTCTCCGCCATGATCTATTAACTCCCCAAAACAGTAGCCGCTGAAGGCACGAAGCGACTAAAAACTGCCAGCTGTCATTGGCTGAGCTGGAGAACTACGAGCCAATAAGAAGCTTCGATTACTTTGAAGCGCGAAGCCAAAAAACGATGACGTTCAATTTTGGTCACGTGACACGGAACTGGTGTTTTGACACAAGCTCAGGCTCTGGACGAGAGACAGAAGCTCCAAGCGCCTCGGTGTCATTTGTCCACCAAGACTCTTACGTTTTTGACAAAACCTTCAGACGTCTGTAGATTAATTAAATAAAAAACTGCAGTGGACTTTCAGCGTTGTGTCACGTGACAGTTCTGTGTGTCTGAGGGACGGAAACTTTTTTACCTAGGGCAAAATGGCCTCCATACCAACAACCACTGTTTATGAAAAGAGAGGTATGTTAAATATTTTTTAACAGTTGGTATTTTTGCCATGGTAATTAAATGCACTCTGGTTCATAAACGTGGTAATGACAATATTCTTAGAGCTGAAAGCAGTTTCTTTATTTCTGTTTTAAAATAACATGGACCAATTTCATGGACCATTCCCATGTATTTAATGGCTGCACTGTGACTGTGGTTATTGTAATATTAGTCAACCATGTTAATGCTGTGAAGAACATGAAATAAATACATGTATAAGTTGTTCAAATCAGTCATATCACGTCTATAACACGAATGTTTTTATCCAAACTGATCAACCATCATAATAACAGATTCACACCTGACCTACGTGGACTTCCTGTCTGTCAGGTGACCCCAAAATCCATGTATACTGAGTACTATCCATAACCTATCCATATCCATAACCTTTTTTCATACAGATATTGTCCTGTATTGTCAGCTGTGAAGCTTAAATGAATACATTAAAAATATGCCCTAGTGGTAAAGGAAGCAGAACTACGTCCACAAGGCTTCAGGTTCGAATCCACCAGCAACCAGGTTGCTCTTGAGGAGCTCTGATCATACCACCGTCCTGACCCACATAACTTCTTGTGGGCTCACCACCCACAGGAAGGCTCACAACATGGTGCTGTGTAATTTGGGTGGTGCCAGCTGCTCCTGCTGCCCGGCAACAGATGAACATTTGATGATAAATCAGAGAATACAATTTTATTTTTTTTGGCCTAAATAGAATAACTTTTTTCCTCTTCTTCTTTTTCTGTTTCTGCCTTAATATTTTGGGGTCTTTGTATTAAGTGACATAGTTTCATCTCTTCAGAGCCTCAGGTCCTTCATCATTGTCAGGTGGAGGAGAACTACGAGGAGGAGTCTGCAATGGACTCAGGAGCTGAAGAAGAGGTTATGGAGGAAGAACAAACAGTGGACTACCTGCAAGGACTAACATCCAGGATGTTTGATGAAGATTCTCATCTCTGCAATATGGAGGAGGAGATAGAAGACCTTCCTGATCCTCACTCTGGGCTCCTGGGCCCCAACAGGGGTTTGCTGCAGCCCCAGGGCTGTATCCATGACCTTCCAGAGGAGGTTCTCAGGCAGATCCTGGCTCAACTTCCTGCTCAGGATCTGTACAGCAGCGGCATACTGACCTGTCAACGTTGGAAGGAAATCATAGAGGATCCCAAGGTGAGAAGATGGGAGTGGAACCGTTGGTCGTGTTGGTGATGTTTGGAAACCTCTGTTACTGTTGTTAAATTACAAAACTCTTTTAGATTGATAAGGCAAAATATGAAGTATGGAAGCATTTGATATGCTAGTATTCAAGTAGATGCAATAGTATTCTTCTTGACGTCTGTGCTACAGCCAGAACTCTTCACCAAAAGAAAAGACAATTAAAAATCTTTCAATCTAATCTGCGCAACATATATATATTAGACATACAACATAAACAAACCGCGCTAGCAGGGCTGACAGTTGTAATTGGTATTACTTACTTTACTATGCTCTTACTGAGTGCAGTAACTTGGTACTGAGTGAATACTCCTGTGTTTTCCTCCGTTACAGTTTGTCCCTTTCAAAAAAAAGTACTACCGTTACATGAAGAGAGAGAGTGGAACTGTTGAAGAGTTGTCCTCCATCCTTAAGAACAGTGACCTCATTGGTCCAAAGTCCGCAGAGCACAGCATCAGGAACCTTGTTCTGTATGTACCTGCCACACACACACACACACACACACACAAACTGGTAACAAACTGGGGTCCACACATGTCAAACTGGGGTCCACACATGTCTTGTCTCTGTGTACTGGTGTGTGTGCTGCTCAGGTTCATGTCTCAGCAGACACTGGGTGAAAGGGTGAGGCCAGAGGAGCTCCTCCACTGGGTGAGCAGACATCGACTATTTCCCCAGGCTCAGCTCTCTGTTACCTCACAACACCTTCATGGACAGAGACAGCTGGACGTAAGCCTCACCCACCTTCACCCAGCCCTACCCTCTTTACACGCCCTTCTGCTGGAGTTTCTGACGTTGTAGTTTCTATTGCTGTACTTTCGGTCGCTGTACTTCCTGCTTTTGTGGTTCCTGCTGTAGTTTATGATGTAAAACCCATTGCTGTAGTTCCTGTTGAAGTTTCTCCTTCAGTAATTCCTGCTGTTGTAGGTTATGTTGCTACAGTTCTTGCTGTAGTTTATGATGTTGTACTATGGAGCCAGAAAAGTCTCAAAAAGAACACACTTGTTAGCATAGATCCACAAACGTATTATGAAAAGAACACACAAGCAACACTTTACACATCAAAATATGAATGTGAATTCTTCAAACTACGTTTGTGAATTGTCGTACGTGCGTGCTTTTAATTTGTAAAACTGCACGCACACTAATTTAATTTTTTATGCACTTTCGCATGCACATCGCTTGAATAATTTTGCCAAGTCAGTTTGTCACCAGCCAATCAGAGGTCTCACTCTTTTCCACTCCATGTGTGACGTCAATACACTGGGCAACTGACATACCAAACTACACATGCAAATCTGATGCCGATGAGATCCGTGCTTACTAGTGTGTTCTTCTCAGAATATGTTCGCGGATCCGTGCTCACTAGTGTGCTCTTTTTGAGACTTTTCTGGCTCCATGAAATACCCACCCCTGTATTTCCTGTTGAAGTTTTTGCTGCAGTAATTTCTATATCTGGTGCTGTACTTTCTGTTGCTGCAGTTCTTGCTCTAGTTGTTGCTGTAATCCCGCTGCTGTAGTTTCTACTGCACTTTTTGTTACCGTACAAATGCATGGTGAAATTTAATAGGAAGTCCCGCCTCCTCTCCACAGACTCCCAGTCCACTGGCAGTAATGGCTGTCATTCTGATCCTGAGCGAGGGAGTGGGAGATGTTCTAGCCCTTGTGTCCCTCCTCACCCAATGCATGTCCCACACTGCAGTCACAGAGTTCCTCAGTCACATGGCCATGATGCTACTCGCCATGGAGAGGAACTCAGTCCACATTAGTACCAGGTATCATGAACCAAGAGTTCCAAAGGTTGGACTGTCTCTGTTGATCCTGTCTGTGTGACTGACTGACCTTCTATCTATCTGACTGATCCAGGTTGCATTACAACATCTACTACGTTCTGCAGTTGATGGAGAATGGTCCTGTTCAAGTCCGTTCCAGGTCCAGTGGGTGAGAGAACTGTAATCTGGGTGTGGCCATGAGTTAAACTGCAGGGTTGTGAGTTTGATCCCAGCCTCAGTCACTGGTTCAACTGAAGCTGCAACTGTCCGTGTGTGTGTGTCCACAGTCTACCACTCACAGCTGAACAGCTGCTCATCCTCAGCCACAACCTCCAGAGCCACCATGTGGTCAAGATTAAAGCCTTTGCAGGTACGACTGGTCAGATGTCAGTCGGTTGTGTTTGTGTGTGTGTTATGCCTCAGATCAGTTTGTGGTTTCTGTTGCAGGGACAGGGAAGACCACCACCCTGGTGAAGTATGCAGAACAGCGCCCCCACCTTCGATTTCTCTATGTAGCCTTCAATAATTCAGTGGCCAATCAGGCGCGGCGTTGTTTCCCTGCCAATGTCGACTGCAAAACAGTTCACTCCCTGGCCTTCAGAGACATTGGCTGGAGGTGGGGTCAGATTTGTGTACTTGTTTCCAACTCTTGTTCGTTGATGTTCTGTTTATGTGTTGACTCGTGCAACTTTGCTTCCCCCTCTGTCATCTCGCCCTGGTGCAGGTACCGATCTAAATTGACAGCTTCCCTAAACCTGTTCTCCATCAGCATGGTTTTGCCCCGTGGTCGGGGGGGCTTCATTAAAGCCAAAGTGGTGGCCTCCACCCTCCGCACCTTCATGGCTTCAGCTGACGACGATATCAACGTAGACCACGTCCCTGACGTCCACACAACTAGCTCAGGCACCAGGATAGAGATCAGCGACAGGGAGAAGGAGGTAGGACGGCTACCGGTGGACAACAGACTGTTGTTCTGATGAATTATTAATCAGACGATGGACTGTTGTTGTGATGACTGACTGTTGTTGAAGTGGACTGTTGTTCTGACAGACCGTTGTTGTGAAGGACTGTTGTTTTGAAGACAGACTGCAGCTGTGATGGACAATTGATGTGATGACCGTTGTTCTGGTGGAACACTCTGATGACAGACTGTTGTTCTGATGGACTGTTGTTGTGATATATTGTTGGACTGTTGTTGTGAGAGATCATTGTGATGCATTGTTGTTTTGATGGACAATTGTTGTGACGCACTGTGTTTCTGACAGACTACACCACCAGTTGTGATTGACTGTTGCTCTGATTGACTGATTGTTGATGGGCTGTTGTTCTAACTGTGTTCGTTACCGGTGTAACTCCAGCTGTTTGTCAGCGATGCCCAGTTGATCTGGACCAGAATGAAGGACGTCCGTCAGAAAGACAGAGAGGCATACTACATGACACATGATGGTACCGCAGCAACTATAGTACTACTGCTTATCAAATACTACACATGTATGGTGTTCTTGGTCACTGCGGTACTTTATGCCCAGGTTACCTGAAGCTATGGCAGCTCAAAAAGTCCTGGCCCCGCCTCTCTAACTACCACCACCTGTTGATTGACGAGGCTCAGGACTGTACACCAGGTATCAACAACAAGGCTGCACAGTCCAGTCACAGCTCACTACACTCCAATGATGCACTGCACCCACAATCCTCTCCTCTGGTTCCTGCACAGCCATCATGGACGTGCTGCTGTCTCAGCAGTATGGGAAGATTTTGGTTGGAGATCCTCACCAGCAGATCTACACCTTCAGAGGAGCGGTCAACGCCCTGGAGCTGGTTGAGCACACGCACGTCTTCTACCTGACACAGGTGTGACGCTGACACCGATAGTTGTCAGAGCAACAGTCGGCTTGCACCTGTTTATTAACATGTGTGTGTCTGTCCAGAGCTTCAGGTTTGGGTCAGAGATTGCGTATGTTGGTGCCACCATCCTCAAGACCTGTAAGAACGTAGAGAAGATTCTAGTCGGAGGAACGCAGAAAGGTCAGGGCTGTTGACTTTTGAGATGAGTATCCAATAAATACAGATGATAAAATTGGAACTCTACGGAAGCGTATTGCTGCCACACTTAGAAAAAAAAAATTGGCTCAGTATCACGTTATTTCGTGATAGTATCACGTTATAACGTGATAAGTTTTACATTATTTCGTGATACGTATCACGTTATTTCGTGATACTATCACGTTATAACGTGATACGTATCACGTTATTTCGTGATAGTATCACGTTATAACTTGATAAGTTTTACGTTATTTCGTGATAGTATCACGTTATAACTTGATAAGTTTTACGTTATTTCGTGATAGTATCACGTTATAACGTGATAAGTTTTACGTTATTTCGTGATACTATCATGTTATAACGTGATACGTATCACGTTATTTCGTGATCGCATCACGTTATAACGTGATAAGTTTTACGTTATTTCGTGATAGTATCACGTTATAACTTGATAAGTTTCACGTTATTTCATGATAGTATCACATTATAACGTGATAAGTTTTACGTTATTTCGTGATAAATGTCAAGTATGAAGCGAATGTTAAACTCAAATCCTCCTCCACGGATATGGCTTGCTTACAGGGTTCAGTTAAATTGTTTTGTAAAGTCCAGCCGGACGTTATAACGTGATCACGAAATAACGTAAAACTTATCACGTTATTTCGTGATAGTATTACGTTATTTCGTGATAGTATTACGTTATTTCGTGATAGTATCACGTTATAACGTGATACTGAGCCAATTTTTTTTCTAAGTGTGGCAGCAATACGCTTCCGTAGAAATATACAATCAGTGAATAATGGTGACAGTGTTGTCCATGTGGCACATCAGTATGTTTGTGTCAGAAAGCAGTGTTCCCAACCTTTTTTGCGCCACGGATTAGTTAAATGTTTCGAACTATTTTCTATCTACTATCAAGGACAGGTTGATAAGTTGTGGCAGATACAAATCCCTTAATAAAATTTAATTTCCGTTGTTCTGAAATATTTTCCTACCTATAAAATCTTCCTACCCAAATTAATTGTACATGCACACAACATGGATTTCTCAAGTGCACACAGCCTATTATTATCTGCTACCAGACCAGTTATTAAAAGTTAGCATCTTGTATCAATGAGTCATCAATGCAAACAGCTTAAATCTATGTTTGTCATTTTGAGTTTATTGTTGTTGTCTTCACTGAGAAAATATTTCCTAATCAAATATAGTCGCATTATTGATGATGGAATCCTAGCCATTCTATTATTAAGTTATTTTGTTAATATCGGTATGGATCAAGTCCAGGAACTAATCCTACTGGGATCTCAGGGTGTCACAGTTTACCAGTCTACATGCTATATAATGTATTTGTGTGTGTGTGTTGTGCAGGTGGTGTGTGTGATGAGAATGCAGACCGGGTGGTTGAAGCTGTAAGGACAGGTGAGGGCTGTTGCCGTGGAAACACAGCCATCCTGTCCAGATGCAACACCAGTGTTTTCAACACAGCTGTCAAACTGATGGACGCAAACCCACACTGTCGAATTCACTTAATCGGAGTGAGTGACATCACAGAGAGGGAGGGATCGAAACAACAACAGCTTTATCAAGTTTGGGTCTAGAACCGACCAGTGCAACAACAGGAGGAACAATTGTAGACGTCACAGTAGGAACAACAGGTGGAGCAATGGTAGGAATGACAACAGGAGATACAGTTGGAATAACAGGAGTAACTACGGTAGGAAACAGAAGTAGGAGCATCCACTCGGACAACAGTAGGAACTACAGGTGGAACAACAGGAGGACCAATGATAAGAGCTGCAGTAGGAGCAGGCAGTGGAACAACTGTAGGAGCTACAGCACAAACAATGGTAGGAGCTACAGTAGGACCAACAAGTAGAACAACAATAGGAGCCACAGTAAGAACAACAGGTAGAACCAGTTCCAAAGATGAGAGAACTCTTTTTTGACCAAATTAAATTATGGTGACATCATGTTGTTGTTGCAAGTGTAACGTGAACATAAGATTCACAGCAGTCAGTCCCTCAACAGTTTCAGTGCCATTATTATAAGGTCATGCCAAGTTGAAGTTGCAGAGTGCCCTCTTCTGGGCCGAAAAGGTGACGATTTCAAACTTCTTCACTTGTGTTCTTGTATTCGTTTCCAGGGTGTGAAGAACTTTGGGCTCAGCAGGATCATGGACCTCTGGAGGCTGACGCAGCCCAACCCTCACCCTAAATGTACCAGTGACACAGATGAAGACCAGAACTGCTCCTGGTATCTGGCCAGTGTAGACTGATCCTGTCTTCTTGTCCTTCTTTTGCCAACAGTCATCAAGGATCCACTCATCCGGCACTTTGTCAGGAAGGACGGGAGTTCTGTAAGAACTTTAAAGGAGTACATCGAGCAGACGGGCGACCTAGAGCTTAACGCCAAACTTACCATTGTGGAAAAGTACGCAAATCGTATTCCTGAGCTGTTGACCCAACTGGGAAGCTGCTCAGAACCAGAGCTTCACAAAGCAGGTGAACCTTCACACACTGATCCATTGTGTCATATTTAGCTTTTTAAATTACACCTAAAGCTGAAGTTAGAGCTAGTTTTGATGAAGCAAGTCAATAGCCCTTAACACTGACCCACAGCACAGCAGTACGTCTCAATACGTAATGTAAATTAGTTAACTAACCTGTAGCCACATGTTGTGCACATCACCCTGAAATACTGTACCCTCTGATCGCAGTGTTTATGGTAGCTAACAATTTTTTGGACGCACGTTGTATCTCTGCGTCACTTGTTCTAGCGACGGTGGAATAATTTTAAAATAAAAGTTCTTAAAATCATATTGTTGTCGTAGACCAATCACCTTAACTCAGACTCTCTTTTGACCAGACTTCACCCTGGGGACAGTTCACAAAGCCAAAGGTCTGGAGTTCAAATCCGTGATGATCACAGATGACTTTGCCAGGATTCCATGGCCAAGACACAGGATGTACCGCAGCCCGGGGTTCTCTGTGGGTGAGTGTACTTCCTCGGCCACTGGGTGGGTTCAGGAGTTCCATCTGGTTCCCTTGATTTAAGGTCAAACCTTTTTGTTGTTGTTTTTTTTCAGACAGCGTTCCTCATGATGAGTGGAACCTTCTGTACGTTGCAGTGACTCGAGCCACAACGACACTGGTCATCAGCGAGAGCATTTACAACCTGCTCACCCTCGCTGGGGTAGGAGCTGGGATTCTGGTCTCAGAGTGGGACGATGATGGGACGAACGTCATGTCAAAGCTCAATGCTTTTATTTCCTGTCCCCGATAGGAGTACTACTTAAAGTCGGAGCCTGCCAGTGTAAAAGCAACACAGCCCCCATGTTCTGTCTCCAACTGCTTCAACAGCATTACGCCAGGCTCAGCCTTTGACATGTCCGCACCAACCATGAGATGTGTAAGAAGCCAACAGTCCTACTGTACAGCTGGTCGGCTGTTTCACTGCTTATTAACAGTGTCTTCTTTGTTGGTTACAGTCGGACACCTTGTTACAGGGAGGCCTGCTGTGTCCCAGGTGTGTGTGGAATCGTGTGGGACCAATCGCCTTCCTTATGACCGATGATGTCATGTCACTGGCTAATGTTCCCGAGAGAATGGCCCTCTTTTAGTCTCAACCATGCACCTTACTGAATATATTTCCATAACAAATTAACTGGTTCTGATGTGAGTATTTGTTGTCAAGGAAACACAGGGACTCATAGTGGACTCTCTTTTAGTTCGAACTGATCCAGTTGACAAACACCGTCTTTGTGGAACTTTTTAATGTCAAGTACTCACTGATGTCAGAGGTAGAACTGTTGGATCAACAACAGAGAACACACTGGACCCTCGCAGGTTACAACTATATATATGATACATGTAGTTCAACAAGATCAAAACAGTTTTATTGAACCATTAGTTGAATACACAGCGTCACTCTAGTGTGGATGAGTCACAACTGTTTGCTACAGGAAGACCAGAGGGTTCAGTGGTTGAGGAAGCAGTCTTGGGTCTGGAGGGTTTTCAAGTTTAAGTCCACAAGTTGCCAAAGTTGTGCTCTGAGTATGGTACCATCCCGGCACGCTGCCTCCATGGTGTTCAGAGCTGTTCAGTGTTCAATTGGGTGATGGGTTAAATACTGATGCTGGTCTGTTTCTGATCCAATGTTGGTCTCAACTATCTGAAGTAGGCTGGTCTGTAGCTGGTATAATGTAGGCCTGTCGTTGGTCCCAGGTTGGTCCAATGACAGGGTAGCCTTGCTGAAAAAAAAGTTGATTCCCCTGATGGAGATGAGAATGTTTTTGGCATTATTAATGTCAAGTAGGCAGCAACACTGAACAGTGGTGTCACTGTGGAGCAGGAACTTCCCTCATTTGGATTTGTGTTTCCTCTGTGGTAACAAGAGTGTGACTAGGCCTCCTAGAGAGGAAGACAAGACAATCAATGCAGAAGAAAGGGGTCATCACATCCAATAGGACGGTAGAAGAGTTTAGAATACAACACAACTCTGTTTATGTTTTCTATCCGGTTGGCACTGGTGCAGCAACATACCTTTTGTAGAATAGGAAGGCGATCCCTCCTAAAACAACAAGGAAAATAAGTGCAACACAGACGATCACTGCTGTTGTGGTTTGGTTGAGTCCTGGAAACGACACATTCATTCATATTTAGTCTTTTTAGGGACATTAAAGTCCCTTTTCTAATTTAAAAATCCCTACAGTAGCTAAAAGTCCCTAGAGTAACTTGGAAGTCCTGTACCAGACAGTCCCTAGAGTTACTAGGTAGTTCTGTAGCTAGAAAGTCCATAGAATGCCTTGGGAGTCCTGTGACAGACAGTCTCCAGAGCACCCAGGTAGACTTGTACCTAGATAATTCACAGAGTGCCTTGGAAGTCCTAGACAGTCCACATAAGACCTTGCCAGTCCTGTCCCAGGCAGTCCCTAGAGTCCCTTGGTAGTTCAGGACCTAGAAAGTCCATAGAATGCCTTGGGAGTCCTGTACTAGACAGTCCCTAGAGGACCTTGGCAGTCCTCTACCAGGCAGTCTCTAGAGTACCCAGGTAGTCTTGTACCTAGAAAGTCCACAGAGTGCCTTGGAAGCCCTGTACCAGACAGTCCCTTGAGGACCTTGGTAGTCCTGTACCTAGAAAGTCCATAGAATGCTTTGAAAGTCCCTACAGTACTTAGGAAGTCCCAAGTCTGTCCACGTCCAAGTGTCTGAACCCTTGATTAAAGTGTGATTCTGAGCCAGTCACCTGATGAGGTTTGCCCTGAGTTAGTGGGCTCTGGTTCTGTCCCCATGGGTCCTGTAGTCAGAATGCTTTTATTCTGGGTCTGTGGGCCAGTAGAGGACACTGGAAGAATAAAAAATGAACAGAGCATTAGAACGCTGAACCAGAGCTTCATACACAAAGCATCCATCTTGCATCTGCTCCTTAATTAATAGGGAATTGGTCCTCACCTGTTACAGGGCCCTCAGTTGTCTGTGGTTCTATCCTAGGATCACCTTAGACAAAGTAATAAAAGAGCAGTCAGTACCTGTGTAGGACGACAAGCACTACAAAGGTGCACAGACACATTAGTTCTTCAGTATGAGTGTGTTATTGTCTGTTGTCTGTGGTTCTATCCTAGGATCACCTTAGACAAAGTAATAAAAGAGCAGTCAGTACCTGTGTAGGACGACAAGCACTACAAAGGTGCACAGACACATTAGTTCTTCAGTATGAGTGTGTTATTTGTTCATGTCCAGCCACAGCCCAGTGGTAGGACTTTGAACCCTATGTTGTCAACCTGGTCTGCGTGGAGCTTCAGAAGGATTCTTACGTTTGCACACCAGAGAGGCTTTGGTCCACTGTAGAGAACCATTTAAACGCCTGCATCTGATGAGGTTGGAAGTTCCCGCTGTCCTCACATAGCCCTGTACACAGGTGTACCGAAAGGTGTCGTTGTAACAGGTCTGTGGTGCAGGTACAGTCAATGGCATCACAGGGATGAGTGGACATGGACACGTGGTCTGGTCTGTAACTAAGACACAAAGAATGGCTTAAAAAACACTCGGTGTGTACGTTGAAGAAGTTAGCATTGCTTGCACACGGAGAATTATGAGTGTTTTAGTCACACACTGATGTCCAGTGTTATGTTTTGTCATAACTATGGAGCCAGAATAGTCTCAGAAAGAACGCACACATGAGCCCGGATCCACAAACGTATTCTAAGAAGAACACGCGTGAGCGCGGAAACAACGCTTCAAACATCAAAATACTTTTGTGAATTCTTCAAAATACTTTTGCGCTTTCCTCTAAGTATGTTTGTGAGTTGTGGTACGCGCATGTAAATCGTGCTTTTAATTTGCATGCACACGACTCTTCTCACGCTGACCAGATTTGCGTGCGTGTTTTTGCTACGTCGGTCCGTCACCAGCCAATCAAAAGTCTCGCTCAATTGCAGCCAATCACACGGCCAATCACACGGCAGTGTCCCCACGAGGGTCCATGTGTGACCTTTTTTCAGGGGTTGCCACAGCGAGTCAACAATTTCCATCTCACCCTGTGCTCTGTATCTTCACCTCAAACTCCAACTACCTCCATGTCCTCCCTCACCACATCCATCAATCTCCTCTTCGTCTTCTACCTGGTAGCTCCATCTCTAGGATCATTCTTCTCCCAATATAATCACTGTCCCTCCTCTGAACATGTCCAAACCATCTTAATCTGGCTTCTCTAGCTTTTTCTCCCAACCTTCCTGTCCGTGTTCCTGTCCCCCTGAGCCTAAGTATCTTACATAACAATAATACAAATAAATTATTTAATTTGGACAAGGCTGCGGGGCCGCATTAAAAAGCTCAATGGCCGCATCCGGCCCCCGGGCCTTAGTTTGTCCATGCCTGATCTAGGGTCACATGTGAGAAGTGTAAACAGTCCTTACAGGGGGTTTGAGGGATTAGAAGTCTGGTTATTGCCACGTACTGGTCCTTTTTTGAGACAAACACATATTAAAACTAAAAAGATCCCCTGATGACAGGCGGGGGAAACAAGGAGAGGGAAGAACCTTGCTGACTACTGAGTCACGGGGTGGGGGTTCCCCGAAGCAGAAGTGAATCCTGTGTTTCAAACCCCGTCGATTCCCTGTTCCTCCACTGAAGTTCTACAATGACGTAACAAACGTCCTGACACTCAGGTTGACTTCTGGAAGTTGACATGTCCAATCGAACCCCATTAAAACGTCACAGGTTGAAGACGACGACGACAACAACATTTAAAGTGATGCTGACCAAGAACGTTCTACATACCTTGAGCTTGAGAACAGACCGTGAGCAGACAGATCGTGACAGCACAGACGGATACAGACACTGTAGTGCGGTCCATGAGGTCAATCTTCCATCATGTTCCATGAGTTGGACTGAACTAACCAAGCTACGAAGCCAGAAGATTCATTCTGTCTGTGGACACTGTCGCTGCCGCCCTTTGCTTTCACTTTCTACAATCGAACACGCCCTCTTGTGTGGCAGCAATACGCTTCCGTAATAACGTGATACTGAGGCAATTTTTTTTCTAAGTGTGGCAGCATTACGCTTACTACTACTTTACATTACTACTATTGCTATTATTAATTCTGTTTCTACGTTTGCTATTTTTACCGCCTGTACTATTATTGCTATTATTGTTACTATTGCTACTGTTACTATTATTATTACAATTCCACTTTGACTACTATTACTATTAATCTACTGTTGCTATAATTATTATATTATTATTATAATACTATTATTATTATAATTATTAATACTATTATTACTATTACTACTTTTGCTACTGTGAACCTATCACTATACCTATACTAGGTATAGTGATAGTGAACCTATACTATCACTATTATTACTACTGTTACTACTACTGTTTTAACTACTATTATAATTTCTTTTACAGCTATTATTACTGTAAACATTATTACTAAAATTACTACTGTTACTACTTTGGCTACTGTTGAACTACTATTACTATTTTCTTACTGTTATTATTACTGTTACGACTACTAATACTTGTAATGCTATTCCTATGAACGCACACGAAATTTTTTTTTGCGCCTTGTTTTCTGCACTTCTGTTTATAACATCTCTTTTTCACAAACTACATTAGTGTAAAGCTCTCCCACCGCTGTGTGGCGCCAGAGTCAGGCATTCCACTCAACGCATAGTAACATATTTTTTGCGCCTTGTCTTCTGCACTTATTATTATTACTACGATTATTATTATCGTGCTTTATCGTGCTTTACAAACAACGATGGCGTAAAGCCCTCCCACCGCTGTGCGGCGCCAGAGTCAGGCATCGGCGTAAAGCGTTCTCCGTCCTTAGTTGTTCGGCGGCGCTTCCTCGGTTACGCTCAGAGAGGAGGTACATTAGCTGCACTAGTGGATACTACTCCACAAAACTAAAATACGCGTCCAGTTACTGTTCATTTTCTTCCACCGGTGAGTTTGAAGCACATTTATCCGGATATAGTCGACTTTTATTGTCTCTCCAGGGGAGCGGGGGATTCAAGCACGAGCTGCTGTTAGCTTAGCCAACACAGTGTGACACCATGGTGTGTTTTCGTTTAAAACCCCACGTAGCTCGGTCTAGTGTTAACATTCCTGGCCTATCAATGCACTCGGAAAAACAATAGTGAATGGTTTTGTGTTACTGACGACCGGTGCGAGCAGCTATCCTGGTGTAAATGACGTTATCATAGCTCGCCATATCAACAGTCAATGTTTATCCAACTGTTTCTACATTTCTATTTCCACTCGTCGCCAATATCGACGGAAATGACGTTATACATATCAACTGTGCATCCATAGCTGAGTGGACCATGTCGCTGTACGATGACTTGGGAGTTGGAGCCAGCGACACCAAGACCGAAGGCTGGTCCAAGAACTTCAAACTACTGCAGTCCCAGTTGAAGGTGAAGAAGGCTGCTCTGACCCAGGCCAAGGTGACCAAACACTCCACTGCATACATTACAACTGACCACAGAATGGGCCACGTTCACCAGAGAACAGTGTTGAGGGTTCTATTGTTTATGTATCATTGAACTAGTGAGTTCTGATCTGTCTGGACGCCTGTATTTTTGTTCTGGAATTAATCTTTTTTTTTTCCACATCTACATCAGTGGCACCCAATTCCTGAGCTGTGGGTACACAGCAAAGGAAAATGAATACAGAACTAAACATATTAGTTTTATCTCAGACAATATATTAGAGCAATATATAGACATCTCTGAGCTAGACAAGAGTCAGGGGTGATAGAAGAGAGTCAGCTAAGGTGAATAGAAGGGTTTACAGGACAGTGGTGAGACCAGCCATGATGGATGGATTAGAGACACTACCAATAGGCAGAAGACAGGAGACAGAGCTGGAGGTGGAGGAGTTAAAGATGCTAGGAGAGACAAGGATGGACAGGATCAGGAATGAGGTGATTAGAGGGACAACACAGACAGGAAGGTTTGGAGCAAAGGCTAGAGAAGCCAGATTGAGATGGTATGGAAATGTTCAGAGGGACAGTGGATACATTGGCAGAAGAATGATCCTAAAGATGGAGCTACCAGGTAGGAGACAAAGAGGAGATTGATGGATGCAGAGAGGGAGGACATGGAGGTAGTTGAAGTCTCAAGACGAGAACAGGGTGAAATAGAAAAAGATGATTCACTGTGGGAATCCCTGAAAAGGGACAAGCTGAAAGGAGGAGAAGGATCAATCAATTATGTTGCATTAATCCATACATGAGAAGGTCAGAGACCACAGGTCTTCTCTGTGTGTCCCTCTTTACACCAGTCAACATCAGATTGAACTCTGTTCTGTGTCCATACCTCTGTGTTGTGATTTCAGACCCAGCGGACCAAACAGTCCACCGTCTTGGCTCCCGTCATAGATCTGAAAAGAGGAGGCTCCAGTGATGACAGACAGATCACAGACACGCCCCCTCACGCCGCTCCTGGACTCAAAGTCAGTTCCATTGTCTGTGTGAACCTTGATGACATGCATTTATGTTGCTCCTCCTCCTGTGGATGGAGTCCTCTGATGGAGGAGCAGGAAACTGGGACTAGATCTGACCCATCCTCCTTTGTTTTCCTCTGTTTCTTGTCTGTTAGGAGGCCGTACCCAGCGGCTTCTCCTCCTGCGACGTCCTGATCCCGTTGGCTGATGAATACGACCCCATGTTCCCCAATGACTACGAAAAAGTAGTAAAGCGACACCGAGAGGAGAGGCAACGGCAGAGGGAGCAGGAGCGGCAAAAGGAGATAGAGGAGCGGGAGAAGTACGAGGATGTTTCTACACGTGGCTCAAAGTCTGGCTCCAGCTCCAGGACTTTGTTGTTGTGGGAAAATCACAGGTTTGAATCCCATTTTTAACCAAAGCTCTTCTGTGTATCAGGAAGAGAAAAGACAAACATGAGGGTGGAGCCCCCAGTGGGTTCTCCAGATTCCCCACCACCGAGGAAGACTCGGACGAAGAAGAGGAGTACGAAAAAGAGCGGAGGAAAAGAAGTGGGTGTTTGTTGATGTTTGTGTTTGCTCTGTGACCTGAATCCACATGCTTATGTCCATGTGTCCTCATGTCTGTCCACCGGTCTGTCCAGCTGTATTATTAAAAAACATCTCTTCTATGATTCTGTTCTCTCTTTCTGTCCTTTTTCCTGTCCTCCTTGTCTTTTTCTCTCCTCCTGTCCTCTTTCCTTCTGCAGCTCTCGGAGGGGCAGCCATCGCGCCCCCATCTTCCCTGGTGGACAGAGATGGTAAGTACATCAGATTGTTGTGCAGATATTAGTGTAATTTTCATTGGGGTCAGGTCATGTGACCCAATGTGTGGGGCAGTAGTGGTTTACTGTACAACATGTCTCCAGGTCCATCGTCTTACGCCTTTGACGATGAAAGTCTTCCTCCTCGAGGTTCTAAAGCGGCCATTCCTCCACCAATGTACGAAGACTCAGAGCGACCACGCTCTCCGCCCGGACCAACCAGCTCCTTCCTGGCCAACATGGGGTATGTGACCTGGTCCACACTATGGCTCTACTCTGTCCTGGTCCACAGAGAAACTGCAACCCTGTCCCCTTTTTGCTTTTTCTAACTCTGTCCCGTCTGTCCTCAGTGGGACAGTGGCCCACAAGATCATGCAGAAGTACGGCTTCAAGGAAGGCCAGGGTCTGGGGAAGCACGAGCAGGGTCTGAGCACGGCCCTGTCTGTGGAGAAGACCAGCAAACGTGGAGGAAAGATCATCATCGGGGACAGCACAGAAAAAGGTACCAGTTGTGGTACCATTTCCATCCTTCCAGTCCAGTTTTTAGAGTCCACTAACATGTTACTTTGCTTTTTTATATTTATATATAGAAATATAAGAGACTGGAATTTATGCTACAAAAATATTTGGCTGAAAAGCACTTTTTTTTGTTTTTATAGAAACTGAAAGTTTTGATAACAAATACCAGTGTCAACATACTGTATCTGAGACAGACCCAGGGACAAAGAGTTGAGAAATGTCAGGTCTGAAATCCAAACACCACTATGTCTGTGTTGTACATGAGGTAAAGGACATGTCCCACCAGTCAACCAACATTTGAAATAACTAACAGGTTATGGAGAAGAATACTTGGTTTATGAAGGAGACCGTCTTTAGAGGAGTTCAGGCTCTCGCGGAGAAAAGAGCTTCATGTTTTTGGACAGGTCTGAGCAGTAGGTCTGTAGATTATCACTGAATGAACACATCAGTTGAACAAGCTTTATCATTTTATTATTTATATCAGGGGTATTCAACTAAAACGCCAAGAGGTCCAGGCAGAAAAAAATGATTCAAATAAAGGTCCGGAACATCATGTCCAACTTGCCAGAGTGTTATGTATACTATAATATTATATAAAATTTTATAATATAATATATATGTTGTAGTAGTATTAACATCTTCAAATAAAGCTTGTAACTAAAGAGAAATAAGGTGTAGCAACAGCTTATATAATGTTTCTTTAACACACCTTGTCAGAACAATCTCAACCACTTTAACAATACAAATCATAACAAATCAACAATTAACAATGAAACACTTTCAGTTCCTCTGAACCCGCTTCCCCTGTCTCCCTTGACTCTCTCTCCACGTCTCCGTCTGTGGCGACTGTTTCTTTCCCTCTCACTCTGCCTATCACTGTTAACTGCCAATAATGCCGAGAGTTGATTGGCTGAAAAGCACCACATGGGATAATTTAACCTGTACACGATTGGTCAGTTTATTTCCTGATACCGGCGCAGCTTTTCCTGTGTTTACAATGGTGTTGGTCGTAAACACTAAAAAAGCTGCGCACCTTAAAACTATCCCGTTTAATTCATCTGCCGTATAAATAGATTATAGATCCGGGTCCGTACAGTTTTACCCCTGGGTCCGGACACGGACCGCTGTCCGCCAGTTAGTGACCCCTGATATATATCAATTTTTTGACTTTGCTGATTGACTTTGAAAACATTAATTTATCCAATGTCACTTAATGGACATTGGATAAAAGTTTGGGTTCACAGTCAGAGACAGAAATTAAATTAATGTTCTTAATTTTCAGAAGGGTACTCCCCAGGATACTCTGTCTGTCTGTGTCTGTCTCTCTAAATATATCCAAAGTTCTATATGAGGAATTGGACGAAGACGTTTTCAGCCTCTGTGGGCACATTTTTAGTTTCATCCATTAATTTCGGTGCATCTTTGGTAAAAATGAGTTCTACTTCTTGTGATGTTCACCTGGTGTTGACAGCAAGTCTCTTTAAATTGTTGTACTTCTTTGGTGCATTAGGTGTCACTGTCCTCACCGCTGTGGTATTCAGTTATTCTAACCTGTGAAGTTCACTGATCACAACAGTGGAGCCTTGTTTGTGCACTTGTACCCAGAGTGACTATGCTCCAGATCCTGGACCACAGGTTGACCCACGGTGTTCTCTCTATTCTTGTCCATCCAGCAGATTCTGGGAAGAAGTCCGACGCCAATCCACTGACCGAGATCCTCAAGAACCCCACCAAAGTGGTTCTATTGAGGGTGAGTGTGTTTTGATCACCATTTGTCTCCACCCACCTTAAATAACAACTAATTTGGTCGTGAAAACTGATGCCGGTTCCACAAAAGCAAGTCAACATTTGTCTGTCTCACCCTGTCCTTTGTATCTTGTATCTACCTCCAACTACCTCCATGTTCTCCCTCACTGCATCCATCCATCTCTTCTTTGTCTCCTACCTGGTAGCTCCATCTCTAGGATCATTCTTCTACCAATGTATCCACCTTCCCTCCTCTGAACATGTCCAAACCATCTCAGTGCGGTATAGTTCAGTTCATACAGTTGAGTACAGTACATTACAGTACAGTATGTGTGTCCACAGAACATGGTGGGACGAGGAGAAGTGGACGAGGACCTGGAAGGAGAGACGAAAGAAGAGTGTGAGAAATACGGCAAGGTGGTCAAGTGTGTCATATTTGAGGTAGGAGGAGCTTCACTGAAGTCCAGGTACAATCATTGACCTCACCCTCACCCTCACCACTTGTCTTCTTCATGTTCAGATAGCAGAGGTTCCAGATGAAGAAGCTGTCCGGATCTTCCTGGAGTTTGAAAGGGTGGAGTCAGCCATTAAAGGTCAGTGTAGTCTCTTTCCACCACAGGATGTTGACCAGTGGGTCCAGGACCAGCTTCAGAGTAGAACCCACAACAGCTCCCTCTGATCCACCCACAGTTATATTGAAAGGTAACCTGTTTGTCTTCCTCTGGTTTCAGCTGTGGTCGACCTCAACGGACGTTACTTCGGAGGACGAGTCGTCAAAGCTTGTTTTTACAACCTGGACAAGTTTAGGGTTTTGGATCTCGGAGAAGATGTGTGATGTCACTCCTGGACCAAACTCTGACCCCGCCTCCTCATCTGTACATACATATGTGTTTTATACCTTCTGATTGGACCGTTGTGAATAGATCATGAACTTTTATTTCCTCCTGACTTGTCGATGACTCTTGACCAGCTTAATAAAACCAGACCAAACTGACCTCGAGTATTTCAGAGCTGAAACCAACCCTGGTTTTCAGCAGATGAGGGCAGTGATGAAACATTCTCCTGTCCTATACACCCAAACTGTCAACTGCGTCCATCTGACTGCGGGGACAGAGCGTCAGCCAGTGGGAACAGGCGGACGCTAGGTGAACCAGCACTGAAACGCGGTCACGTTATCGTCTGTTGTTGGGAAAGTGAAAGAGAACACACTGATAGGGTTGTTCTCCAGAACTGATAGCCAATCAGAGAGCTGTGATACTCTGAAGTTGTAGTGAATTCCTCGGTTTAGGAACTGGACGGGCTGCCAGCACTCTGATTGGTCCCTGGTGCTCTGTAAACCTTGACCTACATACCGTTACTTCTGTCATGAGAGGTCAAGATGCCTGGCTCAAAGGAACTATGTTGAGCAGCAAATGACCGTGGTTCCGTTCTCTACAACAAACTTCACTGAACACTCGTCAAGAGATACTTGAGAATAAACTGCAGTGCATCAGTGCGGGACTTCATCCAATACTTGGTTAGTAGTAAATGTAGACCATGCTACTACATTACTAGTAATACTAGTAATACAATAACATTGTATTACTAGTAATAAAATGTTATTTTATTATAGATTTACTGAACACCCATTCATTTTTAATTCATAATAAAACATTTTGGCACAGACCACAGTGACCACTCTTCTCATCGTCATCATTTTAACCATTAAATTTCACAAAATATCATCAGTGGAACTGATTTTTTTTTAAAAATCTATTTTGGACTCTTGTTGACAGGGTTTAGATTACACCTTAACTAGTCCATGGGGCCACCAGGTGACCCCAGTCACCAGGTTGGTGACCCCTGATATAGAGAATCACCACAGACCCTGCTGGACAGCTGGGTGACAGCAGGAAGACGGCTGGGGAAGAAATCTCCGGTCTTGACCTATATGGACGCGGCACCTAAAAAGACTCAAGTCTGGGATTTTTTCATGATGCCAATCAACAAATTACTTACTGTTTTTCCGTGAAGCTGGTTGGTCCATGTGGGTTGTTGTGTACTGACTGCTCAACTGACGCAATGTTCTAATGTGTTTTCCTCCAGTCTGGAGTCCTGTGTCCTGAAGGAAACTTCACACCAGTAAAAAATTTGCAGTAAAAACATTGGAGTTATATTTAGTCTGCGGGGAAATACGACTGTAAGGGAGTACTGCGGAGTACAGCTGTTGAGTACTACTGTATAATACGCCTGTGAGGCACTGTTCTGAAGTACTGCAGTGAAATACTGCTATGGAGTATTACAGTGAAGTACTACTGTAGAGTACTCCAGAGAGGTACTGCTGCAAAGAAGAGTACTAAACTGAAGTACCCCTGCAAAGTACTACTGTTCAGTACTGCTGTGAACTACTGCTGTGGAGTACTACAGTGGAGTGCAACTGTCAGTATATTCAAGAGAAGTACTGCTGCGAAATACTTCCGAGTACCACACTGAAGTACTCCTGCAAAGTACTACTGTGAAGTGCTGCAATGAAATACTGCTGTGGAGTACTACAGTGAGGTGCTACTTTAGATTGTTCCAGAGGAAGCACTGCTGCGAAGTACTGCCGAGTACCACACTGAAGTACCTCTGTGATGTACTACTAGGTTGAAGTACTCCCGTGAACTACTGCTGGGGAGTACTACAGTGAAATACAACTGTGAAGTACTGCAGCTGTGGAGTTTCCTGTTCATCCGTGGGGTTGTGACCCAGTGCACGTTCACTCACTAACTGACGACACCTGGTGTTTAGGAACCAGTGACACATCACTGGTACCGTTTAGTTCATTAATACTGTTGATGTTGCTGCGGTCTCTCAGTTCAGAACTGATTTTTTTTAACCGTCCTTCTTGACCAACCACCACCGACTCTTAAATATGTCAAAACTACCAGAGCTCACCACAGTGTGCCGCTGTAGATCCACCTCGCGTGTGTTTACACTGTGGTGTACGTGTGGACTGCACGCAGAGGATGTGTCCGGGGACGTGGGCGGTTTGTCCCCGCCGTCACGTGGTTTCCCGCCGTGGTCATAAATAGCGGATGTTTAAGGCCGAGCTTCAGAAGAATCTGCGCTCACTGTGAAGAGGTCACCGGCTGTCACTGAGGCTCCTCCATCGGTCTGTGTCTTCAGGAATGCCCAGAGAACTGAATCGCAGCAGGATCCACGAGAACCGGGTTCCCCCCAGAGATGACGACCGGAGAGGTAGAACCCGAACCTGTTTCACTGTTGATTCAATTATTGTTAGATGGAGGAAACAACAGTTGTCATGTAGTAGAATCTATTCTGTTGACGTCAGTCTGTGATTGGCTGTGGTTTATAACCGGAAGCTGTTATCTTTTCATGTAAAATATAATTTTATTTTACTGAACTTTTTTTCTACCAAAAACGGAAACTTGACTGTAGACGTCAAGTTACCACCGGCACTTGTCCCGGTTCGTAACGACCAACGTCACGGCCCGACGTCCGGCCCGCTCTCCTCTTTTAGTCGCGTCGCTATGGTAACCTCGCTTACTCGGGTTGAATGAGTTCCCTGGAAGAATTGTCGGAAATGGCGCATGCGCGTGGCTTCATCCTGTGAAGATGAATGTGGAAGAGTGGACAGAACCCAGACTGACCACTGTAGTTAGGTCAATTCTTGACGCATTAACATGGAGACAGGTGGTTAGTTTAGTTAGTGTAAGTTTTAGTTTAGTTCTGGTTCAAGTTGGGGGTCCATGCCAACCCCTCTCACCACTACTTCCCCTCTGTGGCCATGATGTTATCTGAAGTAATCACTCAGGTCTTTAGTACTCAATATTAAGTACTCAAGGTCTTGTTGTTGTTAGACAAACTACCAGGTGATTTGTCTCAACCGTAGACATTGTTGAATTCCTCTCCTCAGGTTCACCCCTGCTGGCCAACGCGCCCACCGTCGTGGTCATGGTCGGTCTACCGGCTCGAGGCAAGACCTACATGTCCAAGAAACTCACCCGCTACCTCAACTGGATCGGTTGTCCTACCAAAGGTACACAGAGAGTGACTTATCAGTGTGTTTGGTCTGTCGGTCTGTGGTCGGTCCGTTGTCGGTCTGTGTTCAGAACATGGTGTTCAGTTTCTTCTTCTCCTCTTTACACGTCCAAGTCTTCAACGTTGGAGAATATCGCAGAGAGGCCGTGAAGAATTACAGCTCCTACGACTTCTTCAGACCAGACAACGACTGTGCCCTGGTCATCAGGCAGTAAGTCCTTTCTGTTTGTCTGTCTTCAGCCCATCTGTCTACCTTGGCGTGCCTGTCCTTCTACCTATCTTCTTGTTTGTTCTTCTGTCTATCTTGTCTGCCTCCCTGCCTTTCCTTCTGCTCATCTATCTACCTTCTTGCCTGCCTGCCTGTCTGTCTGTCTTCTTGCCTGTTGTCTTGCCTGTCTTTTTGTCTGCCTGTCTTTCTAAAATAATGTGTCTGTCTGCAGGGAGTGTGCCTTGGCAGCCCTGAGGGACGTGAGGTCCTACTTGAAGGATGACGGCGGTCAAGTGGCGGTGAGTGGCCAGTGACCACGCTCAGTCTCTGAACCTTTTCATCTTTGACACAGTCGTCCAATAACAGTGTCTCAATCGTTTCAGGTATTTGATGCCACAAACACGACAAGAGAACGTCGAGATCTGATCCTGGCATTTGCTGCTGAGAACGGCTTTGAGGTAGATACTTTGGTCTTAAGTCAGTGGTCAGGGTGATCACATGACACTGACACCTGACTTCTGTTTGTGTCCAGGTCTTCTTTGTCGAGTCTCTGTGCGACGATCCCAGCGTCATCACGGCCAACATTATGGTGAGACGTCCGTAGTGAAGCTTTGTTATTGTAACACCGACCCAGGCCCACAGGGGGTGTGATTTATCTTACAATTTTTTTTTCCCTGGACAGGAAGTGAAGGTGTCTTGTCCAGACTACAGGGACTGCAATAAGACGGATGCCATGTTGGATTTCCAGAGAAGAATTGAATGCTACCAAAGCAGTTATCAACCTCTGGACCCAGACCACCACGACAGGTCAGAGACTGATTCATCCTCGGTCAAAGAGTTAAAATAAAGAGACAAATCTTTTCATTCCCAGTCGCTCATCTGTCCACCCGTACTTCCCTCCACTTGTCCTCCCACCTCATGAACACCACCTTCTGTCCACCTCCTTCTGTCCTGCAGAGACCTTTCCTTCATCAAGGTAATGGATGCTGGTCAGAGGTTCCTGGTCCACCGCGTCCAGGGTCATATCCAGAGGAAGATCGTCTCCTACCTGATGAACCTCCAAGTCCAGCCTCGGCCCATCTACCTTTGTTGTCACGGTGACTCCGTGGACCAGCTTCAGGGACGGACTAGCGCCGACTCTGGTCTCTTACCACAGGGCAGACAGGTAAAAGATTTGAAAATTGAGAACATAAAGAAGAGATGGAAGAACATGAAGTGATGTCAGGTGTGATCTTCACACCGCAGTTCTCCACTGCCCTGGCCCACTTCCTGGAGGAGCAGCAGCTGAAGGACCTGAAGGTCTGGACCAGTCAGCTGAGCTACAGCGTCCACACCGCTCAGCAGCTGGGACGGCCATACGAGCAGTGGACGGAACTTGACCAGGTCCACCCCGTTTGCTACCAGAATCTTGTCCAGCAGGTGGAGCCGTTGATCCTGGAGCTGGAGAGACGGGGGGACATCCTGGTCCTCTGTCCCCAGGCTGTCCTCCACTGCCTCCTGGCCTACTTCCTGGACCAGCGTGCAGGTGAGGGAATGAGTGTTCATGTGTTGGTGTGGTGTCTTTAACAGTTGCTTACTGTGACTGTTGTCATGGCAACAGAGGAGATGCCGTACCTCAAGTGTCCGCTCGACACCTTGCTGAAGATCAGTCCAGCGGCCTACGGCTGCAGGGTGGAGTCCATCAGTCTGGACGTGGACACAGCCCAGGCAGGAGACACGCTGATGAACTCTGACTTCTTGATGTCACTTGTACTGTAGACCCTGACGAACCTTACTCTCCTCCTGCAGGAGGTGCAGACTGGTCCTGGCTCCATGATCAGGAGGAGCAGCAGCGTTCCTCTCAGCAGCCCTGAGACCGGTGTCAAGAAATCGCGGGTGGATCAGTTAAACCAGGAGGTGGCGCCCTCTGTCTCATCACTGGCTCTTTACAATTGCTCAGCTCACCCTGTAGCTTCTCCTGCAAAGGTAACTGCCACCACAGAGTCAACTGACTCTCCCATTGTCCACCTCACCCCCTTACTCCCTCCTGTTGCTATTGTTCAGTTGTATAAACAGTCGGTTCCAGTCAGAGCTGGAGTCACAGGAAATGATCAAGTACCAGCAGTGTGTGTGTCATGTCTGATTGCGTCAGTGATCAAAGGTTCACCTTTTCCTTTGTCCCTTCTGTTCCCCCTGGTCTCTCTTGGTCTCCTTGTCATTCCATTTGGTCTCCTCCAGTCTCCTGTTGTTCTCTCTGGTCTCCTGTCCTCTCCGCCGGTCTACTCCTTGTCCCCGCTGATCTCTTCCTGCCCCCTGGTCTGTTACTTCGGGAACGAGTCAAGTGACTGAGATCCTTTTTCTGTTTCTGCATCTTTTTAGAACATGAGGAGAACCTCATCTGGTCACCATGACATTCTGCAGACCTGCCAGTGAGAAACCCTGGTTGGACAGTTGGACAGTTGGATGTTGACCACTGATTCTGTTCCCTGTGTGGTTGTCTGCACCTTTGAAACTTCACCCTGGACCTGTTCTGACTTGTTCTAGTCCAGGTCAAAGTCTAGAGACTGGACCAAACCCAATAAGTGCCTGAAATCTGGATTTTCGAGTCCAGGTTTGAGAAGAAGTCTTAATCCACGTGAGAGGCGGTGCTCCCAAGCTGCAGCCCCTCCCACCTGACAGCCGATTGGCTCCAGCTACTATACTCGGTTTTATATTTATATATATTTGTCAGAAGTAGTTTTGTTTATTCTTGATGCTGAACCCATGTTCTCTCATGGGAGTACTGTTAGAGTACTGTTAGAGTACTGTTCTGCTGCCCAGACCAACTGAAGCACTTTGTCCTGGTCTTGTTGAAGTTTTTTGTGCGACTGTTCTGACTGAATGATTGACATTGAAGGTGGTGTGTGAATTGAAGATGTTTATTTAAAATTGACTTTTTATTTACTTATTTATTTGTTCGTAGTTTGTGGTTTAAGAATGAATAAATTCATTCCAAACAAGCACAAGTGTGATGTGTCCAACATGTGGCTCGCGGTCCAAGTAAAGTGAGGAGGATCATTGTTGTCAATCAGGACTCTTCAGCTGCGGTAACATCATCCACTCAGGACTCCTAATACTTGGTTAATGGTTTCCTGGAGCATCCTGAACAAAATACTGAACCGATTCACCCAGGGATGCGTAAACTAAGGTTCGGGGGCCAGATGCGGCCCGTTGAGGTTTTTAATGCGGCCCGCCATCCTTGTACAAATTAAATAATTTAATTATATTAAAATTATACTTCTGTCTTTTCCCTGCAATGCCTGCATTTCCCCAGTAGATGACATCATAAAGGCTATTAGAAATTTAGCAGTTTGGGTTTTTTACATGACTTTTATGGGCTATTTATCTTGGATCTCTCTGCGTTTAGCTCGGTCCAATTGTGGCTCGAAGGTCAAAGTTTGCCCACCCAATGAGATTAACCCATTGGACCTGATTCCTTTGGGAAAATGGTTTCAATTTTCAAATTTTTGAAAATTGAAACCAAGCCTGATGGCTGATCATGAACCGATGCAGTTCTAAAACATGACTTCTAACTTGATGGACCAGGAGAGACGGTACAGCAGCCCTGTAGTCCTCAAAGAATCAACCAATCAGCAGCAATTGCAACGTCCACTACATCTCTGTGCTTTCAAACAACAACCGTCTGTTGACTCAACTCCTGACGGTGTATTTATTGGAGACTGTATTTCCAGACAGTGAGAACAGACCCCAGAACTGCTGGTGTGTGACAGTGTAATGGTGTTAAGAAATAATCTCAGACACAACTGAAGCCTCAGGACTAAGAATGGACCTGCGGGTTATCAGGGCTGCGTGTGTGAGAAAAGCTTTACCCGTTCTCAGTTGTGATTGGCCGAGAAGTGATGCCAGGGATGTCATTGGACGTTGAGTCAGCAGTGTGGACCAGGTTGATCTTTTGAACTGATTGCACCAGATCAGCTGTGATGTTAAGCCTGTTAAAATGAACCAATCATCAAGAGACTGGGTTGCATGCTGGAACAGTGCATGGTGTTCTGGCCTTACATCAGGGAGGTCGAGACGAGGTTGTGGTTTTTCTGGGAATAGAACCCGTGAAACCGCAAATCAGCTGTTTGGGTCCTGGTCTGAGTGTGGTCTGACTCTTTCCAGGTCCAAACCACGGCTGGGAATGTGATGCTTCTGAGTCTGGAAGACTCGGCTCAGCATGAATCCAGTCACGTCCACTGTGGTACTGCCCTGGTTCTGTCCCTCCTACCCCGGCAGGGTGTTGTGATGAGACGCACGTCGTCTCTGAGAACCCATTGCCATGGGAAGTCAGCAAGGAGAAAAAGAAGAACCATCTGTGGTGCTGTAAACTTACAACCCCAGGTTGGGTCACTCTGAAATTTTCCCTGAATCAGTCACATAGTTACCAACACTGATGCTGTGGTATCTGTGTGAGGACACACTGGGATTCTCAACGAAAGACACGCGCGTTTGTGCACGCACACGGACTCGGAGGTGGGTGAGGACCAGAGACGGAGGAGTTAGTTTTATAATTCTGGTGTCATCTCCTCATCTCCTCCCACAGCTGTAAAAGCTGCTGAATGTGGCATAGCCAGGAGACACGCGCATGCGCACACTCACAGGAACGTCCACAGAAACGTCTCTGTCGTGACTCACTGTCACTGCCCATATACAGTCAGTGTCACGTGAAGAGACGCGAGAATTTTTTTTTAACCCCGCATTCTTTCAAATGAGGCAAGTAATGAAAGGGGTAAGTGCGCCCTCCTCAGGAGGAAGCCCGAATGACTCACACGGCCGTGTCAGGGCCGTGATGACGTCAGGGGGAAAGCAACATTTTTAAAAAATTAGTCACAGAGCGGAAGTTTAAACCGGAACTTCCCGTAGTCAAGGGAACGTTTGAATCTGGAGTGTAGGGCCGGATAAATATGACGCCGTAGCTCTTACAGCCACTAGATGGTGGTATAGTTTAAAAAAAGAAAATAGGTCACCATGGAAGAGAGTGACTGAGAGACAGAAACTGACAGACAGAGAGTCAGTGACGATATGACGTTGTGGGCGGTGGTGAAAGTGGAGGGGGTCCGGCCTGACTGACAGACATCACAGAGAGGCCAAAACATGTGTATTCATGGTCCAAGTACGTCACAGTCAAAGAATCTAATTTCAGTGATTCCTGTTTGTTGTACAATAAAACTAAAAACCCCTACTGAGAGTTTCCTATACGTCTGTGTGTGTATGTAACCATACGTTATACCGCATGCTGTCAGTAAGGGGCGCACTAGCTTTTATATAAAACGAGCTGCTACAGGTACACCGAAGAAGATGCTAATTGTGACCGGGGTTGAACCACAGCCTGAAGATTAAGCTGGACATATCGGCCGGTAAGTCTGAAGCCTCGGGCAATGTATTAGGTTAAACTCATTTTGTGGGTAAAAACGACATCGTTTCAACGGCGGGAAAATGACAAGAACTTCCGGGTCTTCAGGTTCACGGACAAACTGGCGGCTGTTTAAAAACAACAGAAGAACACGGGCTAGGATTTGAATGTTTGTGTTAAAGAGAGGTGGGCAGTTGGAAAGTGTGGTTCCCTGCGCTGTTAGTAGAATCTAACGTTTAAAATTATAACCTAACTACCGTCGCCAATGTCACTCGTGTTGCGAAAAACACCCATGCTAAGGAGCTAATGCTATTGCAGTACCATCAGTCCTCTCCTTTCGCGGTTAATCTGTTCCGTGAGAAGGGATAGCCTATGAAGTGTTGGCGATGGTTTTTATATTATTTATGTGTACATTTATTCTTTATGAACCTCCCCCACACTGTTTTTAACCCTAAACGGCATTAGCCTTTCCCACAAAGTTCTACGACTGTACTATTATTATTATTATTATAAGTGGGAAACTGCACTCAAGGGAACGTTTAATTTACAAATTCAATATTTTCAAGCCAATGCAGTGTTTGAGACACTCTTTGGAAGCTATGGAAATTCCTTTATTTAATTCTCAAATTTGTCCTTTTTCTGCCATATACAGCTAATTGTTGATGAAGCACGGCTATTTTCTCTGACAAGATTGTTACTGCATAGAGCACCTTCTTGCTTTTCTATTCTCTTCCGTTTGTTCGATGGAAATTGGTTCCTTTTTCTGGTACGTCCTGTGCTCTTCTTGGGCAACATTGTGGGTTACCACATTTCACATAAAACACTGGCACTGGACAAAGAAACACAGAATGAGCATGGAGCAAAGAGATGGCGAGTAGGTCACTTGTAACCCGAAAAAAGATTATTTTAATAATATGTAAATATTGATTTAATGAAGTGAAAATTTTATGTAAATTCACATACGCAACACGATTTTACAAAGTCTGTAAAATCTTCTGATGTGGTGAATTGTTTGCGAGATTGGAATTTAAAAAGGAAAAAATGCAATGCACATGGAAGCAAAAAGGAGACAAAAAAGAGAGGACAGACAGACCTGTGACTCAGGTGTTTAGTAGTCATTGTTGCAGGTTCTCTTTAGGAGAGACAAGGATGGACAGGATCAGGAATGAGGTAATTACAGAGACAGGAAGGTTTGGAGAAAAAGCTAGAGAAGCCAGATTGAGATGGTTTGGACATGTTCAGAGGAGGGACAGAAGTTATATTAGTAGAAGAATGATCCTAGAAATGGAGCTACCAGGTAGGAGATGAGGAAGAGATTTATGGATGCAGTGAGGGAGGACGTGGAAGGAGTTAGAGTTGAGAATACAGGGTGAGATGGAAATTGTTGAACCCCTGACAAAAAGGAACAAGCTGAAAGGAAAAGAAGAGTAGTCATTGTTGCAGAATAATCGCAGTGACACAGTTGCTGTGTGTACGTTGTTTCACGCAGAATTTAATAATTGAAATCTATCAAAATGATATATATTAAGGTTAAAGTTTTGCAGAGAGCTGGAGTTTGTCGTGCAGTGGTCTGATGTGGACTGGCTCGAGCTTCCAGCTAATCACACAGGTCTGAATGAGAGTTTAGAGACTAAATTCATATTATTAGTTGCTGTGAGGTTGTAATTCAGTAATGTTAAAGTTGGATTTGGATGACAAGGACATACGTTTCAGAAAAACTGGTACACTCTCTGAAAAAATAGAGTGAACACTTTAAAAACTTTAGATCCACTGTACAGAGCAGGAGTGGAGCTGAGTGCATGTACTCCAGACGTGCAGTTTTATGTTAGACTCAAGCCTGTCTTGCGTCAGTGCACACTGTAATAAAAGTGAACAACAGCCGAAGGCGTTCTAACAGGACGTTCCACAGCCTCACGCTTTCCCTGTTCTCTGGGGTTCTTTCTTCCTTCCTCCATCCACCGCTTGTTCTGGGGTTACATCTTGTTCTATTGTCATGGGTGGGCACGTTAAATACCCCATAGCAAGTTCTAAACCTTTTTATTAACAGGTTTTTCTTTTCACCGCAATATTAAAAGTGATTAAGTCAACTTCCTTCCTGCTCCATCTGAACCTGAAGGATCTGCTGGAGATGAGAAAACTCCTAACTAAGTGTTCCATCTAAAAACAGCCGGACCCCCGAGAGCATTTTCTGCCATGTGCTGCTAAACAAGTTGAAGAAGAAGAAGCTTTTGCTGCTGACAGTTATGAAACATTTAGTGCGGAGCCCATGGCTTCCTGTTGGATTCCCATTTGGTATATTTTAGAAGGAATGTCTTTTTTTTTCTTTTTACATTTATTTATTTTTTTTCTCTAGTAAGACTCAAGGACACTGACGATACTTTATGGGAAAATAGAACAGTGTCTGTCAGTTATTAATAGGAGGGTTAGAAATAGCAGCAGTGAAATGTGAACGTGGCATCATCTTAAGTTTATGATTCAGTACGCTAACACTGGACAGCGGTCAACAGGTCATCACCTTGGACTGCTGCATGTTTACGTCTCATCCAACAGGCCAAAGGCTATCGGGTTCACATGTACGATGGGGTTCAACTGGTCACCAGGAAAACCTAATGTGGGCAAATTGTTGCTGTGATCGCAAACTGGTGCTTGAGTGCTTCACTTTGTTTGTCATGGGAAAACTGCACCAGTGCAGCTCCACTGGGCACAGAGCTGATATACTATTGGAATAGACTCAAAAAAAAATCCATCAGACTTGTTCACATCCACACCCACAGTAGGCTACTGGAACATTTTCCTAAAATCAAATAAGGATTTAAATAACAACTGTAGTTTCAGACCTGGTTCTACCAGTTCTCATTCGATGACCAGGGGTTTGAGGTGTCTCTCTGCACCGTTGTATTTGTTTCTCCTTTTTGTTACATCACAGAGAGAGAACTTTTCTCCCTTTGGGGTTGACAAAGATGGACAGGATCAGGGACAAGGTAATCAGAGGGACAACACAGACAGGAAGGTTTGGAGAAAAAGCTAGAAAAGACAGATTGAGATGGTTTGGACATGTTCAGAGGAGGGACAGTGATTATGTTAGAAGAATGCTAGAGACAGAGCTACCAGGTAAGAGACGAAGAGGAGATTGATGGATGTGGTGAGGGAGGACATGGAGATAGTTGGAGTTAGAATTGAGGATACAGAGGACAGGGTAAGACGGAAATTGTTGACTCGCTGTGGCAACCTCTGAGGGATAAGCCACATGGAGAAGAAGATGGAGAGAGAACTATTTTTTTGGAAGTTCTTTTGCTTGGAGAACATTCAGACAGGTGACATTGACTAGCTCCATCTTCTCAGCTGGAGCTCTTTCCCTGACTGTCTCAGACGTTGACGAGCCTTCTTCACTGTCACATGGACAAGTCTGTCTTTGTGATGGGGACTGACAGTGGGGCAGTGGCCAGTGAAGCCCAGACGCCGTGACGCCTGTTGATGACATGACCAGAGGACATTACAGTGACGTCCACAAGATGCTCCATGAATGTGGTTCTGTTGAGCAGCAGACTTAAAGACCTTGTAACCCACTTTGTAGTTCTGAACTACAGTACATGTATCGTTGAACCCTCTGTCTGCCTCACCAACCGTCTCCTCTCTCTCTCCCTGCCTGTTTTTCAGAATCCATCCTCAAGGGAGGATTGGCTTCTTCGCCTGACTGAATCAATGCAGATTTGATCTGATCAAGACCACCCAGAACCAGAGCACCCGAGAGCCAGATGAAAATGTTCTAACCTGAAAACGCCAACCAAACCATGTGAGGTTCAAACTCTGCCACAGGGACATAGCCGGTCCAAACAAGAACCCCTCTTTATTCATAATATTAATTTGAACTTCACATAGATCTGCTGCCACAGACTGCCCTCTAGAGTTACCAGCTATGTAGTTCCTCTGGCTATCAAACCCAGATCTTCCTGATCTCTGACTCTGAGGTGCTACAGTGTGCTAATCACCACACTGTGGCACCCAGAGTGGTGCGTGTCGACAACAGTCGACCCTCTCAAAACAACATGCTGACCTGTGTTTACGCTGTAGTACTGTACACAGCAGTGTTTATGGATATGGTTGGTCTTGGGTGGTCCTCAAAGACCTGGGGAGGGTGGGGGAACTAAGGTATTTCCTTAGTCTGTTTATATAAAGAAACCAGTTTTCATTAAATATTATGTTTAAGATTAAAGTAGCGATATGAGATAATGACGTCATCGACATGATCACTGCCAGCCAAATCACACTGCTCCGTAATATGAGCCTTCCTGTGGGTGCTGAGCCTACTGGAAGTTATGAGAGTCGGGATGGTGCTATGCTCAGAGCACCTCAGTGGGAACCAGGCGGCTGGTGGACTCGAACCTGAAGCCTTGCTGCCTGGGGAAAAAATATTGTAGTTTAAATCAGATTTATTCCCAGTCAACACCTCAAATCACAGTCAGATGAAGGGTTGTACACCACACTTTGAAGTCAAGTCATTTTTTTTGCAATATTATCGGGTAAATACGTTTGGTCTATAATCATTAAACTGTTTAATTGGTAAAATGTAAATATATCATACACTAGCTAGCTAGTGAGTTGGGGCTAATGGAAGCTATTTTTCATCACATTGACCATTAAAGAGACTAGCTCATTATAGCTCTCTTAAATGTGATGCTCTTTAGGCAGTGGTGGCCTACTGGTTAAGGAACTGGACTGGGGAGCGAAGGGCTCCAGGTTCGAATCCAACTGCCAGGTTATCACATAGGTCCACTGAGCATAACACCGTCCCCACTCACTGCTCCCTGGATGCTCAAAGCTGCCCACTGTTCACTTTAGTGATGGGTTGAAACAGTGCTTCTCAAATCATGGGGGGTGCCATGCGATGCTGAGGGGGGCCCGTGTGACCCTGGGGAACATGCTTTTTTCCCGCCATCCTACAATAAAGTGTAATTGCACATCCTCGTAAGTTGAACTATATCTCTTTTTTTGTTTCTTTGTGTTGACAAGGATACGATGTTATGCAGAGGTGTACCTAGAACTATTTTATAGACAAATGCTATTTTTTATAGTTGCGGCGGAGAGTGGGTGGTGAGGTGGGGGGTGCGAATTGTTTTCTTCTTGCTAGGCGGGCGTAACAGAAAAGGATTGGGAAGCACTGGTCTAAGGTTGTTCTATCATGGTCATGTTGAGAGATCTGATGAGGCCAAGCCAGCTTTGAAATATGGCATGCCAAACCCATCCAAATTAAATAATGTCTGTATAGTCTGTATTTAGTTTATACTGTGTGTTTTCCCTGCAATGCACATGTTTTCTCTATAGATGGCATATCTTAATTAGCATAAACGCTCCCTCCCTGGATGCTCAAAGCTGCCCACTGTTCACTTTAGTGATGGGTTGAATCAGTGCTTCTCAAATCATGGGGGGTGTCATGCGATGCTGAGGGGGGCCTGTGTGACCCTGGGGAACATGCTTTTTTTCCGCCGTACTACAATAAAGTGTAATTGCACATCCTTGTAAGTTGAACTATATCTCTTTCTTTTTGTTTTCTTTATGTTGACATGGATACGATGTTATGCAGAGGTGTAGCTAGAACTATTTTATAGACAAATGCTATTATTTATAGTTGCGGCGGAGAGTATGGAGGGGCGCGAATTGTTTTCTTCTTGCTGGGGGGGGGCGTAACAGAAAATTATTGAGAAGCACTGGGTTGAATGCGGTAGACAAATTTTGTTGTGTGCAGTGGTGTGAATCACAATGACAAAGGGTTTGCTTTCCTTTATCTGATCTCATTTCGGGAACCGTACAACAATTTATACAAAAAAAGACCTCGCTTTCTTAGGAGCCACGGTGAAAAGAGAATATCTGCAAAAGTAGAGGCCAGATAATTTACAGATTACCTCCTTAGATTGTCGTTGCCTTTCCCACACAGTTGTGACAGTTGGACAATGGGTATAAATAAATGAAGTACACCACCCTGAGAAACAACGTAAAATACATTCTTTTAATAAATTATATATCACTACAGGAGTACACCACATACACAATGTGAGGGAGCAGTGGAGGTTGGTGCTCAGATGTAGCGGGGAGAGACGGTGGTGGTAGAGCTGCTGCAGCCCTGGACACGTGTGAGCGTGATTCCAGTACAGTATCAAGCCTCTGCTTGCGTAGACCTAGCTGAAAGGATAGGGAACAGAGAAGGCTATACCGTCAAGGACAGACGGCCCATTCAGAAAGACGACAGAGGAGCATATGTTATTGTGGTTAACATAACCCCGTTATATTTGGGCTTTGCTCCAAACGAAGGAAACCAAAAGATTTACAGGGTGTCGATTGTAGGCTAGCGGTTAAGGAAGCGAAAAATTACCATCCTGAACTACAAGACTTCCAGTGGGAAGGCTCACAGTACATTTCAATGTGATTTGGGTGGCAGTAGTGGAGACTACTGCCTGTAGGACCTGGTAATGGACAAGCAGAAGAAGATGAATGTTCATATATGATTGGAATACTTCAAAAATTCTCCAACTTAAATTCCCATGGAAAACTTCTGGAAATTTACTGAAATTTTTCAACCTTTTGTAGCCCAACAGTTATGTTGAGTACACTCACTTATAAAAAAGAGAATTCTTCCTTTCTCCAGTTAATACAGGTATATGTATTATAAAGAACCACAGGATAGAGCCAAAAATACTATATATCAATATATACATACATGTTACAGGTAACATGTAATTGTAGTCCCAGTGTCTGGACAGTAAAGACTCTGCTGCTGTTTCATCGGAACATTAGAACAGAGGGATCACTAGAGGGCAGCACATCTGTGGACTTGAACATCAGATAATCAGAGGTAAAACGTCATACCAAGGCAGATATACTGTAGACTGGGGGTGTTTCTTGTTCCAAAAGGTTCCAAAGACACGTGTTCCGTCAAGACTCCTTTTTATGTTGAACAGAAACCAATCTGTTCTGTTGTCTCTCAGTTCATTCACATGTGCTTGCGTCCACATGCCCTCGCAGTAGTCAGCCCAGCTCGCAGCTATGTCAGCAGTCAACAGCATCGGCTCAGTGACGTGTTCGTGTCACTGACTTGGTCAACAGACACAGGGTAGGCAATCACGCACAACCAATGCAACTGCTCCAGCCTGAAGGTGGCAGTAATGTTCCGAATGTTGAACATTGATTAGGTTGATGGCGCAACTTTTGTTTTATTTCTTCCCTTCGGGCAGTTTGGATGAGAGGACGGTTGTTCAGATAGAGCAACAAAGATTTTCTTATCAGTGCAGAGATTCAAACCTGTGACACAAGCACAGTGAGGAACCTGTAGCAGCATAGCCATCCCACAGTTATGTACCTTGATCAAAATGAAGAGGAAATGTTACCTGTTGATGCACCGACTGGATCAATATAGGGCCAGTACTTTAAAAATATAAACCCATGGTTCCTGGTCCAACAAGTAAGGTTCATTTGGACCAAGGCTCAGGGACGTTGACACCCCAGCATGTCCCACTCTAATGCCCCATCTCATAGCCATGTGGACTGATGTTATCTGAGTATTGAGACATATCATCTCCGACAACCTCCCTTGAAAATATTGTCCATGTGATTGATGCCTGAGGACAAGGATAAGTTCTACACGTGTTTTTCTCACATGCGCCACATCGAAAAGTTTTTTTTATTGTATAATATATTTTTTTTTTTACAATTTTGATCACTAAGTCTACTGTTGCAGTCAGTATGTGCTTATACATATAGACCAGATCTCTTCTGGTCTATATGTAAATGAAGCGTTTTAGTCCAAAATGGACCAACAAAGTGGAAAAGATTTTTGGTCCAGAACCGTTTCTGATCCAACCTCAGAAGTCAGGGTTACAGGGTACAGTTCATCTTTTACCTGTCTGTGTGTGGTCCGTCTTACTAGTGACACTGTTGCAACAAGCAAGAAGGATGGGAAGTTTGGACTGTTTTGGAACTGTCTTTATGTTCTATCCTGCGCACAGATGCTGACCATATGGTCGCGGAACTAAGTTAAAACAGTCAGCCGGGTCAGTCAGTTGCTCGGTCTGTCAGTGGGTCAGTCCCTGCTGGTCCGAGGATAAACACAAGACACTCTATCCTGGTGCATCACACCCTTCCTGTCTGTGTTACCCCTGCTCCTTATCGCCCTCTGCTGTGTCACTCTCAATTCTCCTTCACCTCCCACAGGTCCACACCCAACTTCCTGTCCTTTGTTCATCCTCCACGGGCTGCTTCTGTTGCCAAGGTTTACATTAAACTCTATAATGACGTCGAAAGTCATGTGACCTGGACCAAGGGGGAATGGATGGAATACTCCTTCGTCCTACTCTTTGACTGTGCTCTGGTAGTCCGGGTGAAGGTGGTCTCACCTGTGAATGTTTCTATTGGTCATTGGAGCCAGGACAACTGGAACACTGTGCTTCTGGTTTTGCCTGGATGTCATGACGTCATCTTGAAGTCCACTGTTGAACAGGCTGAGGGGACCAAGGGCAAGCACAATGCAACATGTTTGTCATGGGAAAACTTCAATCCTCAGTCGGAGTCTCCATTCCAGGACCACCACTTATTCTACAGTTACCTGCTACATTCCTGCTTTTTATGGTAACTGTGGACTATCAGCTGGAGCGATCTAACCCATCAACTCTCTCTCTCTCTCTCACAGTTCTCTTTCCCTCTGTCTGTCTGTCTCTCCTATCTGGGGGACAGATCTAATGCAGCAGTTCTCCTGCTGTCTGGCAGCCACAACAGGTAAAATAATCTGGTGGCCTTGAATTACCCTCCTCCCCACCTCACACACTCCACCTGACTCCCCTCTTCCCCCTTTTTTCATACACATCTGGCCTTCTATCGTTTCTTTTCGTTTCTGCTGGTCTGAAAACACTGAGCAACAACAGTGGCAGGAGAGGAGCAATCACGGTGCTGGTTGTCAGTGAGCCCAGTTGGACTAGGGGACCATTGTGGCTGCAGCATCAGAAGGACCAGCCACCACTCACTCATCTATTCATCTTCTAATCCTGCCAGAGTCTGCAACAACGCTGCCTTGGGTTCTCTTGTAAACCAGTGGTGCCGGGTCTGGAGCTGAAACATGGAGGAAGAAGATACAACGCGAGAAGAGAGACCACCCCCCCACACACACACACACTCTCCCTCAACCCTGAAGGGTCAGAAAGAAGAAGGAAGAATTAAAAGGAAAGGAAATGTGAGAGTAGAAAGAAATGGAGCAACAAGGACAGGAGGAGGAGGAGGAGGTGAGGCAGCTCTTAGTCCTGGTCTGGATCAAGTTTCTGTTGCACACACAGTGAAAAAAGCTTTCTTAGCAGAAATGAGTCTTTTCAAGAGAGTACACCATCGAGCAGGTAGCAAAGAAAAGAATCAAAGAAGGGATGGTTGGAGAACCTCAGTCAGAGGAAGAAGGGATTCACATACAAAAACCTCAGAAAACTAAGAAATTCAAAGCCATGATCCTTATTCAGAAAACAAGGATATGAACCGAAGACCTCAGTCAAAGGAATACAGGATTCTAACCCAACAACCTTTTTCAGGAGAAGAAGGCATTCAAATCCAAGAACCTCAGAAAAAAAGGAAATTCAAACCCAAGACTTTCAGAATAAAAACGTATTCAAATCCAAGAAACTCAGAGAAAGGAGGGATTCAAACCTAATCCTCAGTTAGTCTAAAAAAAGAATCTGAACCCAAGACCCTTAGAGAAATCGGTGGTTCGAACCCCAGCACAACAGTCAGAGGAAGTAGGGATCCAAACCCAAGAACCTCAGAAAAAGGAAGGATTCGAGCCCAAGAGCCTCTGTTTGTTCAAAAAAAAGGATCTGAACCCAAAAACTCTTAGAGAAATAAGTGGTTCGAACCCCAGCACAACAGTCAGAGGAAGTAGGGATTCAAACCCAAACCCATAAGCAGAAGATCCAGGGTCAGCAAGTCCAAGTTTTCCCAGCGTTTTGTTTGTGTCTTTTCCCTCTGGGCCTCTCCATTCCTGGGCCTGGTTGTTGGCCCGGTCTCTATTTACAGGGTCCAAACACACACGTGCTGTGGTTTACATGAGCAACATTGACTCTTTAATGTGAATCAGTTTCTTGTTTACACTAAACAGACTGGAAATCTCTTGGTCTGTGGCGCAAATTATATAAGAAAGTATGGAAGGCTCATCCAGTTGAGGCTTCCAGTGGAGCGTCTGGTGAAGCAAAGTACAGTGGAGAAGAGGAGGAAGTCAAAGACTTTTATTGGTCTCCTGTGTTTGGAACAGCATTGATGTCCTGGTTCTTGTTCCTGCAGCTGTCACCACAGACAGTGCTGAAGTATAAGTACCTCTGTCCTAACTGACGTACTCTCTGGCGGTGTATGAAGAGGATCATTTGTTTCTAATAGGATTATTATTCACAAACTGTACACTGTGCAGTATTACAGCTAGTACTCACACTGTACACTACAGTATTGCAGCTGGTTCTCAGACACAATACTTCAGCTAAAAACCTCTGTGAGTTCCATGTCCCATATTGAGACGTCCAGTTATGTTGTTTTTTTTTTAAATATAATCTCATGCAGAATCTAACCACAGGGGGGAGCCCAAGTACAACAGGTGGTGGGTGTACCGTAGCTTGAGAACCACCACTTGTACACAAAAACATTCTTGTATACGAGATTGTGACTGTATTGGACTAATGTGAATAAGAGGACGTGTAACCTCTGAGGGACAGCAGCGCCCTCTCTCTTATCCTTATTCACGGATAACAAATTTTAATTGAGAAGGCTGAATAACCAGCTTTCCAACCTCATTGGTGATTGGACTGGCTGCCAGTTGGCCATCGTTATCATTGTCTTGTGCAGTCGGTTCAATTTCCAGTCAGGTGCAGGCTGTCTGGTTACCTTTTGACTGGAAAGGGACCCGAAGGCTGCAGGTGATACTGAATCACCTGGGAAATGAGGACAAACAAAGTAGAGCTAGCGCTCCACTGACCACGTTGACATTCCATCACTGCCCAGTGGACGGGCCTGAGGCATCAACTGTTAGTTATTGAAATTGACGGCAGATGTGGGGCTGACTGGATGATCAGCCGACTGACTGCTGTGGGATGGGTTCTCAGTGGGATGTGGGTGGAACCTTCACTGGAACTGAGCCCACCCTGAAACCAGAGTGGACGGAGCAGATGAGTTGAGATGCGTGGATCATCTGGAGGAGATTACCCACCTGATCAATGGCCAATTAGACGGGCCTTGACATTACCAAACCTTCAGCCAGGACACGTGTCTTCACAAAGGAGATATGATTTCACCAAGGACACACATGTTAACCCAAGACCCATGTCTTCACTGTGGAGACATGTCTTCACTCTGGACAAGTCCTCAACCCTCCCAAGGATGGAGTAGTAGGTAAGGAGTTAATGAACTATTTTGTAAAATTCCACCCCCCTGTCCGCGCCACCCTCAAGTCCCTGTCAGCCCCCTAGAGTCAGCTCTGGGTATTGACCACATATGATATAGAATCACCAAAAGTTGTAAGTCACAGACCTGTTAAATCGTATGCATTAAAGATCAGTGCCACAAGGATTGGAACCATCAAGCAGTTTGTCTTTAACATTCCTTTACGATGACGTTGCCAGCTATGAAAACCAAAACTGTCATCACTGTCAGTAAACAGTCCGCTAACAGCTGTGATTCAGAGAACACACACGTTGAGGCGCAGCCGCCTTTGCCTGTAGGTGGTGCTAAGTGCACAATTGCTGCCCCGTTGATAATTTAAATATACTAAAGTATTTTATATATATATATATATATGTATATATATATATATCAGTTAATTTCAGTAATAATTGTTTTTTGTCAACTGGACACAGGTTGTCGCCAGCGATGCTACAAACTTTGCGTGTTTGCACTGGCTTTGTCATTTTGGGAATCTGTCTTCTGCCTCGTATCTTAGCTGAAAATTATGCGAGTGGCAATATCGCCACCTACTGGGTGTATATTCATGTAGATGAATTCCTCTCCATTGTGGAGGAGACGCTTTTCAAATGTCACAGTTCAGTGAAGATAAATGGAGAAAATCAGCGGAAATGTTTATCATGTTAGGAAGGTGATGACAGCTGTCTCAGCCCCTCCCCCCCACTACTAAAGAACTCTTCTTGTCATGCAGCTCCAGCTGTTCTTGTTCTGACTTGTCACTGTTGCCTGTCCAATGTTTTCTAAAGGGCAAAAATAATAAGTGGAATGGTATGAAAGGGTTGTCAACTGGGAGAGTCCACAGCGAAGGACCATGGAGGAGAGACCGGCTGCTGCCCATAGATATATATACATATAGATATAGGGCATTCTCTTCAGCCCAGAGGCAATGTCTTTGTCATTGATGTGAAACTCCTGGGCAAGTTAAAATCCTTGTTACATTGGTAGGTACTTTCCTTGGGCTTTACACCCACAATAAGGTATGGTATGAGTGTGTACCTGTGACCTGGTAATGGAGAAGCGGGTGAAAATGGATGTGTGTGTCAGTGGTGGGCCGTGAGGGCCAGCAAAGCCTTCTCTGCTGGCCTAAACATATATTTCAGCCAGTTAGTGTCTTCGGGTTCCATGAAATCTGCCAGAGCCTTCAGGATCAAAAGTGAGCGCTCTGCTGGCTGTAAGTGAAAGGACACAGCCCGTTGAGCTTCAAGCGTGCAGATCAATCATCTCGCCAGAATGCCGTCAGTGGCATCCAGCTAGCCCTACCTTAAAGGCAACACGTACGTGTCCCGTGACTGGATAAGCTTGGATTGGATAAGGTGTGTATTTTTTTTACAAGTGGGAGAGATCGTACTTTGTTGAAGATCTAAAGAACAATTGACATGTTTGGGACGACATCTCCAAGTAAACCTAAAAATTAAGAATCACCTACGAATACCTGTGGTCAAAGGTACAGTTAAATGTCAAAAATACAAAGAATAAATTATTTTAAATACTCTGGAAATTTAGTGTTGCTTGATGGGCCCATATTAATGGTGATATAATGTATATGTGTGGATCCTCAAGTCCTGGTGTCACTGTTATTATGAGGCGTATTGATTTGACGTCACAAAACTATGATGTCACTGAAGGCCTACGATTGAAATGCACGACCCCCCACTGATATATATATGTATATATATATATAAATATGTATGTATATATGTGTGTATATATATACATATGTGTGTGTGTGTACAAACTATATAGATGTATATTTATATAGACGGAGAGCTTACCATATAAACCTCACTGAATTTTTAATGATTGTCTTTGTGAATATCAACTTCAACTTTTATTTGTTTATAGTGCCAGATCATAACAACTGTTATCTCAAGGCACTTTACAAACAAGCATGCATTAAAAACAAGAATAAAAAAAGAATATATAGAGATAGCCCCTGCCCTTATAGACCCTCACACCTGTCTCTTATACACATCTAGATGTGTATAAGAGACAGGAACTAGTCATATCTCACTGTGGATTATTCATTTTTTACAGTTTACATCACGAGATTCAAGAAGAAACAGGAGCTTGTCATTGCGTTCAGCCCTCCGTAAGTGTACTTGGGGCCCCGGCAGTCTTGGTTTGCGATGGTGCTGTTTGCTAGGCCCCAGAAAGTGCTTCCATACCTGGTAAGTAAATATATTTAATAAACACAAGTCAATTGCTTGATACTGTTTTGTGCATACACACATCATTATAAAACAGTTGTTTGCGTTGCATGGATTTTACTATGGTTAGACTTGTGTGTATAACAGCCTCAGACACTAATTTCTAACTATCTCTGATTATTTACACTTGAAGAGATTATCTATTCCAAGAAAATAGATCAGAATATGCATTTGAATTTAATTTTTTTCACAATTAATCATATCGCTGCAAACAAAAATTACTTACTTCCCCAAGCTGGTTATAACAGCACACTCTAGTGCACCTCAGTATGTCCAAACTCTAAAATGTGTTAAAAATTTGACTAATACTGACAAAATAATTGAGTTTTTAATCCAAGGCAGATCCCAGACTTGAAACATCTGTAGTTCTGTCCCTGGAGGAAATTACTGGAAGTTACTGATTAACTTTGGAATGAATGTATGTTTCACTGCAATGTTTTAACAAATACTTTGAACTTTAAAAAAAAGCTGTGTACTGGTTGGTTTAGGATATCTGATTTGTCACAATACTGCAGTACAGCACGCGTGACACGCAGTACTATGTGTACACCATCACCTGTGGCGTCAATGTCATGATCAAATACAGACAATCACTTAGTTGTTCTGCATTCCTCTTGTTTTTAATAATTTTCTCTCCCATCTGGTCCCCAGTTCTCTGGTCACAGATGGCACTGGTTATCTAAATGCCCATGTTGGGGCAAAACCATTTAGTGATTCTGCGTGGAGCAGCGATTCAGCAATGGAGAGAAACATGAAAGTTTACAATTTTTCAGTCGTACTACGATCAGTGATCGGACCAGATTTTCGGCTTTTACGCGGGAATACCAATGTGCGAAATCGCACAGTGCTCGTCCGACTTAATTCAGTCAGTGTTTCCCAACCTTTTTCGGCCACGGACCGGTTAAACGTCTCGCAGTATTTTCATAGAACGTCGTAAAGTTGTGGCAGATAAATTCCCCTTAAAAATTTTAAATTTACCGTGTTCTGAAATACACTGCCTGGCCAAAAAAAACGGTTGCCACCAAAACAAAAGGTTATACACTCTATTATTTGGTTGGACCGCCTTTAGCTTTGATTACAGCACACATTCTCTGTGGTTCTTCTGCAATGTCACAAGATTTATTTCCATCCAGTTTTGCATTCATTTTTCACCAAAATCTTGCATTGATGGTGGTAGAGTCTCCTGTAGACTCCAGCACACCCCAAAGATTCTCAATGGGGTTAAGGTCTGGACTGTGTGAAAGTGATGTCTCATGCTCCCTGAACCAGTCTTTCACAATTTGAACCCGATGAATCCTGGTATTGTCATCTTGGAATATGCCCGTGCCATCAGGAAAGAAAAAACATTGATGGAATAACCTGGTCATTCAGTATATTCAGGTAGTCAGCTGACCTCATTCTATGAGCACATACTGTTGCTGGAGCTAGACCTGACTCCCAATGGGAGGCTGGTACCTATTTGCTTAGTTAAATCCAGGTGGCGACTTTTTGTGTTGGCCATGCAGTGTGTTTTCCTACCTATAAAATCTTCCTACCCAAATTAAATGTGCATGGACACGACAAGGATTTCTCAAGTGCACACAGCCTATAATTTTCTCCTACTAGAATCTTATATCAATGATTCTGTATCTATTTGAGTTTATTGTTGCTGCTTGTCCGTTGCAGGGTCGCAGGGGCAGCTGGCGCCACCCAAATCACATTGCACCATATTGTGAGCCTTCCTGTGGGTGGTGAGCCCACAAGAAGTGTGGGTTGTGACGGTGCTATGCTCAGAGCACCTCAGTGGCAACCTGGCTGCTGGTGGATTCAAACCAAGGACCTTGCAGACCCAAGTCCGCTTCCTTAACCACTAGGCCACCTGTATGGGTACAAATCAAGGGGAAGTAATAGCCAGATGGGGCCAAAAGGAAACATTATTTTTCTGCGGCACAATAAAAGACTTAAATTCAAAACAATAAATTCATCCACAGACCTGTACTGGTCCCCGACCCAGTAGTTGGGGACCACTGCTTCAGCATACTAGTGCCATTACGAGACCGCACATACTGCAGACATGAACCAAAAATGGAGAATCCTTTCGTCATCGTTGTATTTCTCATTTGTAATTTTCTTGAATATATTTTGTGGAGTTATTTCTATTGATATTTCCCCTCTTCGTCCCTGTCTTTATCTCTCTGCTCAGTTCCGCTGCAGGGTTTTCCCACTGGGCTCCATCAACTGTTCCAACCAATCTTCCACCGCTCTCCTCATGGCTTCCATGGCCTTCAGTGACGCTGCGTGTGGTGAGAACTCAGTTAAAGCACTGGCTGCTGTTGTCGTCTATTAATACTACACTGTTAACTAGAACACTGCTCCAAAAAACACAGGCCTACACGTGGTGTTCACCGTGAGGACAGACAGTGGAACCTGAGGCAGGGATGGCCTGGGGACGTCCACAGACCCGGAGGAACCCCTGGTCCCAAACACATCCGTGTACATCTTACCGGAGGATGTTGACTGTGGCAGACTCTGACTGAAGTAATCCGTGTCCTAATTCATGTGAGACAGCGGCTGGCAGCAAGAACTCTAGTCTGTGCTGCAACATGCGCCCGTGGGTCATCTGTCCCGGAGCAGAGAGACACGGAGGTTAGGAGCTGTACTGAGGGGAGGTAGGGTGAGGGAGGGACGGAGGAGGGAGAGATAGTAAAGAGAGCGAGGAAGCTGGAGAGGGAGGAGGAGGAGGAGAGGGAGGGACAGATAAAAGGAAAAGGGGGAGAGAAAGAGAGGAGGGTGAGATAGTAAAGAGAGAGAGAGCGCTTCTCCCTCTTTCTCTCTCTCTCTCACACACACACACAGCCATCATCTCCTCCACACACACACAGTCGGACTCGGGCGGCAGCCGCTCATCTAGTGGGAAGTTTTCGCGGTCGAGTCCTAAACTAATCACCTTCATGTCGACTCTGTTGGATCCAACCCCGCCGAGGCTATGGTTTCTTTTATTACGGTAAGAAGAGTTTCTGTCCTTAAAGTCTGTGTCTCTGTTCGCCCGTCAGAGTAGCGTGTCCGTCTGGAACCACCGGGGAGAAGTTCTCCTTGGGTTCCTGGAGTTCAGCGAGAAGACCAACGTTCTAGTTCCACCGAGTGAACTCCTTAAATCTGCCGTGACGCACCGGCGACTTCACGGACCTGGGTCCAGATTAAACCGCTTCTAATTGCAGCGGATTAAATGTTCAATAACAGAGTAGAAATAAGAGGGGCGTGATGCGTTCACGGACACGGTTGTTTGCTTTTAAATTCAACTTTTGTGGAGGACGAGACGCTGATGCTGCTGCTGCTGCTGTTGTTGCCGCCGTCGTCTGTGCACAGGTAGAACCGGGGTTCTGTCAATGGTCTGTCTCACAGAACCACAGAACCACTGAGGTGTGTGCCGTAGTTGGTCCAAAGTCTGGCTCTAACCCCGGGTCTCAGCGGATCACTGTCACGGAGGTCATTCTCACGCACACGGCCGAGCTCCACTCTGACTGGAGAGGCTGCCGTAAACAGCCGAGGTGTTTTCGCCTCTCTGGGAACCACCGCTTGAGTCCAACACCTCAGTCCAACACCTCTCCAAGCTGCGACGGCCTTTTAGGACACGTTAATTGGTGGATCTCAGAAAAGAGTCCTGCGAACCTAAAGGCAGCCCGGGTGTTACTAAGAAAAGATCAGCAGGAATTTTTTTGTCCTATTTCACGAGTTAAAAAAAAGACACAGAATAAAAATTTACTGGTTATTTATTTAATTAAATCTAATAATCAGAACTTCTTGATCCCACACTGGGAATTGACTCCAACAGGAGTTTCCATTAAATTGTTCCATACACCTGGTTCTGGAGCTGAGGGTGTGTCTGGACCCATTGACAGGGCCTGGACCTGTAGAGAGTCTCTGGACCTATAACCAGGGCCTGGAACTGTAGATAGGGTCTGGACCTGTAGAGATGTTCTGGACCTTCAGAGAGGGTCAAAACCTGCAGAGAAGGTCTGGACCTGTCACGAGGGTCTAGACCTGTAGAGATGTTCTGGACCTGTACTTGTAGAGAGGGTCAAAACCTGCGTAGAGGGTTCGGACCTGTAGAGGGTCTGGACCTGCAAAGAGGGTGTGGACCTTGGAGAGGCTCAAGCTCACCCTGCAAAACATCTGGGCTTAAGTGTGGGTCTGGACCTTTGAGTGGGTCTGGACCCTAGAGAGCATCTGCACTTGTAGAGAGGGTCCAAACCTGTAGACGGGGTCTGGACCATACAGAGAGTCTAGACCTGTAGAGAGGTTCTGTATCGTAGAGAAGGCCCACACCTGAGGAGAGGGTCTGGACCTTAGATAGGGTCCAGACCTGTAGAGTGGAGTCTGGTTCTGTCAATGTCACCTGACAGATGACGTCATGGTTGAAGCTCTATGGTTGTAATGCTGAAACGGAGAAGAAGAAAATTGGACCCTACTGCTGAGCTCTACTGCTGCTAAACACTGCTGCTGTTGCCATTGCTGAACTCTGCTGCTGTTGCTGTTGCCGTTGAACACTGCTGCTATATTGGGTGGCACATTTTGCATACCGCAGTGGTTGTCTTGTCCTCCAACATGGTAGAACATCCAGGCGGACAAAGACTTGTTTTGTTTGCGCTGGCGCACGTGCTGTTTTTAGCTTTTATGCTAACGACTGTGCTGCGGGGCTACAGTGTGACATCAGGAGACAGTTTCCAGTGTGTCCAGTGCGTGGACGCCATCATCATGATGTTGGACCATTGTCAGTCATTTGGCAGATTGATCTCTTTAATGTCTCTTGGCACTGGGACTGGTCACAGAACAGACCTGTTGGTCTGACTGTTGTATGTCGCCCCCTGCAGGGCCTGGGACTCCACATCAGCGCCACCAGTACACCATTCTCGTGGTGTGTGTGTGTCTGAGAAGCAGTTGTTGCAGCACTGCAGCAATCGAGCTACCTCTGACCCAACAGCTTACAGCAGGACAAGGAAACAAGTAGATAGGGAAGGAGGCAGAAAATTAGATGGGTTAGGAAACACCACAGGAGCCAGGGAAGGATGCGAAGAAGGAAGTTGCGAAGAAGATAGAGAAGGAGGCAGGAAAAGTAGGGTTGGCAAGGAGCCTGGGACAGGGGTAACAAAGATGGAGAAAGAGAAGGTAGGGAAGGAGGTAGGAAAGATGATAGGTAATGAGGCTGGGAAAAAGCTAGAGCAGGACAGAAGGAAAGGAGGCAGTGAAGAAGATTGGAAAGGAAGCATAAAATGAGACAGGGTGAGAGATAAGGACAAAAAGAAAGGGAAGGAGACAAGTAAGGAAGACGACAGGAAAGAAGGAGTCAAAGAAGTGTGTTCAGTTGTTGTTTCCTCAATGTGGACATGTGCAGAAACAGCCTCCCAGGTGGCCACAGGCAGGACTGCAGCCGTGGGCTGCGGCTGCAAGAGAGTTGAACAAGGATCATTTGTGTTTTTACTGCAGGAGAGAGCAGAGAAAAGGAGTGAGGGGTGTGAACAGATCAGGGGCCGGGCTCATGGAGAGAACATAAAGAAGATAAGGATGAAAAGGGCCCACAATGGTTCCCAGGTGCTTTGACAGAGTGCTAGTGTTACTGTGGAGAGTTCCTCTTGTTCTGCCTATTTGTCTCCCTCCCTCCCCGCCTTCAGTCCAGTTTCCCTCCACTCTGCTCCAGTTCGTTTTATCCCTTCTTCATGTGACCATTCTGGCAGCAGCTGATAAAACTATTGTCATCACTGTTGGGGTAAAAGGTTTGTCAGGTTTAGTTCGTCAAAGTTTCACCTTCCTACATAGTTGACCCAGGTTGACACAGCAGTGGCACCAGGTGTGTATGTATGCAAATTAAAGATTCAATTTTTTTTTTGTCATGGTGACGTGACAACAAAATTTGACCTCTGCATTTAACCCATCACCAAAGTGAGCAGTGGGACGCTAAAGAGCACCCCAGGGAGCAGTGCGTGGGGACGATACCATGCTCAGGGCACCACAGTGGCCTAGTGGTTAAGGAAGCAGACTTGGGTCCGCAAGGTCCCCCGTTTGGATCCCACTACCGCCAAGTTACCACTGAGATGCCCTGAGCATGGTATCGTCCCTACACACTGCTTCCCGGGCGCAGAGGCCACATTTCGTTGTGAGCTGTGGTGTGAATCACAATGTCACAATGAAAAAAAAAAATTTCTATTTCTCAGCGGTAATTTGACGGTGGATCCAAATCTCAAAAAACTGCGATAGGATGTTACCGTGAGCTACTGAATTTTCACGACTATAAGGCGCACATAAAAGTCTTAGATTTTCTTCAAAATGTGCAGCGCCCTGTAGTGCAGTGCCCCCTATGTGTGTGTTGTTGTAAGGTGGACGTAGTAGAGAACACCATGAGAACGTTAAAGGGGGAAGTGTGGTCGTTATTTTGCTCCCGCTCTTTGTTTAAATAGCACACTTGTATACTTGCGTGTGTGTGTTGTTGTAGGCAGATGTAGTTTAGGACACCATGAGAACTTTAAAGGAGGAAGTAAGGGCATGGATTGCATATAAAACCTGCACCCTATGATCAGGTGCGCCTTATGTGTGTGTTAAATATAGTAATGACACACATAACTGAGACCGTGCCTTTTAGCACGGTGCGCCTTATGGTCGTGAAAATACAGTACGTTGCCTGTTTACCGTCCACTTACTGAGTTCTTTAGTGGTGTGTGGTCAAAATCTGTCGATACGATACCTATGACGGAGGTATTTTTCCTTCCCCCCCTGTAGTCCCAGTATCCTGGCTGCAAGGACTTTGCTGCTGTTCCCTCTGAACATCAGGTTCAGATGGAAGTGAAACAGAGGGATCTCATTTGGAATCACTGGAAAGAATAGAAAAAGAAAATAAAGAAAGACAGGACTGGGAAGTGGAGATAAAAAAAACAATACGCTGATGGAGGGAGATTGATACTGGAGACAGATATTACAGTGTACTGATACTCTCCAGCAGACCTGCTGTTGTGATGTTCACCAAGGCCTTTCCTACTGTGTGATCAGTCAGAGTGGCTCCTGGGCCTGTTGGAACTCATTAGAACATGTCAGACAGTCATCAGAATTAAAGTCAAATATTTAGACTGACAATTCAAGAAACCTGCACCTGGGAAAACACACAAACATCCAGCACTGCTGCAGCTCAATTTTCACTAACTGGTCCTGCTGCTGCTGTTGCTGCTGCTGTTACACAACAGGGCCTTGCAGCAGGACAGTGTCTGAGCTCAACGGCTGTAGACCATTGAGGTGCAGCGAAGGTCCAGAGCATATTCACCACTGGAGTGGACACCAACAGTCAAGTGAAGTAGCAGAAGCAAATGCAACACTTGCAGCAGCAGCAGTAACTGCAAAAGCAACAGCAGTAACAGCAACACTTGCAGCAGCAGTGACATGACTTCTTTTTGATCAGAACTTCAGCCAAGAAGAGGGTGGAGCCGTGTTTTAATCCCTGCACAGATGGCACATCAGGTCTGGTCTAGGGCAATAGTCCAAGTGATTGGTCCAGGTCACTGGTGTCCACGACACTAGTCCAGGACACTGGCCACATTACTTAGATGGATGGATAGATAGATAGATAGATAGATAGAACTTTATTAATCCCTGTCATTTCTGTTCCCTTTCTTGTCTTCCATGTTGGAAAGTGAAATGTTTGGAAAAGTCTGGGTGATTTTTGTCCTGAGGTCAGTGTGGTCTGCAGCCCAGATGGGTCTGATGACCAGTCTCAAGTGATGTCATCGTTGTTCTTGTTGCGAAGATAAGCTTAAGGTGCAGAAGACAGCTTTGATTTATAGTAGTGAACGATTATAACACCGCCGTCAGTCAGGTTCATGTGCAGAAACTTGAGAATGTGCAGAAATACGTCTTTATTGTTTGTTCTACAAACTGTTTGACCGTACCAGATTGAACTATACAAGTTCCAAAGTAAACATCTGGGTCGCAGGCCGCAACCAGTCTTCAGGACCTGAAAGTCCACAGTTGAGGCCTTGTTTCCCCTGCCACAAGGAGGCCCTGTGTATAAAAGACAGGCCTAGAGACTAGACCGGAATTCATACCCTACAGTACAGGTGTCAAACTGAGGCCCTCGGGCCAAATCTGGCCCCAGGTGTAGCTATATTTGGCCCGTGAGATTATTTCAAATGTGTATCAGGGCTGTTATGTCGTTTTATTTTATAGCTACAACGTTACAGCCCATACGTTTTTTATTGTTCTTCTGTCGGCCTGTAAAAGAGAGAGAGAGAGACGGAAAAGCCACCCTGATGTGTATCTTAGATCAGATTTCACTTCTCACGTCTTTATAACATTAACCCTTGGATGTTCCAGAGTTAAGAAAAAGATTTTATATCACAGTGAAAGAAAAAAACTATGAAATTTGACAGTGATGCTGCTGCTGCCGTCGCTGCTGCTGCTGCTGCTGCTGCTGCTGTCATTGCTGTCACTGCTGCTGCACACAGGGTTCTGGATCAGGTGTTCACTTCCACATGTATCCAGCTTTACATTCCTGTCGTCCTGACGCGATGGTTTACACATTTAGCTGGATGTTTACATGCAGCACATTCTTAGGAAGAGAGAGAGGAGGAGGAGAGAGAGTGAGAGAGGCAGGGACACAGAGAGAGAGAGAGAGGCTTAGGTTTGGGGTGCAGCCGTTTCCTCTCTCGGTGGAGGAGACCAGTGAGGACCAGATGTGAGAACTTAGCGCCTCCAGACCTCCAGACCTTCAGCCCAGCTGTTTTGTTGATGTAAACCGTTCTGACTGAGAACCACAGTTCTATTGTTCTGAAGGAAAACAACTTTCATTGTCTTTTCCTCAGTGAACGTAGACGGTGATTATGTGGTTTCAAGGCGGGGCTCTGAAGAGAGTCCAGACTCTTTCTGTCCGCGCTAACATGCCAATCAATGTCTTTGTCTGGACGTCCGTCTCACCCCTTTGCTCCACAGGTCCTTGTCCTCTGGATTTTATGTTGTCACGTCATAAAGCCCTTACCAACAGTTCTGCTTTGATTTCCAAATTGTAAAGTACTTTTACCTGAAGGGTTTTTCAGGTTCTCCAGGTCCAATGTCCAACAGACTGGAAATTAGGTTCAGTTCAGACATGAGTTTGAGTGTGAGTTTTTTAAGATCCACTCTGTATTGATTCATTTGATCTTTTTCATCTATGTGATCTATGTGATGATGAATCAATGTGATTGCTGTGGTTTATCACTATCTGCTCTGTGATCTATGTAGTGATCTTTATTGACATCTCTGTTATAATCACTGTGATCTCTGTAGTCCATGTGATCGCCGTAGTGATTTCGGTGCCCCCTGCCGTGATCTGCGTGACTGTTTCTGTATCTCAGTGGTGATCTCTATAGTGAGCCTTTGTGATCTCTGTGGTAATCTCAGTGACTTCTGTGGTGATCTCTACGGTGATCTTTGTGATCCCTGTGATGAGTGACAGCCCAGTTCACATGGAGGTTCAGAGATGACTATGTCTGTGAAGTGTCCCCGGTGTCCTAGTGGACGGTCCTCACCCACTCAGATGTGGCGGATACAGGAGACAGAGTCAGAGTGTATTCAGTGGAACAGAAGGACAGACGATCCATCTGGAAAAACCGGTTGTATAATCAGAGCTTAAACAGTTGGGAGCGGCCATCTTCATTCTTCCCATATAGAATGGTAGCCTATGGGTGACACTCTAGTGGCCACCTTTGATATGTGAGCTTACAGATGTTCCAAAGCCCCAGGGCGGACCTTGTTGTCTCCACTCTACACCAACCCAGTCTCTACACGTCCTCTTGTTTGGTTTGCCCCCAACCCCTAACATGAGACTAATCTTTACCTCGAGTCTAAACACAACCCTCAGCAGTGGGGCTGAGGAAACACACACACACACACACACACACACACACACATATATGAGAATATCTGTCATGACTGTGAACCAGGGGAAAAGCCAGACACATAATGAGAACAACCAGCAGGTGGAGCTGACAACCACTAGGCAAAAAAACAAACTTTCCCTTGTCACCTGTCATGTCAGTCGAGATGGGATGTTTATGTGGACAGTGTTTGTCGTCAGGTCTCAGGCTCCACCCACCGTTAAACAGGTTGTTGTCAAAACAAGCTAACAGCGCCATCCCGTCTTAGTTCATAGAGATAAAGATGATCGAAAGGTGTAGAGCGTCTATAAAATGTAGTCTGAGTTCTCCTTTAGTCTTCGAAGGGAGGTCTAGGTACTGCTACTGGAACTGGCGCTTGTGTTGGTAGTTGTACTGGTACTGGTACTGATGGTGCTACTGGAGCTGGGACTTCTACTGGTAAGGGTATTGCTATTAGCTATTGCTATTTGTCCAACTTCTTTTACTTGTATTGCTTCTGGTCCTAGTAGAATATTATGTTACTTCAACAGCGGCGTGAAGCTACTGATTAAAGACAGTTGAAGAACAGTTGACAACAGTTCTTGGTAACCAACCAGAGTGTCCAACCTTTTTGTGGTCTTTTACTGCACTGTCACTTGGTCTCCAGGTGGTGAAGCAGTTTAAAGGCTGCATCTTATCATTAGAGAGCTGTTGTCTGTAATAAAAGTCTGTTGTCTGTAGTTGAAGCCTGCAGTGTGTGGTTGAAGGAGGTTTTTCGGTAGTTGAAGCCTGTTGTCTGTAGTTGATGTCAGTTGTCCGTTGGAGTCAGTTTTTATCTTAGTCTTTGCGGTAGAGAATCAAAATGAAATATCTTTCAGAATCAGATCAGAACTCAAACTGAAATAATCTGAGGAGTCAGTCTCTCTTTGCCTTAATACGACTTACCCACGAGTTAGGGACCAGTGCCTTAGTGCCTAAGAGCAAAGCATTTTTCACATGTAGCTTTAGAGGTTCAGGATGATGTTTTATAAAAAATAATTCTTGATATTGACCTGTTATTTGGAAAAACGAGGGTCAAATGATAAATTCCTGATTCAATATCAATGATGTCAGTCACTCGTGGGTGAGTGACAGTGGCTCAGTGGCTGTTGACAGCAGGAGGTCAGCACATGTGTGCTGCTGGTTACTCCCTTTCTGACCTCCTCAGCACTCCCTTTCACCTCCCCCTCATGCTCCTCAAACACACACACTTCCTGTGCTTCTGCTGTAGAAAGACCTCCGAAAGCTGTGACCCATCAGACCAGGACACACTGACCTGGATCCGTAAAGTCCCCCTGGTCTGTGAGAAAACCAGACTTGGAGCTGCACCCTGGTCCTCGTCAGACTTCATCCCTGTGCACAAACAACCCCACTCTGACTGGGGTCAGCGCAGATCCCAGCATCCTCTGGGGCTAAACAAATATTTGTGTGTGGAGTCTGGAGCCACAGATTTAACTGCTCTGACTGAAGGGTCGAGTCAACAGTCACTAAAATGTCCACCAGGGAGTTGGTCTCTAGACCACTTCAGTGACCACCACCCTGAGGCCATGTCTAAGACAGTTTTTGGGCTGCTGTTCTGTCTGGCTGTTCCTGGTCTGTGGGCATTAGTTTTGTCCAAGCCTTACTTATCTGCCTGTTGTTCTGTCTGGCTGTCCCTGGTCTGTGGACTGTAGTTTTGTCCAAGTCTTACTTGTCTGCCTGTTGTCCTGTCTGGCTGTTCCTGGTCTGTGGGCTGTAGTTTTATCCAAGTCTTACTTGTCTGCCTGTTGTCCTGTCTGTCTGTTCCTGGTCTGTGGGCTGTAGTTTTGTCCAAGTCTTACTTATCTGCCTGTTGTTCTGTCTGGCTGTCCCTGGTCTGTGGACTGTAGTTTTGTCCAAGTCTTACTTGTCTGCCTGTTGTCCTGTCTGACTGTTCCTGGTCTGTGGGCTGTAGTTTTGTCCAAGTCTTACTTGTCTGCCTATTGTTCTGTATGACTGTTCCTGGTCTGTGGGCTGTAGTTGTGTCTGACTGTATCTGGTTTGCCTGTTGTTGCCCCTTCTGATTTTCTCTGGTCTGCAGACTGACTGGTCTGTGGGCTGTAGTTGTGTCCAAGTCTTACTTGTCTGCCCTTTGTCCTGTCTGACTACTCCTGTTTTGTGGTCCCTTCTGATTGTACCTGGTCAGCCTGTTATTGCCCCTTCTGACTGTTTCTGTTCTGCAGTCTGTTGTCCTGTCTGGCTGTTCCTGGTCTGTGGGGTGTAGTTTTGTCCAAGTTTTACTTGTCTGCCTGTTGTCCTGTCCGACTGTTCCTGGTCTGTGAGCTGTAGTTGTGTCTGACTGTATCTGGTTGGCCTGTTGTTGCCCCTTCTGTTTTTCCCTGGTCTGCAGACGGACTGGTCTGTGGGCTGTAGTTGTGTCCAAGTCTTACTTGTCTGCCCTTTGTCCTGTCTGACTACTCCTGTTTCGTGGTCCCTTCTGATTGTACCTGGTCAGCCTGTTATTGCCCCTTCTGACTGTTTCTGTTCTGCAGTTTGTTGTCCTGTCTGGCTGTTCCTGGTCTGTGGGGTGTAGTTTTGTCCAAGTCTTACTTGTCTGCCTGTTGTCCTGTCCAACTGTTCCTGGTCTATGAGCCATTGTGTCTGACTGTATCTGGTTGGCCTGTTGTTGCCCCTTCTGTTTTTCCCTGGTCTGCAGACTGACTGGTCTGTGGGCTGTAGTTGTGTCCAAGTCTTACTTGTCTGCCCTTTGTGCTGTCTGACTACTCCTGTTTTGTGGTCCCTTCTGATTGTACCTGGTCAGCCTGTTATTGCCCCTTCTGACTGTTTCTGTTCTGCAGCTTGTTGTCCTGTCTGACTGCCTGCCTGTTGTTCCTAGTCTGTGGGCTGTTGTTCTTTCTGAGTGTTCCTGGTTCGTGGGCTGGCGTTCTCTCTAAGAATTCCTGGTCTGCCTGTTGTTTTCCTTTCTGAGTGTTTTTGGTCTACCTGTTGTTTGACCTTCTCTGGTAAGGAGGCTGTTGGGTCAGACTTGAATTTCTGAGCTGCTGCTGTGACAGGAAATCAGGTGGAGTTGGGTGTCAGTGTTAAGACAAACACACAGTCGGACAGGAAGTGATCAGGAGTCAGAGGGCAGAGATGCGATGTGAGAGTGTGTGTGTGTGTGTGTGTGTTTGAGTGTGTGGACTGGACCTTGTCAGGTGTACTGTAGCACATAATGTGAACCACATCAAAGAACCTGGAGGTTCTTTCTGGTTCCTCTTTGAACCCAGCTCAGATTCTGTTTCAGGCTCAGCCCCGTTTCTCGTCTGTTCCATTGTGTCCAGGTGGACCAGTACAAATGTGGAACAAACATGAGGAATAAACAGACATTCTGACTGACACTCAAGCACTGACAGATGATGACTGAGTACAGTGGTTCCCAGCATGGATGTAGGAAAGTGCCAGAGCCCTGGACCATCCTGGTCTCTCCTCTGATCCTCTTATCGCCATCATTGGACTGATTTTTTTATCTCCAATTTTCAGACCAATAATCCTGGTGTTGGTTGATTTAAAAAAAATACTTTAATGTATAAATCGCTGTGACAACAGTATTGCCGTATATTGTATCACCGTAGACCTGGTTTTGCTACGTGTATCGTATCAATTAATCGATTGGTCGTTCCCATTTGGTTCACTGACCGATTCACTTTCACTGAAAATAAAATTCCTAAAATGGTCAAAGCCACAACACTTCATACCATTTCATTTGTTCCACTTACTTTGAACTAAACCTAAAAGTAAAATCAAAGTCACTGGAGTTGGATAATTTGAAGTTAATGTTCCAAAGAATAAAACAAATATAGAAAGATGATAATATTTATTCAGCCCAGTCCAACAATGGACAATTTTAAAATAATTAATTTTTTTTCCTCCCTTTCATAGTCAACATACAGACCTGGATGTTTGTATTTCAGACCTGACCTGGAGAAATTCCTTGCAGATGATCCTCCACGGTTTTTGACTTTGTCTGTTGGTCTTTCACAGATATTTTGACACTGGACTCTGGGACTTGCTGTGTCATCATATGCTTAAGTTTCAGTCATTGTTGTTTCAGTGATAAAAGATTTTTTTTTTACCATAAGAGACATTTTTGGTGCTTTTATTGTAGTAAGTTAAATCCCCAGACCTGACTGCTGGTTAGAGTTCTCACAGGTTCTCAGTGGGAGGTCTTTGCAACTGGTACGGATGTGATTGTTAGTCCTGTTCACTGGTCTTTTCTAAGGAGGGTGACTGAACAACAACATATACTGTATCTGTCAGTCATATACATTCATATATATTTGACATTTTTTTTCCATTTATGGTCAGTGATCAACAATGCAATGGTGAGCTTACAAGGAGCAGAGGTGGAGAAGGTGGAGGAGTTTAGATACTGAGGATCAACTGTTCAGAGGAGTGGAGACTGTGGAGAAGAATAGAGTGGAGTCAGGATGGAGAAAAAGAAGAGAGTCAGCTAAGGTGAAGGACAAGGTTTACAGGACAGTGGTGAGACCAGCCATGATGGATGGATTAGAGACACTAGGAATAGACAGAAGACAGGAGACAGAGTTGGAGGTGGAGGAGTTAAAGATGCTGAGATTGTCTTTAGGAGAGACAAGGATGGACAGGATCGGGAATGAGGTGATTAGAGGGACAACACAGACAGAAAGGTTTGGAGAAAAAGACAGATTGAGATGGTTTGGACATGTTCAGAGGAGGGACAGTGGATACATTGAAAGAAGAATGATCCTAGAGATGGAGCTACCAGGTAGGAGACAAAGAGGAGATTGCAGGGGACATGGAGGTAGTTGGAGTTAGAGTTGAGGATACAGAGGACAGGGTGAGATGGAAATTGTTGACTCGCTCTGGACAACCCCTGAGAAAAGGGACAAGCCCGCAAAAGGAAAAAAAGAATATTCAGTGTTTCATTCCCATCAACAAATCCTCAGGCCAGATGAATACTTCTAATACTAGTTGTGCTGGTAACCACGGTGACCAACCGAGAGGATATGTGACTTTCACTTTCTGACATCAGTGGCTTTTTTTCTCTCTGGTTTTTGTGAAGCTTGATTGGCCTCAGATCAGCCCCCGGGGGCAACGCTGCGTTCAAAGACTCCGCCAGCGAATCATGTTACTGACATTATCATAAAGGCAATCCAGGTTGGAAGTGAGTGGCAGCGCGGTTCCCCACCTGTTGGCTCAGGATCACACTGGCATTCCAACAGTTCACTTCAGAGAATCAGATCTGAAGAACCGATTAGTCTGCTCCTCCAATGACGTCTGAGCGCCACGGAGAACATAAAAAAGTAGGAACTGTCTGCATGTGTGGTTCCACTCTAACAACAGTCAACTCCTGTGACACGCACACAGAGGAGTACACAAATGTGTAGACCAGCATGGCAGCCCTGGCTCTGTAATTGCACCCGTGCACAGACTAGTTGAGAGCAGATTAAGTCAACAGACATGACAACGACTCACGGCTGTTACTTCCTGGAGATCTGCCCCCCTTTCACTTACATTGACCCCCACCCCAGGCTGGGGAGAGACCAGTGGGAGGTGCACAGGGATGTAGTACGTCAATAAAACCGGCTCAACCTGGAGTTGGGGGGAGGAAAATTATCATCTGTAAAACACACCGTGATCTTTGAACTACAGAAGAATTCTCAGAGTTCTCAGTTTAAAGAGTGAAGTAACGAGCTGATGGAGAGTTCTAATCTCTGCTGGGTTCCTGAAATCCTGAGCGGTGTTAGTCCAGATCAGACCTGGTCCAACCACCCAGATGATCACTGGTCCAACCAATGACTGATATGAAAACAACAACAACTGTCATCCATGTACAAGAACATTGGCTGTCATGTTGCTGTTGTGATGGTTGTTGCTGTTGTTCTTTTTGTTGCTGTTGTAGTTGTGTTGTCATATGTGTTGCTGTTGTTGTTGTTTGGTTGCTGTTGTTATTGTTCTTTTTGCTGCGGTTCTTGTTGTAGTGGTGGTTGTTGTTGTTATTGTTGTAGTGGTGGATGTTGTTGTTTCTGTTGTTGTTATTGTTGTGGGTGTGTTGTCATGTTTGTTGCTGTTCTTATTGTTTGGTTGCTGTTGTTATTGTTGTAGTGGTGGATGTTGTTGTTTCTGTTGTTGTTATTGATGTGGGTTTGTTGTCATGTTTGTTGCTGTTCTTGTTGTTTGGTTGCTGTTGTTATTGTTGTGGCTGTGTTGTTGTAGTTGTTGTGCTTGTTCTTTTCACTTCTGTTCTTGTAGTGGTGCTTGTTGTTGTTGCTGTTGTTGTGACTGTATTTTCTTGTTTGTTGTTGTTGATGTAATTGTTTTTACAGGTTGTTCAGTTGCAGGTGTTTCTACAGCGAAACCTTTTTCTTCCGACTGTATACTGTTATATAATAAAACCCTTTATTTTTCTTGCTGTTGATGTTATTGTTCTTTTTGATGCGATTTTTATTCCCGTTGCTGTTGTGGTTTTGTTGTGGATGTGTTGTCGTGGTTGTTGTTGTTGTTGTTGATTGTTATTACCGGTTGTTAAATTGCCGCTGTTTCTACACCAAATCCTTTTTCTTCCAACTGTATACCTTTTAATGACAGCACTCCTGTTGCTGTTATGTGTTTGTTGTTGCGGTTGTGGTTGTGATTGTGGTGTTGCCCACAGGGGGCAGCGGTGGATTAGCTGCAGGTGTTTCTACACTAACACCTTTTTTTCCGCGCTGTCATAAATCACCCTGGTGTTGAGTTGTTGCTGACACTCTTAAGCGCTTTGAAGACTTTAAGCGAAAGTGCGTGTTTGTTTTTCCTGCTCTGATCATCCGATTGTAGCTCCTTGATCCAGGGCATTAACATTCCACTGTCGTCAGGTGGAGATGAGTCACCAACACAGACGTGGAGCAGCTGGAGGTGAACAGTTGTCAGAGCAGAAGACTAAGACTTGGACAAGTCACCCACCTGTCCCCACCTCCACTCCAAAAACATTCTACAAAAGTGTTTTAATATCATTTCTATTGGATGTTTGATCCTAATCTGTTCCAATTGCGGATTTCAAACTAAAACACAGGCCTGTGTACAGTCCCATGATGGTGTGTCTCCAACGTCTACAGTGTCAAAACAGCAGAATGACTGTAGACTGGATGTCTCCGAGGCCTGGAGTCTGTGAGTCTGGACCTTCACTCCAGTGTGCTAACCTGTTAGCTGGTTTGTTAATTGTCTGCGGCGTCCACTGTTCCTTCAGATTAGCCTTTATCAGATTACTTATTAAGTTTGGAGCCAGAGAGACCTCAGATTGGGCCACGTGTCACAGCTGATGTCGTCAGCTGAAGCCCCTGGGAAGTTCATGTTTGAACAGTACTGCATGTGTTAGAATACTGCAGTAGTACAGTTCTTTGGTACAGTACCAACCCTTCACTTAAGCGTTTGTGAGATTTGGAGGCTATATTTTAGCACTCTGTTTACAAACAATGCCACCTAGCCAGAAGGAGCGGGACAGAAATATAAGCAACCTGCAGTACTGAGGTTGGACCACCAGGTGTAGAGGTTGAAGTAGATTTTGAGGTTCTGCATCGGATTCTGGAACAGATGAACGACTTTGATGGTGAGGAACTCATGTTAACATTCATGTCGGTGAAGAACACGTTGGAGCAGTTGTGTTCTGCTCCAGTCATAACACTGTGAGGTCACCAGTAGAGGTCACCATTCGCAGTTCAAAATAACTGATGGGTCCAACAAGGTAGTGTGAACTGTTGTCCAGGCCTTGTGTTTGAATCCTTGTATCTGTTCCAAGTTTGGAACTCTGTCTCATTTGTTGTGTGTTTAGAACTCGGTTTTGTTGGTTCTCTGTTTGGAACTTGGTTCTTTTTGGTTCTGTGATTGGAACTTGGTCTAATTAGTTATGTGTTTGGAACTTCATGTTGTTGGTTCTTCGTTTGGGACTGTTGGTTCTGTCCAAACATCAGTGTGATCTATCAATACCATTAATCTTGGTGTCAAATCCTTATCGTGCTGGACTGTTTGTCCAGGTGACGACATACCGGTTCTGCTCTTTGTGCCACTGGTTCCTTCCCTCGGACCTTTGTTCCTGTTAATCATAGGAACATAGGAACTTGACACCTTATCACTGAGCTGCTGCTTCAACATGAGCTTCGTGGACCAGCAGAACCTCCTCTTCCTTCATTGGTGACCACAGCAGATCCCTTCCCCCCTGTCCTCCGTCATAATGGTTCTACAGACTTGCCCTTTAACTTGTTGTCTTCTGTCCGACAAAGACTTTGTTCAGTTCCAGTTCAGTTCCAGTTTCCTTTAGGACCACTCCCTAGAATGACGCGATGTGTTGCTTCAGGGACCCTGGAGGCATCGTCGTCTCTGTCATGTCTGAAGCCTTCAAACATTTTACAGTGAACTGCAGTATTTTGGTGAAATCAGGACATCCACTAGAACCATGGGTTCTAGTCCGGTTGGACTTGGCTCTACATGAAGGACTGGCAACAGAGAAGGAAGTCCATTCTACTGCTGTCCTTCCTCAGGGCACAATGGTTGTCCCCTTATTTTTTAAGTACGACCTTGTCCCCGGGGTGCATGACTGTTGGACAAAGACACCATTAATGTGTCGGACTGCGTCGTCTTCCCTTTGTTGTCGCCTCATCACACTCACTGCCTTTGTAACAAACCTTTGATGCTATTGTGGTCAGATGACCATAGTCTCCCTTTGTCCTTTGAAGCTTTTGATGAACTTTTGAAGATCACCTTTCATACACAACAATCACTTTGATTTCACCTTTCCTTAGATGTCAACTTTTAATGCACAGTCAGACTACAGGCGGACTGAGCTGGTTAGTTGGACTGTAGTTATTATAATGCTGTAATAATAAACAGCCATTAGAGGTTTTCCTTTGATCCCCCATAGAACTGATCAAAAGAAATTTCAGCTTGTCCTGGTTCTGGTTCCATTGGAATTGTTTGTTTTTCCATTGTTATTCAACGCCTTTTTTAACAGGTAATAATGTGACCAGTTAAGGTGTTCTGCTAACGGCGCCCCCTGTATCTCTCTTCCTCAGGTCTTACAGGTGAATCTAGTGATGTCCATCCTGCTCTACGTGATGGTCCTTGTCTACCTCTATGGTATCCAGGCAAGTAACATGGAGGGCAACCACCGGGGTCAGCAGCAGCAGCCGGGCCAAGACGCCTTGAACTCCCTGATCATCCAGCTGCTCCAGGCCGATTTGATGAAGGGCAGAGTTCGGGCCAACTACAGCCAAGATAGTAAAAGCCGAGAGGCAGTGGCGCAGGACTTCCTGCCTCCATTCCCCAGTGGAAGCATTCCCTTGGAGGACCAGGGCGATGTGGACCAGTGGGGAACAGGGAGTCGTAGTGGAGCAGGCAGCGATGGCCTGCTGGATCAGCAGCTGCTATTGCTAAACTCTGACCTCCTCAGGCAGCATAAGAGGTACAACTCACCACGGGTCTTGTTGAGCGACCGGCCCCCATTGCAGCCCCCACCCCTTTACCCTTCAGATGACTTTGTCAGCGGCGGCCCAGAGATTGGTCTGCTGGGAAACAAGACGCGGAAGAAGAGATATGCGGAGCACAGGAGCTACCGCGGGGAGTACTCCGTCTGCGACAGCGAGAGCCAGTGGGTAACGGACAAAACCCAGGCCGTGGACTTGGGGGGGAAATCCGCCACCGTCCTGGCCAATATCAAAACCAGTGCTACTCAGGACATAAAGCAGTACTTTTACGAGACGCGATGTCGGACCCCTCGGCCCTTCAAGGGTGGCTGCAGAGGCATTGACGACAAGAACTGGAACTCGCAGTGTAAGACAACACAGACGTTTGTACGAGCGCTGACGCAGGAGCGTAACGCGGCACGATGGCGATGGATACGCATTGACACGTCCTGTGTCTGTGCTCTGTCTAGGAAACGCCACAGGACGTAAACCACCCCCTCCCTGCCCCCTCCCAGCTCCTCTGGGGATTATCTTAATAGAAAAGGTTTCAGCACCTGTTCCAGATCGGTACCAGCGCATGGTTCTGTGTGAGAATGGGTCCTTGAACTCAATACGAGAACAGTTCTCCGGGGTGAGGTCAGGACTTTAAGGGACGAAGGTGTTCAGGTCAGAGTGATGGAGTTTTGGGGCGGGGGGGCAGGGGTGGGATTACTGTTTATATATAAATTATTTAAATTATACAAATCCTGTGTTCCGTCATGTTCTCTGTTCTACCTGTGATGTGTTATTTATTCAGAGACAGGACCAGAGAACGTGAACTCCTGTCAGGGTTCTGAGCTGCAGAACACTGACGTGGGAATGTGCCTTGACTTGTGTGTCAGTAGAGACACAGGACGTTGACGCTTGCCGACACCACGTGTCCAACCTGTTCGGTCCTGCACCCCAGATTCTTTGCATTGTCAGATGTCGGGGCAGAGGGCGCTGCGGTGTTTCCTGTTATGTGATCTGTACACGCGCTCCTCAGTGACTTATATGTTGTTGTTGTTGATGCTGTAATACACATGGTATTTATTCACTACACTCGGGGACGGTGGCCCCGTTTGGGTCACCCTGTCGACTGGAGCAGAGGTTTTCTGGAAGATTCTGTCTGTGTGTTCACCACAGTTATGTCTTCATCAAATAAAGAGTTATGGAAACACCTGAGTGTCAGTGTGAAGGTTGAGCCTGGGTGATGTCATTGATGATGTCAGAGTGCAGGAATGGACCTGCGTGATGTCATCTATGATGTCACAGTGCAGCACTTGACCAACATGATGTCGTTGAGTTGTAAGATGAAAGACTGGACCTGCGATGATGTCATCCATGATGTCAGAGTGCAGGACAGGACCTGGATTACGTCATCGTTGATGTCCCAGCACAAAACTGGACCTACATGATGTCAACGATGATGTAATAGTGCAGGACCGACACTGTGTGATGTCATTGATGATGTCAGAGTACAGGACCCTGGATAATCAGACCTGAAAAACTTCTTTAGTACTACTACTTTTACTCTAACTTCCACATTCTAAAGGCCTTAAAAGCTCTGCAGCATTGAGTGCTAACTGTTAGAGTACACACCGGGTGAATGTTACAGTCAGACAGGTTGATTACCACAGCCGGCAGGCAAATACCAGTTCCTAGGAATGACAATGATTAAACAGGGGGTGGGGGATGTCTTCATAGGGGGAACTCCCTTTACCTCTGGTCTGATGTGTTTTTGTTACTGTGTCGAAGAAGTGACAGAGAGTCCATAGTACCACAGTACCATCTTAGGGTCAGCAGTAACAACAGTTCGGGTCAAAGAAGATGTTGGGAAGGCTGAAGAGGCAGTCACATATAATTGTGAACACACATACTGGTGATAGTGTCTTACAGAGGACTCAAAGACATCAATGTTGAAGAAAGTCAGCATCATGAGAGATAAGAATCAGTCGACGGGACTGCAGTCACTGTGGAGAACAGAACAGAACTGTCTTTACCACGGCATCACATGACGAGGTCACATGACCCGGGGGGAGGCATGGCTAACATAGGCAGCAGAAAGGCATTATAGTGTAAATCCAGAACCGATCCCTTTGAAACAAATTAAAGTTCCCTTGAACATGAGGTCAGTGAGTTTCATTGGATTACTGCAGTATTATTACTACAGTGTTACTACAATGTTGTAGTAACACTGTAGTAATGCCATCATTACCTGCAAGAGAATGGACTATTCTGGAATATGTCAGCTGACATTCACTGTATGTCATTGACTCCAGGAGCCGGAGCTTTAGAACCAATCAGGGTCATGTGGGCCTGGAAATGACATTTATTCTCTAATATGTGTTTTTTTATATTTTGGTCACATGACCTGGGAGGAGGTGTGGCTAACCAGAACAGCTAAAGGCACTTTTTATACAGTGGTTCCAGAACCGATCCCTTTGGAGAAGAACCTGAGTTATCACCCTTCTGTAGTCACTGAGCTTTTTTGGTTCAGTGCAGTAACGCTTTAGTACTACTACATTACTAGTAATACTGAAGTGTTACTACAGTATTATTGTAGTACAACAATGCAGTAAAACTGTAGTAACACCACACTATTACTAGTATTACTACAGTGTTACTGCAGTTAGATATTTAGATTGATAGCCTAAATTTTACAAAGGATACTAATTAAGTATTTTATACTATAGTATACTACAGTATTACTGCGGTGTTATTGTACATATGCACCATAATTACCTACAGAGGAACGGAATGTTCTGGGTTCCGTCAACTGACCTTCACTAAAACCTTTATTGAGTCCAGGAGCCTGAGATCAAGAACCAATCAGGTGAGGCCTGTTGGTCACGTGATCCTTCTTGCTGCCATGAAAGAAACTTAAATTTTTATTTCTTTCAAAGTGATTTAGAAATGTGAATCATCAAGATTTTTTATTTTGAAAATCATGAACCATTGGTCTACCATCTGTCTGTCTGTTACCTCAGCCCTCAAGGCTGTGACTGTGGCTCAAACCCTGGTCATAGTCACAGCTCCAGGACGGTGTTCTGGAGAGTTCTGTCTCGGTGGTTCTTCAAAGGTGGTATCACTAATGCAGCCCGGGTGTTAACAGGGGGTAAATCCACTTGATTCATGCAGAGCTGGGACTGAGCCTCTAATCTCCACCTTCAACAGGGATTAGAACTGTCAGGTTCCACAGCAGATTGGTTCCACTTACAAGTTGTCTGTCTGTCATCCAGCTTCTTTAGCTCTGACCTGTGGAGATGTTCCACAATCTCCTCAGAACCACTAATGACTGCTAGTGTCTAAGAGTACTGTTGGTTCTTGTTCTCTGTGCTGTTGACGTCACTGCTGGAAACATCTGGAGGACCAGGTGGTTGGGGAGGTCAGGAGGTCTGGGGGGGTCTGGACCTGTGCAGAAGGGGGAACATGTTTCTTTGCCTTGTAAAATGAGGGCGACCACCCCGCCTTTGACAACATAATGGGTCTGTTTTACCATTTTCACGGCAACAACTCTTGTAATCTATCATGTCACACCACCGGTGGTGAACCTCAGTACTGCAGTTAGCGTCTATTCCATCGTTCTGGTGTTTATACTTGATCTGTCCAGTAGTGGAAGTCCACACATTCAAATAAGGGTTCTCCCCCAAGAAACATTTGGTTCTCAATTGGTCCTAGACATCGTTCCTTCACTGGCCCATACTTCACTGGTCTCTACCTCAATGGTCAGTACTTCACTGGTCTGCACTTCTCTGGTGTGGAGTTCACTGGTCAGTACCTCAGTGGTTCTTATTTCATTTGGGCTTACTTCAATCGTCTGCACTTCAATGGTTTTTACTTCAGTGATCTGTAGTTCGATGGTCTGTGTTTCACTGGTCTTTATCTTGGTTGTGCTTACTTCGCTGGTCAGTACCTCAGTGGTTCTGTCGTCACTGGTCTCTACCTCACTGGTCTCTACTTCTCTGTTGTGCACTTCACAGGTCTGTTGTTCATTGTTTGGTACCTCACTGGTCTGTAGTTTTCTACTCTGCTCTTCATTGTCCTTTTCCTCGCTTATGCTTAGTTCTCTGGTCTGTACCTCAATGGTCTGTATTTCATTAGTCTTTACTGGTCTGTAGTTCACTTGTCTGTACCTCAATGGGCTGTACTTCCCTAGTCTTTGCTGGTCTGTGGTCCACTTGTCTGTACCTCAGTGGTCTTTGCTATACTGGTCCTTACTTCACTGGTTGCATGTCTAACAGGCAGGAAAAGTCGGTGGATTACTGGAGGAAAGAGGATTCCACGGCGCCTTCCGACCACAGGGTGTTCCTTACAGCGCCGTTCTCAGGCGGCTCTGCGTGCGTGGGACTGGGACATTCGAGAGATCTTCTTCCTGAGCTCATGGACTCAGAGCTATTTGGGGGTTTTTCCCAGCATCCTCCAGCTCATCAGTGTTTACAGAGGATCAGTGCCAGGACTGACAGCTGTCAATCAACCAGATTGATTGAGTCAGAGAACAATTTCTGTAGAACTGGTTTTCTGAGGTTCTAAAGGATGCGTTAAACAGGGACACCAGTGAGGCAGTGAGCGTTGTGTATGTCAGTAATATTTACTCTAAACACCAGGTGGCACTGTGTGAAGTTCTAATGCTAAACAAAAATTGCGTAAAAAGATATCTTTTTGTCCTAATCTGGAGTATTATCTCCCAGGAAGCACCAGGGTCCTTTGGATTAACGCTCTTACTGGTTTTATAAACTCTTTATCTGCCCCTCACAGTTATGGGGAGGCGGGGGGGGTTCTGTTAGACCTCACACCTGAACACAACAGGGACTAAAACCACAGTATGATTCTGTGACAGGTAACAAGTCATGTTATTGAAATTACTGTACCATGTGACTGACTGTACCATGTGACACGTAGTACCAGGTGACTTGCTTGCCATGTGCCTTTTTATATGCTATGATTTGTTGTACTATGTGACTTGCCAAACCATGTTACTCATTACACTATGTGACTCATTGTACCATGGGTATATGATGTATATGTCATATGTATATGTCATATGATGTGATTTGCCATATCATGTGACTTGTGGTACCATGTTTCTTTTCGTATCATGTAGCTTAACAACTATGGGACTTGTCATACCATGTGACTTCCAGTACTATGTAGTTTCCTATACTTTTGAATCACTGCACCATGTGACTCGTCATGCCAAGTTACTTCTTGTACCATGTAACTTGCCATACCTTGTGACCCGCTGTACCATGTGATTGGTCATGTCATGTGACTCAACACATGATATGACTTGTCATACTATGTGACTTGTCATACCATGTGACTTTTCATACCATGTGACTTTTCATACCATGTGACTCATAGTACCACGTATTTCCAGAAACGTTCCTCATCTCTTTTGGTCTCCTCTGATTGAAGTCTGTGGTCTTTATAGACCTGTTGAGGATCAAAGTCAGAACTGAGGAACGTTGCTGGTTTGATGTTGTGGACCACAGAAACGGCTGACATTCCTTACACGGCGTTCCAGGATTCAAAATTTTCACATTTCAAAGTTCAGATTCCAGACTTAGTTCCTTTTATGGTTCGTGGAGGAACCGCTCAAGGAACTGTCCATAAATGGAACCGTCTCAGTCACACTGAAGACCGGTCAAGGTCCCCGAGAGGTCAGAATGGAATCCGGTGATTGGCTGACAGACTGAGGTCAAGACAGTGAGAGGAGGATGATGTCAGATGGATCATACAAAAATGAGGAGGAGGACAGGAGGCACCGTCACTGAGCTTCATCAAGAACATGTGGAGTCAAACCCTCTTCTGAAGAGCAGTCAGAAGGACTGACACACTTTTATCAGTTCCTCTGAGTGGTCTACACCAAAGAATTGTCTGAGGTCTGAGGGGATCCTAGGAGACTTGAGATCTGAGACCTGATATCCAAGACCTCAGACCTCAGACCAAAGACTTGAGATCCCACGCCGCAGATCTGAGACCTGAGACCCTACAGCTGCGACTCCAAGACCAACCCCAGACTCAGACCTCCAACCCCAAACACCCAGACCTCAGACCCGAAAACTTGAGACCTGAGGCCCCAGACCTCGTACGGTGGACCCCAGACCTGAGACCTTAGAGTAAAGACTTGAGACAGCATGCCCCGGACCTGAGACCTAAGACCTTAGATTCCAGACCCCAGACCTCTACTCTCAGATCACAGACCTTGAACCAAGACCTTGGACCAAAGATTTCAGACCCCAGACAAAAGATTGCAGACCTCAGACCAAAGTCCCAGACCTCAGACCTGATACCCCAGATCCCTGCCCTCAGACCTTGAGCCCCAGAACTCACAACATAGACCTAAGATCTCAGATGAAAAACTTGACCTGACGCCCCAGACCTCAAACTTGGGGTCCAAGACCTTAGAATCGCTGAGAATTTTATATATATATAGCATATATATATATTGGTAAAGTCCTTATATCGTGTCATGTGCTCAGATAATGAAAAATGTTGGGGAAAAACTTATTTCATTTCTGTATATTTTTCATAAAATAATTTTTTTAAGCATTTTATGCAATTTTTTTGGGTGAAATATGGAATCTTGTGTGTCATGTTGTTGAAAAAAAAACTTGTATTTTTTTTTTAATTTTTAAAATTTTCTATGTTTCATATTGCATTATTTTTTTCTGAGAATTTCTTCAAAAAGATTTTTTGAATGTTTTGTGTGTCATTTAGCCAGATGTGGTTGAATTCTATTATTTCGTCTGATGCGCTCAGATGACAAAAAATATGCAACTTTTTGGTTGAGATTAATATTTTATCTTTTTGTTTCTTTGCCAAACTTTGCCATTTTGAGAAAAATTTTGACAGGTTTGATAAAATGTTTTTCTTTTTTGGATTTCTTTCTACAGAAAAAAAGATCATCAATGAAAGTTTAAAAAAAGAAAGAAAAAAAGAATCTTTTTTCTATCTTTTTCAAATATTGTTCTGAAAAAAACAAAAAGTTTTGGAAAATTATTTTGTTTACATTTAAAAACAAAAATCAAAATTCAGTTGCAATTTTTGTAAAAACTAAAATATAATAATAATACAATGAGAATACATATTTGTTGTTAACACCTGGATTTCTTCATCATCATTTTAGAAAAAAAAGAAAAGAAACTTTTTTTTTTCAAATTAGATCATTTTAAGATTTTTACAGTTTTTCAGAAAGTCTAAACAGATGGTGAAAAATGTGCTGAAAAAAAATATCTAAATTTTACCTCTTCTCCAATTTTCATGAAATTAGTGTTTTGAGAGATACAAAATACATTGCTTATTTAACCTAGCAATGTTAATTATAACCCATAGACTGGTTTTATTTTACAATATGCCTCTTTGGTGGTCCATGTGGGCCACCAGGTTGCCCTGGGCACCAGGTTGGTGACTCTTGTCCCAGGAAAATTCTATGATTAACATGTTATTTAATTTGGACAAGCATGGTGGGCCACATTAAAATAGCTTCACAGGCCGCATCTGGACCCCGGTCCTTAATTTGCCCACCGGTGATGTAAAAGAATATGTTAACCTTCTCACAAAAGATCCAGAGATTTTATTTCAGATTCACCAGTTTTTTTTTCCTTGTCTTCACACTGATGCTGCATGGAAGAATGAGACACATAATAAATACAATGAGAAACACTGTACAACAGGAAACAAACACACAATATGATCAACAGTGAGACGTTCCTACAGCCACTGTTCAGCCTTCTTTATCAATGGTGAAGTGTCCAGTGTCCAGTAGAGGTCCTCAGTGAGGTGGACATCCAGGATTCACTCTCAATTCACCTACTGGACTCTCAATCAATCTCTTATGACAATCGTGAAAAAAAATCCCTGACCCTGTCTCTGGCCCTGACCCAGACCACCCTGACTTTGACACTGACCCTGAACCTGAGACTGACACTGACCCGGAACACCCTGACCACCCAGACCCTGACCCCTGTCCTGTGGTGCTTACCTCAGATGAACAGTGTTCTCATTCCTCATGGTTCTTCATTAGTGCCACGATGCCACTTCTGTCACTGAGCTGCTCAAATATGTAGTATGACGACGTAGCAACACTGTAGACACTGAGTGGACACAGCTGTGGTCCCTCTGAGTCCAGGGACAGACACGGACGCTTCGAGTGGAACCGCGGTTCTAACTGTCACAACGGTAAGTAGTTAACTCTCTGATCTCTGTGAACTGTGTGAAATCCTCAGTAGACTTTTGATGTCTGTCTGTATCTGTCTGTGTCTGTCTGTGTCTGTCTGTGTCTGTCTGTGTCTCTCTGTGTCTGTCTGTGTCTGTCTGTGTGTGTGTGATAAATCTCAGATCCGTCCTGGACCAGAATCCTGGAGCAGAATGACTCACGTCCAGAGGTTTCATGAAATCCCCATGTCAAGGGTCAGTTTTTACGGACTGACCGGTACTGATGGTGGTACCAAAGGACTTGATTGTAAAGTGCCAATGCAGATAAAGGTTCAAGTTCCTTCTTAAAGAGTTCTAGTAACATCAGTGCAGTGAAGCGATGGAAATCAGTTCAAAGCAGCGTCTGAGGTTGGGTTCCACGTTTGGACTAAAGTACAGCCGGTCTGACTGTACCCTAACCTCTGTCTTTTAGTCTGGAAATCTTGGATCTTAAAATGTCTCCAATACTTTTGAGGATCAATTTTTTAGCTTCAGTCTGCAGATGGCACTGCATCCTCCCCGAAACTATTCTATGAGCTAAAAGATGACCATCTGTATTTTGTGGTTTCAGTCGATGAGAGGTCTGTGTAAAGAAGAGGACTACGTCTTCCTGGGGACATCGTACAGGGCTGTGGACGAACAGGGAGCAGCTGAGGCACTAGAGGGAGACGGAGAGAGAAGCAAACAGAGGGTAGAAATAATCAACCAAACACTGAATCTTAACGAAGAGTTAGTAGAGAGGCAGTGGAGACTCAATAGAGAGTCAGTTGAGACACATTAGAAAGTTAGTAAAGAGTCAGTGGAGACACAACAGATAGACTGTAGAGACTTAGAAGAGAGCGGGGAGAGACTCAACAGAGTATCAGTCAAGGCAGTGGAGAGTCAGTAGAGACTCAACAGAGACATAGTAGAAACTCAATTAAGAGTCAGTAAAGACATATGAGAAAGATAGCAGAGTGACAGTAAGGACTCAGTGGAGAGTTGGGAGAGATTCAACAGAGACTCAGTCCAGGCAGTGGAGAGTCAGTAGTGTCTCAACAGAGACTTAGTAGAAACTCAGTAGAGTGTCACTGGAGACATATTAGAGAGTAAGTAGAGAGACAGTAGAGACTCAGTAGAGCCTTTAAGAGAATTGGGAGAGACTCAACGGAGACTCAGTGGAGTCAGCTGAGAGTCAGAAGAGACTTAGTAGATACTCAGTAGATTGTCAATAGAGAGTCAGTGGAGACACAGTAGAGAGTCAATTGAAAGTCAGTAGACAGTCAGTGGAGAGTCAGTAGCGAGTTAGTGGAGACAAACTGACATGTCCCCATGTCCTTCTGTCCAGATTCGTCGACAACTGCAGAGGGAACAGGAGGAAAAAGAGAGACTGAGAGAAATAGAGGAGAGAAAGAAGGTCAGCGTCCACACACACACACACACACACACACACACACACACACACACAGTTGATCAGCTAATAGACACAGGACCAGGACCAACGGACAGCCTTGAGCTCTGATCCCTGGAAACTGTTGGTCAAAAAGGGTAAACAGAGACTTCCTCCAGACCTCTTTCTGTGGGAAAGAGACATCACACTCCAAATGTTTTGATTAGATGTTTCTCCTGATGTTGAGGTCCATTGTCCAGTCTACGGACTGTCCCAGAAAGACTGTCTCCTCATCTCCTTATCACAGTCTTCACTCCATTCTCCTAGTAACGCTGTGTTCCTGTGGAGGACAGACTGAGGCTGGAGGTTTGGTTCCACAGGATCAATGACACTATGTTTGAACAGCAGCAGGTTCATGAGGAGGAGAAGGAGGTGAAGGAGGAGAAGGAGGAGCAAAGAGAACCACAGTCTGATGGAACTAAACAGTCAGTGAGACACTTCAAACCTCAGTTTTCATCTTCATCATCTCCTTCATCATGTGTGTTCTAGGAGAAGGAGCAGCAGTGGAGGAGACACGTAGAAGAAATGACCTCCAGACAGGGGACGGAACTTGAAGAACGACTCTCCAGGATTAGAAGGTTCAGGGTGAGGAAATACCTATGCACCAACACAGTACCAGTCTGACAGTGACACCTCCTGGTGGACACACACATGCTGCAGGAGACATCATGTTGCACAGCAGGTTCTCAGAGGTCTTCTTTTTCTTCTTCTTCTTCTTCCTCAGAGGTTCCAGAGGAAAGTGTTGGGGGAGGAGTCAGGACTGGAGGGCGGGGAACTCAGCCACATTCTGAACCAGTTGCTCATCAGAATGTAGACCAGAAGATGTCACATGGTGCCAACATTTGACAGAAACTTTGCAAGACTTTGCAGCTCTGACAGTTAAAAATGGTACTAAAAGGCTTACCCAGCTGGAACTAACTGGTACCATCAGTTCTCACTGGGTCTGAACAGGTCCAGGGTTGACTGTAGTGCTGGTCCTACTAACTGAATTCTGGGCTAGAGCTGCTGGTCCATGTGTTGCTGCTGCTGCTGCTAAGGATTTATAATAAAACATAGGATCAACAACTAACTCCACTGACTCAGTTGTTTCTACATCTCCAGGAACTTTAGGTGTCCTGTATATAAATATTTGACTCAGTATATGACTCAGTCTGTCAGTTTCCCATTTTCTCACAAAAAAATTAGAGACAAATCTGGGCAGGTCAGGAATGAGCCACAGGCAGAGAAGAAGAAGAAGAAGAAATGTTAACATCTGAACTCTAACTAACTCAGCCGACTATTATACAGACTCAGAGACTGAAGAACGTGTTAAAAAAATGGAAAATGTGTCCAATTAAAGTGTGGTCTGATCTTAATTAAACCTCTTTGGTGCACAGCTTTTGCTGTAGTGCTGCCCCCCACAGGTTGGAGTATGGACATCAGTAAAACCAGCTTCTTGTTTTGTTCCTTTGTCAATAAAAAGCTCGAGGTTGGAAACAGGAAATACCACCGTAGACGGTCACCAGGCTGTGTCTGTGTTACATTTGTCTGGGGAACAATGTTACAAGGTCCAGGTCACAGGGTTAAAGAAGACAAACTGGTCCAGACCTGTGGACCAGTGCTCTCAAGGAAGACTGGCAGCCAGCCTGGTCTGGTCTCAGTGTTTTTGTGACCTCTGGAGGCTACCTCTGAAAACACAGAGAGGTAATGATTCCTCACTGCTGCTCTCTCTCTCTCTGTGTCTCTCTGTGTCTCTCTGTGTCTCTCTCTTTATATATATATGTGTTTATACATATCTGTTTTATTTATATTGATATATATGTATATATGGGCTACGATCCGATTTAGGAACGATCAAAAATATTAAACGATAAAGCCAATTCGTTAAAATTCGGTTCAATTTGATTCAATAGTTGCAAAATTATTTTGAATCTTACTGAACCGAATCGGATCGAACTGGCTTGATCGTTCAATATTTTTTGAGAAATCGTTCCTGAATCAGATCGTAGCCTGTGAATCGAGATTTGACTCCTGTCTCTTATACACATCTGACGGAACTTGAAGAACGACTCTCCAGGATTAGAAGGTTCAGGGTGAGGAAATACCTATGCACCAACACAGTACCAGTCTGACAGTGACGCCTCCTGGTGGACACACACATGCTGCAGGAGACATCATGTTGCACAGC
>JAFBJS010057638.1:0-12142 GCA_016785265.1 Paraplagusia blochii
CAGAAGATGAATGAATGAATGAAAATCTGAGCCTGTTTATTTGAAAACCAAACTGATGTCCAGGCAGGAATTAAAGAAATACATTCACAGAGATCAGCTCTTTTTTTCAGTTTTCATGGACATCTGCTGCCACCTAGCAGAAGAACATGTAATTTTAGAGACTGTTTCCAAATATCTGACCATCAGAAAGATTCCGTTTAAGGCTAAGTGAAAAAGAGTTTACCAACTTTTTGGAGCTATCGTACCTATATAATCAAGAATAACGCAATAATAATGGAATAACCTCCTTATTACCTCATAATTACTTGACTAAAATCTGAGCCTGTTTAGTTGAAAACAAAAGTGATATACCGGCAGGAATTGAAGAAATACATTCACAGAGATCAGCGCTTTTATTTAATTACGTAATTAATTACGTAATTACTAAAATCTGAGCCTGTTTAGTTTAATACGAAACGGATTTACTGCCAGGAATTGAAGAAAGACATTCGCGAGATTTTCTTCAACAACTCTTTTTCTTTGTTCATTTTTCATGGCCATCTGCTGCCACCTAGCAGAAGAGCGTGTAATTCTTCTTTCATGCTCTCTTCGAGACTGTTTCCAAATGTCTGACCATGAGAAAGATTCCGTTTAAGGCTATAAGTGAAAAGGAGTTTCCCTACTTTCTTGAGCTATTGTACCTTAACGAAGAAAAACAAAATCTCAAAAAAAAAAAAATAAAATAACAGAATAACTTCATTATTACTTGACTAAAATCTGAGCCTGTTTAGTTGAAAACAAAACTGATATACTGGCAGAAATTGAAGAAAGACATTCACATAGATCAGCTCTGTTGTTTTTTTCAGTTTCCATGGCTGTCTGCTGCCACCTAGCGGATGAGTGTGTAATTTTCCTGTCATGCTTCAACAACATAATGATCAAAATGTTGTAAAGATGACTTATATCTTTAAGAAAATGTCATCTTCGACCCGAGCCAAGGAAGATAATAAAAAAAAATGCAAATAAATCGATCAGGAAAAAAAAAAAAGACTGAATCACAACCAAAAAAAAAAAAAAATCCTGGCAAATGAAAAGTGTAGCTGAAGTCAGATGACTGCAGATCGTTATGAATAAACGTATTAGAGGGAAAGACCTTTTCAAGCTCCCTCTCACTGAACACATGCCACTTTATGGTGTGTTTGAAGTGCCGTTAAATCGACGTCTTCAATGACTGAAGACGTTACATCATCCACTGTCCTCTAATTAAAGACGCTGATGCCAGTTGGTTTCAAAAGCACTTCTTTTTCAGACAAATTCCGCCTTTTTTACACACACACGCTCAGAGAAGTTGGCGTTTTCTCAGACACCATCACCACCAAAGCTGCTGCGTTCTCTTACAGCGATTATTAGGCCAACGAGAGACTCCGTCTCTTGCTTGTCATCTATCAATCACTAACAAAGAGTCCTTCAAAGTCCCCGTCCAACACATCTAAACTACATGAGTTGAGATTTCCTTTTTTTCCCCCCAAAATAAAACCTTCTTTTTCTGTCTGCAGGAAGTGGCAGCAGCGTTCCTGTTAAAGCGTTCCTTTGACAAACTGAGTAATGATCCTTCTAGTGAGGAGAGCAGGAAGTGGGATTTGAATTCCGAGTGCGTCTCTTTGATTCTCAAACTGCTTTTAATAACCTGCAAACGCTCAAATAAACCCGATGACCAATCATTCTGGGCAAACACTTGACCACAGTTCCGCAGCCTTTCATCATTCTCCTCCTGGGACGATGCCACCGCTGCGCCGCCTTTCTCAGCCTCATCAATGCTTCTGTCAATATTTGAGACACTACTTTTTTTTTTTCCTCAGAGGATCATGAGAGCTAATATTAATAGAGTGGACGTCTGATGTTTGTGGTCTGTCAGCAGAAATGTAGTCAACGGCTCATGGAGGAAAATGTGAGAAAATGAGAAAAAAAAAAACAGATCATTTAGAAGAGAAAGGACGGGCGTGGTCCAGTGGTTAAGGAACCAGACTGGGGTTCACAGGGTTCTGGGTTCGATTACACCAACTGCCAAGCTACCACTGAGCATGGCATTGTCCCCACTTACTGCTCCGCGGGTGCTCAAAGTTGCCCACTGTTCACTTTCGTTAAATAGGTTAAATTCAGAAAACTGTGAAGAAAGAAATTAATGTGTATCCTTCACTGATGTTAGATATTTCACTTTATTGTAATTTGTTGGAAAAGATAATTAAAATAAAATAAAAGAATAAAATAATGAAAAATATTTTAAAAAAATTAAAAAATATTAAAACATATTAAAAAATGTTAAAAATATTTTAAAATATGAAAAAAATATTAAAAAAATAAAATAATTTAAAATAAAAAAGTAAAAAAGACAATTTATTATTCGATTTTTGAAAAAATATTATTTTAAAAAATGTTACTGAAATTATTTAAAGTATTATTTTCTAGAATCAGGAGAATTCTTGATTCTTGAAAATTATTGAAAATGTACAACTAAAAAAATAATTTTTTAGTTGTAGTTGTACTTTTTGACTTGAGGGCCACAATTGGTCCAAAATTGGACACCAAAGGTCAGAATCGAGTCAGAACGATGGAGCACATGTGTGAACTAAAACAAATAACGTGAGAAAAGAACATAAAAAAAAAATAAATGTGGTCCGGGTTGGAAAAACAAGTGTGCTGCATGTGGCCCACAGGCCCTATTTTGTCCATGAATGCATGAAGCAGTGTTTTTTTAAATAAAATAGGAAAACAAGCTGCTTTTTTGTTCTGTCTATGGACTGAAATCCTGTTCAATCAAATGTCCTTGTAGTTTTTCGGAAAAAAATAGCCATAGTTTGATCAAAACGTCCAAGGTTTCATTGAAGTTTGATTGAAAGTAAATTATGTTTTTGTTTGGTCTTGAAAGTTGTTTTGTTTGAAGGATGAAACTTAAACTGATCAAATAAAACAGGACACAACTCACGTCCCGCTGTGGACCGGAGATTATCCGTCTTGGAAATTCTTTTTAACCCTGACCTGTTCACAGTATTCCTGCTATTAATTGTTACTAAATAACTTATTCCAGTTTCAAATCTTGAATCGTCGGACTTGTCAGTTCAATCGGTTCTGGCTGCCGTCAGTGATGGGCTTTGATTAGAGTTTGGACAGAGACTTCAGAAGACAATCACAACCAAACCTGAGACGACATCAATAACTGCACAGAATCTAATCACGATTCTCTCAGGGTTTAGGTGAAGAAAAAAAAAAAAAATCTATTCAATCTCATTCGCAATTATAACCAAAAACGCCGTTCAATTTTTCAGCCTGTATTTCTCTTCGACCTTTGGCTATTTCAGTGTCCAAAATTGCGTGTGACCCCCTGTTGGCCCCGTGTGTCACACACCAGGGGGCGGCGTATGGAAAATATTGATAGTCCGTCTGTGTTTACCTTGCAGATGAAGCTTGCTCTCGGGGCTCTGCAGCAAGACGGAGCTAACCGAGTCCAGATTGTCGTAGCTGCTGCATCCCAGCGGGCCCGTCCGTGTCTCCGTCACCTGCAGGACAATTAGGAAACAAATGAAAAATAGGTTTGAGTCTCCGGCGAACTTCTGCGGAGAGGCGGGACTGTGCGTCCGTGTGTGTCTTTGATTTAGTGCAAATGTCTTCCTGGGAACCAAGTTGTAAAGAACTGATTTACCGAGTGTCAGCCTTGAGTCTTTGTCATATTTCACTATTTTCACTCTATAATATATTATATAAGTCAGAGAGAAAGAAGAAAACAGGGAGCGCTGAGGTGAACATTCATCACAAAGCTATTAATACACAGTCTGAAACAATAAGTACAAGTCAAGTGGTTCATTATTCACTGACTTTCACATTAAAATCAGCCAAAAACTTTTATTTTCATCTGAAAAATACCAAAAACAGGAAGTGCGAATAAACTACCTGATACAATGGTAGTAGTAATTTATTAAGAAAAAAAGTGATGGTTAATCAGAGCATCACTTCTGTTGAAAGCTGATACTGAATTAAAATTAAATTTACATTTTCGCCACTAGGGGCGCTAGTGAGAATCCTGAAATCCTTTGTCATTTTGGCAATTAAATTGTCAAAAGGGATTTCCGATAATATTGGACAGCCGATATTATCCTATGTCAACCTAATTATGTCGTATCGACGTGATTGCAGGAGTTTCTTTCTCCGGTAAATCCGATAGCACAATGTCTAGTTTTTTCTAAATTTGCTAAAATCACACGTATAGACTGGTATTGTAATATTGGTATTGGTTGATACTTAAATTGGAAATTTTGTTTGGTCAATGTCACCGCATCTGGAATCATCAAAAGGTTACAATCAAACACCATTTTTTTTTTACATCGCCAGCAGGGGGCAGCTCAAGCAAATTGCGACACAGCTGTTGAACTCAAACTTTAGGCCGCTTCCTAGGATACTTTTACCAAAATAGAAAATTGACTGGTGCATTTTTAGGTTATTTTCCTTATTTACATTGACTTGCAGTTTCAGTTCGGACCACAGGGGGCGTACTTCCTGTGAGTATTGGGTCCTCAGTCAGAACCGGGACAAAGAAAGTGTTGGCCGTTTGATTGGATGCCAGTCGCTCTGTTATGTCAAACAACTACAGCTCAGTTGTAACGGCTTTGGCCGCTGTGGTCAGGTGTAGTTTTACTGCCAAGGTTTTCAAAGAAAAAAAAAAGAAACACCACCTTTTTCAGGTCACGACGGACTCTAAGGTTGGTGCACGGGTCAAATGAAACACTTATTAAAGAGCTGATTAATTATGGAGCCTTAAGTCAAGTGATTTATTTTTAACTAAGCTTTAAAAAAATAAAAACAACACTTTGCGTTTACAATAAAAATCTGACTTATTTTATAAAAGAACTACAAGGAATAAAAACCAAGGGATTAAATATAAAATATTACAATTATTTTACATAAGATCAGACAAACATAAACTCGTCTGAACAGATGAAAGACAACTCAACACTTTGACGTCACTCTTCCTGTACGTGTGTGACTGATGGTCTGATGGATATTTTTTTTTTTTCTACGGTGTTTGTTGATGCTGCAGCAGATGGTAGTTGACAAGCAAGAAATTAGACAGATGTATCATTTACCCTTGGCATGGACGTGTGTGGACCAAGCAAAAACACAAATATCCAATCATAGGATTCACTGATTACGTACATTAATAATGAAAAAGTAAATCTGTGCTGCAGAAGAAGAGAAGGTCTGGAGTTGGACGGAGTTTCAATGGCAGTTATATAATACTGGTATGGATGGATGGTTTGATGTAAGGGTGGATGGATGGATGGATGGATGGGTGGATGGATAGATGATTCATGGATGGAAGGGTGGATGGAAGGGCAGATGTATGGTTAGGTGGATGGATGGATGAATGGATGGATGGGGGGTGTATGGGTAGGTGGATGGATGGATAGATGGATGGATGGATGATTACGTGGCTGGATGTATGATTGGTGATGGATGGATGGTTTCATGGATTGATGGCTGGATGGATGATAGATGGATTGATAGATTGAAGGATAGATGGATGGATGGGTGGATGGAGGGATGGATGAATAGATGGATGGATGGATGATGAATGGATAGATGGATGGGTGGATGGATGATAAGTGATTAATGGATGGATGATGGTTGGATGACTGGATGGATGGTTTGATGGACGGGTGGATGAATAGATAGATGATAGATGGATTGATAGATTGAAGGATAGATGGATGGATGGATGAATGGATGGATGGTCTGATGGATGGGTTGATGAATGGATGGATGGATGGTGGTATGGATGGATGGGTGAATAGATAAATGGATGGATGGATGGGTGGATGTATGGATAGATAGATGGATGGATGGATGGATGGATGGGTGAATGGATGGATGGTCTGATGAATGGGTTGATGAATGGATGGATGGATGGTGGTATGTATGGATAGATAGATGGATGGATGGATTGATAGATTGAAGATGGATGGATGGATGTACAGATCAAATACCTTAATGGTAGAAACTCCTTTAATACTGTGTCAAAATAAAGTATTAATCCACTAATAAAGGATAATTGTATTGTATTTGTCAAGTAAAGCAATTTTATTCAAATATTATCTTTGTCTTTGTGTTAAAAAATGAAAAACTCAAAACTGTTTAGAATAAAAATTTCTCTCATCTGTATCTGGTTTCCTTTTCTTCAATAATGATTATCTGCTGCATCAATGACCGATGGTACAGTTAATATTTACTGTGAAACACAATGACATATATGGATAATCCTTAAATCTACGTATATATATTTAATAATATTCATCACATCACTTCACAGGTCACTGCTGTGGAAACAATCATAAATATACCACAGCACCACTCCAACTTGGACCAATCAGCTCTTGTCTAAGAAACACCTCGTCTCCACCTGAGAGACAAACCCTAAGCACCTCCTTGGATTTTCCATTCTTCTAAAGCACTGGACTCTGAAATGCACTTCACGGCCCTGCAAGTGCATATGCAGATTGATGGCGGCGCCGCACTGGCCTATCATCCTCCACCATCTCCACGGCTGCTGACACTGCTGTTTTTCCCCTCCCCTTTGTTGTGCTTATCGCCGAATGAATTACTTTGGTTTGTGTTGCATGATCCGTAAAATACGCAAAAACAAAAATCCGTCTGCAGTCGCCTGGAGAAAACTTCCTGAGGCAGAAAAACGCTTCGACTCGGGCGCATTAACATCGCTGGTTACAAACAAAGCATTTTGAAATAATAATTATGTTTATACGTTACACACACACTGGCCGAGATGGAGCGACACACAACATCATCCCTGGGAATGGTAATTCTCCTAATTAAGTGAAGGATTCTCCTTGGATTAGTCCTGTAATCTCACCTCGGCGATGACGACTTTGTCCGGACCACACACACTGTAGCAAAGTTTTAAACCAGATTAGAAAAAAAAAAATAATACAGAAACACATTATAAAAATACAAGGAGCAATCAAATGGCTGAAGTGGGCCAAAGGGGATTAGGAGGATTTAGATTATCTAGCAGAACATAACAACGGCGCCGTCCCATCGGACCTGGAGAGACTCGCAGACGACAGTCGGAAACCACAGTTCTGGAACATCCTCCCTAATTGTCATCTGCCATCAAGAAAATCATCAAAGCAAGTAACTAGGAAATGATCCACATGAGATCCGGAGAGAACCAAATGTACACGTCTGGGAATTCAGTTTTCTTTTCCGGCGAAGGAATAAAAAAAAAAAAAAATAAGAAGGTTAGAATAAAAGCAACATCCTCAAAAATAAAATACCTATGGTCCTTTCAATGTAGTCCCTCACATTAAATGCATGTTGGATGTTAAGACGCTTCATGGAAGGAATAAAAAAAAAAAAAAAATATATATATATATATATATATATATATATATATATATATATATATGGAACCACATCACTGGGGGGTCCAATCAGGCCCAGTTGATGAAACCATGAACGTATTGTTGTTGTTTATAGGTAATTACTCCATGATTGTACTGGTCCAATACTCAGCCTCTAATCAGGCTGCACGTGGCCCCTGAACCAGAGGCTAAGAGACCCCTGGTCCACAGGTTCAGTTATGGTTCAAGTATCGTAAACACATGGATCCATGTATCTGTCATAGGTGTTCATTAGGACTACAGTGAAAACACATGGGGGCGCTGTAGAACTTGTGGGTGGTGAGCCCACTGGAAGCCAAGCGCTCTACTCCGGGACTCGAACCTGCCCAGAAGGTGAACCCTGGACAGCAATGACCAAGACACTGTAGGACAAGGTGAAGGCCTCACTGTAAAACCCTGGTGACAAAGTGCATGAATATGGGCTTAGTATAAGCTGTATAGATGAGAATCCACCCTAGGGTGCCATCTACTGTAGAGGAGGAGACACTAACTACTGAGAAAAAAGCAATTACATCTGATGGTGTAAAGGGGGCGCCAATCAATATTGTTTGGATGGATTATATCTATTTTAGATAAATAGATGGATGGATGGAAGGAGGAATGGAGGGATGATGGACAAATGGACAGTTAGATGATGGACGAACAGGCAGTTGGATGATGGATGAACAGACGGTTGGATGGATGAACGTATGGTTTGATGAATGGAAGGATAAACAGACGGTTGATTGGATGGACAAACAGACTGTTGGATGGATGGACGAACGGAAGGTTGGATGGACGAAACAGACGGTTGGATGGACGAACAGGCGGTTGATAGATGGACGAAGGGACCATTGGATGGGTGAACAGATTGTTGGATGAATGGAAGGACACATGGACGGTTGGTTGGATGGACAAACAGACTCTTGGATCTGTTGGATGGATGGACGAACGGACGGTTGGATGGATGTATGAACAGACAGTTGGATGGACGAACAGGCGGTTGGATGGACAAATGGGCGGTTGGATGGATGGACATACGGACGGTTGGATGGACGGAAGGACTGTTGGATCTATTGGATGGATGAACAGACGTTGGATGGATGAACGGACGGTTGGATAGATGGACAGGACAGACACACAGATAGACATAAAGACAGACAGATGTTGACTTTGTTGAGGTTTGTTCATTTTCTCTAAGATTCTAATCAATCATTCCAATCCCAGCCTTAATAAAAGCAGACGGAGTAAAAAGTGCGTTCAGATAATAATCTTTGACGTGCTTTTAGTGGTGGAACAAAAATCACTTTTCATGTCCAACTTAATTGAAATGATCAAAGCAGATGGAGCTCTCATGGTTCCTCTGATTTCCCCCGTTCTCATCTGGGGAACAGTCTCTCATTTCTACTTTGGAAACCACATTAAAACCAAATCCTCAGAAACCCTGCGTTCCATCCAACCTCATCACAAAGTTCAGGCTCCAAGTTTTCACAGCGAGGAGAAAACTAGAAGTTGGCCCGGAGCTGTCGAAGATAAGCAACACAAAAGATGACGTCAGTGAGACGAGAGAGAAGAATTCTGCTGGGCTGAACTGTCTTCGTCTCACGCTGCCTCTGCTGAGCCTCACTAATCTGCCCATCACCTGCCATTGTCTTAATGACTTGCTATTTCTGGCTCCGCAGAAATGAAGAGACACGTTCCTCTGTAACTCTGAGCCTGAAAGTGTAAGATCTCCAAGGACGTTCTTTTTTCTCCACCTTCTTCTGATCATATTACACTCGGCTACGTTGTACCAGTGGAGTCGAAGCAGAGGAACATTGTTACCATGTGATGAACACGACTGGAGTCACAACTAACATGTCAGGACGTTCTCACGTAAAAAAAAAAACGGTGTTTCGTACAACATACCGTATGTAACAATCAACTCATCGTAAATTTGGTCTGTATGTAAGACAGAATAAACCGCCGGGCCCTGGACCGGTACCGGAAGGATAACAGTGGGGGAGTTTCTTAAAGGGTAAATATAGCCGGTAGAGGTGTGAAGATTCACTCACATAAGGATCCGATTCATATCTCGATTCACAGGCTACGATCCGATTCAGGAACGATTCATCAAAAATATTAAACGATCGATCCGATTCTGTTCAGTTCTATCTAAACATTCAAAAAGATTAATTTGGACACCCCTAATAGCCGGAAAAGGTATAATAACTATCAGTGGGTAGCAGTGGTTAAGAAGACGGGCTTGGGTCCACAAGGTCCCCGGTTTGAATTCCCCTACCGCCATGCTATCATCGGGCGAATTGCAGAGGCAAAATTTGCCGAAATAACTGATATTTTTTCCAATCAACACGACAAGAGAAAGATCAATGTACTTTAATTACCGTATTTACCGCACTATAGGCGCCCCGCATTATACGGCACATACTGGTTGCGGCCCACTACTGGTCCATATATAAGGTGCACCAGATTATAAGGCGCAGTGTCGGCTTTTGAGGAAATTTAAAGCTTTTAGCTGCGCCTTATAGTGTGAAAAATATAGAATTACCGTAAAGACCGTAATAGAATATATAACCGCCAATACAATACATGTGCCTCTAACTGATAATAACCATTAGTATTAGTAAGTACAATATATAGGATATGTTCATGTGCATATATATATTAAGTTACACTGTATATAAGGTTATATATGGACGGGATCAGGAATGAGGTGATTAGAGGGACAACACAGACAGGAAGGTTTGGAGACAAAGCTAGAGAAGACAGAGTGAGATGGTTTGGACATGTTCAGAGGAGGAACAGTGGTAGAAGAATGATCCTAGGGATGGAGCTACCAGGTAGGAGACAAAGAGGAGATTGATGGATGTAGTGAGGGAGGACATGGAGGTAGTTGGAGTTAGAGAAGAAGCTGGAGAGGACAGGGGGAGATTGTGGAAACCCCTAAAAAATAGAAGCAGAAAGGACAAGAAGAAGATGAAGATCTCGACTACTTATTAAGAGTAAGAAAGAAAAAGACTTTAACTTAAAGTCCACTTTATCATAGAGAAACTTTTGTTCTTGTGGATTGGATTGCAGGAATCAATCAGCTAAAATAAATAGATATTTAAAACTTACACTTTTAGTCTAATGAATACAGTTATATTAGCCAGAGAACATATTCCCTTTGTGTCCAGCCCTGATGAATAGACGCTAAAGTGCATTGCATGAAATATATATATATATATATATGTGTGTGTGTGTGTGTGTGTGTGTGTGTGTGTGTGTGTCATATAGGACTTTGCATTTCACCAATGCAATTGATGAAAGTGAACATCAATTTCTCCAACATGTGAAAACACGCTCACCTTTGAGAGCTTAACATGCCTGCTGCGAGGTGGCAGCAGCTGCAGCTGCTCCACCACCACCACCTCCACCTCTACCTCTGCCTCCGCTTCCGCCGCACCACCACCGGGCTACATGCATAATGAACACTGGGTGTAAATCAGAGCAGAGTGACTCTGGAGATAAGTGACCTTGTGTGGGATGCAGTTTGCACGCTGCCCGCCAGGAATGCGCTGCTCGGCCTTAATGCATGAATAACTCCACAGCAGACACGTCACAGTCAGACGCCCGGTGGCACGTACACCGCGGACCGGCGTCCACGCAGCCCATTTCCTAATCGTACATCTCTCTGCATAATCACACTTTTCCTCGGGAAGACACTCACTCGTAAAATTGACATTTTCTTTCCATTAGGACACTCCACTGGGTGTCTTACTTTCATTCCTCGCTGCCTCTCCCCACTATCCCTCCCCTCGGGGGTCCCCGACTCGCAGCAATCAGGTCGAGTCAGACCAAGAAAAACAAGCACATGTCAAGTGTCATCATTCACTCATGATATTGTCCACAACAGGACGCTGATTGTCCCGACCTGACGTTTTATTACGACGGTAAAAAATTAAGCACAAGGTAAGAAATATTAACGTTCCTTTTAATATATATATATATTTATCTCTAATGAAAATGAATAAAGACGTAAAAAAAAAAATGGTTTCGTTCGTAGTCGTAACATGCAATGTTAAAAATGACGGCAGATACGTTGGTGGAAATGGCGCCCGATGACGCATGATTGATGTTTGTGCCTCTTCTGTGATCTTTTCCTGTTTAATAAAAGGCCTGTGATGTAATTATGTGGATAAACGATGTACGGAGGAGGAGGGATATTAAAAAAAAAAAAAAACTGATTATATCATCATCACCCCGGGCTGGTTCTACTGCAGGTCGACAGCGTTTTTGTTTACGAGCTTGAACATAAATGACGTTTGTAACCTGTCGTTATCACTGTGACACCAGGTAATGATGGATGGACGGGGGTAGAATATACTGTACAGGACAAAAGTTTGGACACAACTGTAATAGATATTGAGAAGGACAGCGAAAAGAAGGACAAGAAAAGGAAGAAACGCCTTGACACCTCCACGAAAGAAACATTACGTCAAAAATACTTCTCCTTTCTGTTTGTCTCTTTTTTTCAGGGGTTGCCAGAGCGAGTCAACAACTTCCAACTCTGACTCCAACTACCTCCTCCCTCACTGCATCCATCAATCTTTTTGTCTCCTACCTGGAAACTCCATCTCTAGGATCATTGTATCCACTGTCCCTCCTCTGAACATGTCCAAACCATCTCAATCTGTCTTCTCTAGCTTTTTCTCCAAACCTTCCTGTCTGTGTTGTCC
>JAFBJS010057639.1:23332-37038 GCA_016785265.1 Paraplagusia blochii
CTTCTAGTTGTTGTCTACTCTCACTGCAGATCACAATGTCAGCTGCAAACATCATGGTCCATGGAGACTCCTGTCTGACCTCATCTGTCAATCTGTCCATCACTAAAGCAAACAAGAAGGGGCTCAGGGCTGATCCTTGATAAAGTCCCACCTCTACCTTAAAGTCCTCTGTCCTTCCAACAGCTCCACCTCATCACTGTTGTGCTGTGCCCATGCATGTCCTGCACCAATCTAACATACTTCTCTGCCACTCCTGATTTCCTCATACAAAACCACAATTCCTCCCTTCACCCCCTGTCATAGACCTTTTCTAAATCTACAAAAACATTGCAGCTCCTTCTGAACTTCTCTCTACTTCTTCGTGAAATTTCTCCAGGCAACTCTAACTGACACCTCATTTTGCACCGTTATATAATGCAGTTATATAATCAGCTGTTTTATTTATCTATTTATTGCAGCAAAATATTAATATTTATTGGGCGGAAGTGATAGTAAATATACTTTACACTAATGTCAAACCCACCTGGGATGATTAGAAAGAGGTTTTTGTGTCTGGGTTGTAACCGACAGGGTCCAAACTTGAGGAGCTCAGTGTTGGCGCCACAGCAGTAGATAAACTCGGTCTGAGGTTCATCTTTACTCCCGGTCTCCTCCATCTCAGCAGCGGTAAACGCTCCTGGGTCCAAAGGTGAGGTCGCTTCTCTGTCGACAACAGTCTATGTCAGTGGTGAATTTATTAAAATATATGTTACAATTGTAAAAAGTCGGGAAGCAACAGTTGTTTGTAGTTTTTACGTGTGTCCTGATAAGAATAATAATAAATTAACCGCTTGTTAAATGTTCAAAATACGAAGTCTGTTTAAACAACGTTATATTAAAAACAATATTTTACCTCCGGTGACAGCGAGTTCTGCTCTTCTATTATTAAAAAAACAAATATCGAGTGTTAAAGAACAAACCTTTAAAAAAAGCCAAAATAATTTCAGACAGAAGAGTTCATTGACGACATCCTTCCCGGCTCTTCAGTGAGCACCGCTGTCAATGAGCACTTCCTGTTTGGTCAGCTGCTGTCTCGGTTGGGTTGTAAAGGGCATTTAAGCTCGTTACTGCCCTCTACAGTTATGGAGTAACATAACAAGAACAAAAAACGATATTTAGGGAAATGAAATGTAAGGGGTAAAAAAGTAAGTAGTCGAGATGAAGTTCGATTTTTTGGTTATTTAACAATTTCTGATATCTATTAAGTATATATTTTGTATCGTAATGAAATATTGTAATAAGATAATAATGATCCTTATTTCTAATTGCACCATTGATTCCAGGCAGTTTCTCTGGTCTGTGGTCTCACTCTGGAACTTACATTTTCCTGTGGTCATTAAGTCGTGACTCACTCTCATAGAATTCAAACCAAGCAAATTAATAATAAAAAAAAGACTTTAAAAAAATCACTTCTTTTAACATCCTCATTCTTTCAAGTGTGCCTTTCAAAATAAGAGATTTTCTGAAATAAAACACATCAACAGCAGATTCAGATTCAGATTCAGTCCTCCACTGAGAACACAGCAGATAGTGTTCTCAGTGGAGGACTGTTGTTATAGCGTGTTATTGAGATGTAGTGTTTATTATTATTATTTTCTCCACAGTGGGTTACTTGTCCACAGATTGGGAATAAATCACATGACGTTTTTATTTTAAGGTCACATCCAAGTTATTTTTTCTTTGATGGAATGAAATGTGTCATTCTCTTGTTAAAGAAATTTAACAAAACAAGTACTGGCTGCATTAGATCCCCCGAGTTCAACAGGAAAGACACCACAAGACAACAACACAACATCGGACATCTCTAGTTACAACTTTGCTAGCACTAAAATCTAATCATAGGTTACAAGATTCATTAATTCATTCATCTGCTAGTCGGGTCACAGGGACAGCAGTCTCCACAACTGCCACCCAAATCACACTGCTCCATACTGTGGGCCTCCCTGTGCATAGTGAGCCAACTGGAAGTTATGTGGGTCGGGACGGTGCCCAGAGCACAACAGCGGCAACTGGGGGATAAGAACTCGAAGCCTTGCGGAACCATGTCCTCTTCCCCAACTGCCCGATGAAAGTTTCTCACATATTTCCTAAATTCCAAAGAATGACTCAGACTGTGAAACAGAAATGGAAAAAAATCTAAGTATTTGTTTATTCACACACAACACTAAATGATAAAGTGTATTTTTCTTCTTTCAACATCGATTTCATCTCGCATCACATCTTCATTTCTCTCCTGAGAGAAGCCAGTGTCACTGCGTTGGCCACTGACTGAAGGACCTCCACCTGAATGGCAGAGGGATCTCCATGTCCACCTTTCTATTGGTCACTCTGACGTACGGTGCCGTCTCCTCCGATGCCAGTCTCATTAAGTCCACAAATTCATTCAAGCCTCCGTAAAGATGTGACTGTAGGACATCGATCACCTCTACGGTGCTGTTGTTCACACCTTCAGCTGTTATTGCATCATAAGCCTTTTGTATATTTGTCTTAGTCAGGTCTTTGTAGTCCACCACATCTGTCTTCACTCCTTCGATGGACTGTTTCCACGACTGCAGTAAATCTGCGCAGAAATTGACGACGCGAGAACCCATCTCATTGTTTTTGTCCTTCACGTACGTGACGATCCTCTCTGTACCTTCAACGATCACCCGTGTGAGATTATCTACGTGTGCACTTATGAAATGAAACGTGCTGCGAAGTCCCTCAAACAGCCAGTCGAAGGCGTCTTCTGCGGAACTCTCCAGCTTCTTCAGGATCTCGTTTCCATCTACGGTAACTTCGGTTCTGGGTACAGTAAAGTGAATTTCTCTGATGGATTTAGCAACCCTCTCCAAGAGGTGGACCAACGTTTCGATCGTCCTGTCGATTTCTTCAGTTTCAGACCAGGCATCTTGCAGTAGAGGGTTTTTGTCTTCAGGACGTGTAAACAGTCCTTCCTTTAAGAACTCACTGGCAAATTTGAAAGCAACTTCAATCGTGTCTTCAGTGTCCCTCAAGACCTTTCCAGCCTTGAAATGCAGTTTGTCCCTAAACCTCTTTACATTAAATGACTTCAAGCCTTGTGAGGCCTCTCTGTGAATATGTGTCCCCTCGTCTTCCAGCTGTTGGACTGAATCCTGCAGTGAGTCGAGCATCACCAGGAACTCACTGTAAGCTTTGTCCATGACATTGGACAGAGTGTTCTTCATCTTTAAGCCGCCTCGATTGAGGGAAAAGCCCATGTGGGTAGCGTGGTATTTGTTGACGACTTTGTATAGAGCGTCGGTCATGGCAGGAACTCTCTCCTTGGTGCCCTCTATGGCATCATGGAGGAATTCCCAATTCCAGGACATTTCAACAATAAGGTTGTGTGAATTCTTCAGTGTAGCCCTCGTGATTAAAATATCTGTTTCTTTCTCAGGAGTAGTCTAGAGGTGAGGACAAAAAGGACAGAAAACCACGGTTAAAAACATCATGATGTTGCTGAGGAACCTACCAAACCAACAGTTACAGCAAATCACGTTGACAATAAAGTAAAGAACTAACCCTGTAACGGCAGAACAGTTTTGCATTGAGTTGAGTTGAAGGCCTTTGCTGCAAGTGTAGAGCCAGGAAACCAGATGATGGAGAAGATATGGATGCAGTGAGGCCATCTTTACGAGACGCGAAGCGGAAGCTGATGTCAGTGAAGGATTGGCTGGTGATGTCAACGTTGAGAGTTTGGTGAGAATCGCTGTGAAACAGAAGAAAATTATCTAATTAATTTTCACATATATCTTTTACCACACGATACTACATTCTTTGTGTTCTTAATATTGCAGAAATTTCTCATCAGAGTTAGGAGTTTTATTTGTTAAATGTTGTGTACATTGTGCTCATCGTACTCCAGTAAAAATCCTCGACAAAAAAAAGAAAATTCAACAAAACAAAAACATGACGTCACGCTGAGAAATAAGTGGAACCCAGTGAGTGTTTTTTCCCGCCATGTTACTCTAGTCCAGGGGTGTCCAACTCAATTTCCCAGGGGGCCACAATTAAGAACTGTCATGAAGTCAGGGGTCAGACTGAATATTTATTGAAAAATAAATTGTAAATTATATCAATATTTACTTATGTAATGTATATTTCCACTTCTCCCTATATTAAATGCAGGGGCGGTGCTAGGGTGTCTTGGGGCTCCTAGCAAGATATTGCTGGGGCCTAAATGTTGATTTTGGGAACATATATTTGGGAATATAAAACACACATCAGTGGTATTTGCCTTTATCTGTAGTCTTTTCAGATTCTTTTAATGTTTTTTTACAGACCGACAAAAACAAAAAACAAAACAAATGTCTGTGCTATAACAAAGACGTATCATGTATCACTAGTAGCCCAGCGCACACGGGGAGGATTCGGCGCACTCAGCGCCATCCGCGCGGGCTGATAGTACACCCGCACACGATGAGAATTCTGCTCACGTCTCACTAGTAAGTAAGCTTGCTATGTATAAACCTAGTTGTATAATACCAGAAGTTACCACTAGAGACCGCATCCCGAGCAGATCGATATACAGTATTGAATGTAACCACCAGTTCAAGTGTGTAATAAAGAAGTGATGAACCCGAAATCAGCGCGTAATAATCTTTACTAATCACACTATTTTGGAACAATATAACATAGCTGAAGACTATTTTCTATTTTTATTTTATCTTTTCATTATCTTAAGACTAGAACATCAAACAGACAAGGATGGTTTTGCCAAAGATCCACGAATTTGTCTTCTAATATCGTTTCATTCAACAAGTCGCTGCTGGTTGCCATCTTGTTGCATCATTGTAACGCATGCGCACAAATCATTTGTAGTGAGAAAGATGCTCACGTAGCCCACACACGATGAGACTTTGTTCACTCCCGCCGAGAGAAATCGAGCACGATCGATATTTTGCTCACGGCCTCAAGTGACCAATTGCTCACGTAAATTTACGCTCACACGGTGAAAATCTGGCGCTGAGCAATCCGCGCGCGCCGAATCCTCCCCGTGTGCGCCGGGCTTCAGGGCTATATACTGGTGGGCCAACTGTAGTTCATATTTCATATGATCTTGATGGCCAAATATATTTACACTGCGGGCCAGATTTTGTCCCCGGGCCTGAGTTTGACACCTGTGCTCTGGTGTTTGCCTCAAGTTCAATAAAAATTTAGCTTGAACATAGACATTATCTATGAGTTTGCGTTCAAGCTCAGGTTGAGATTTTGCTCAGAAAAAATGAAGTCACTTACAGCGAATCAGAAGAAGGAGTTTGGCGTTTTGTCCTGAAACAATAAAACCAAATGTATAAGTTTATACATCAACAGCAAATTAAGAACCAAAGAAAAATACTTAAGAAAATGACTTTTTGAATATAAAAAGTTTTGATTATAAAACATGGATGAATTTGATCTTAAATTAAAAAAGAATGTATTTTTATTTTTTAATCTAGATATTGGTCACAGGCCTTAGTCATACAGATAGAAGAAAAACCTTATTTTGACAGTACCTCAGGTTCTGGACCAGAGCATGTTGCCAGCGGACATTTGCGTCATTGTGAATGAAATCGCACTTCCCATTGACACTAACAAGGCCATTTTCAAAACCAAATGTAGCATCGGCTAAAATGAAGAAGAAATAAATACATGAGTAACACTTTCGAGTCGTGTCTTATAATCACCTTTTTTAGAAATATAAATATTTCAGTGAGATAATCTTACCGGAAAGTTCATGTGCCAGGAAAACCATGGTTGACGTGCAGAGGGAATTCAGAGAAGTCACCAGGTTGGTGTCTTTCTTCTCCAGACTTGATGTCACTGATATGTTATAAATTGGAGTGGACAGCTTCACTGTGGCACTGAGTTTTCCAAATGTTGGGATAAACACACTCAGAGGTAAATGTATTGCCATGGCAGGGACTTCAAGTCGTTGCTCCGGAATGGTAATAGTTGGGTGTTCAAAGTTTAGGTCTTTGAAACTGACGGTTTGTTGCCCGATGGTGAACTCTTCTGGGACACTGAACGATGACACTGTGATATCAGAACGTGGCACCTTCAGGGAAAGGAAAGACATTTTCCCTTTCAGGTATTCCGTGTTTATACTGTAGCTGGGAACGGATACAGCTGGCATTCCAGGCATCAGGATTTCAAAAGCTGCGGTGGAGATCACCTTGGGAATCACAATGCTCTTCAGGTCAATTGTAAAGGGTTCAAGGTGTAGGGTAGTGAATGGGACGTCCAAGGCTGGAACTGATATTGTTGGTGGCAGACTGAGATGATCGGGAACATCAGAAGGCTCCAAACGCATGTCAATGCGTCTGAGAGAATTTAAAATCTCTGAAAACCAGGTGGGGACACCAACGTGCAACTCCGGGATGCCGACAGAAATTCCATTTTCAAGTAGATTATATGGAAGACTGTACTCCTGTCCATCCATAGACTTCAGGTATACGATGCTGTTAGATATGTTGAGGAATTGTAAGTCATCCTTACTTGTGACCTGGTCAAATCGGAAGACATCCCAGAGGCTCTTCTGATACACGGGCAGCTTTACTGCCTTCAGGAAACTCAGGTGGCCTTGAACCGATTCGCTCAAATCCATACGCACCTCAGATTCATCGTTGGAAATGAGGTAGTCACAGGCATGGTGCAGAGACAACAGCTGTTCGTGACAAGTCCAGGCGAATGACTGTTTCTCTGAGCTCATGGCCAGGTTGATGTGTTGCCTGATTCCAACCGGACCCAAACTACTAGGCTGGCTTGCATCAACATCTAAGGTCACCTTGGAGGTTCTTAAAGGAACAAATTCTAGTTCTCCTTTCATACTGTGTCTTCCATTCGTGCTGAAAATCGCAAAACTGGCATTGTTTTTGCTTAAATAATCAATCGTTGCATAGATACGACTCAGGGAAACCTCTAGGACCAGGTTGTTGTTCAAGTCCAATTCTAATGCACCGCTGTCTGTGCTGCGCTTCTTTTTTTCTTGTTTATTAATTAGTAAATTTAAGACCGTCCTAATATTTGATTGTAGTCCATTCAAACTGAGGTCAAAATTGGCGTTATTGTCAAGGTCTCCAGCAAAGGTATAACCTCCTAACAACGCTACGTCTGACTTTCCATGAGTTGAAGCGTCCAGAGACAAATGGGGGGAAAGAGCCTCTAGTTCCCAGTTTGTGTCGAGGTTCCCTTTTCCTACAGCCTCTATGACAGGAATGTTAAACATGTAATTAATCTTCTTCTTGGATGCCAGGTTGGGTTTAACATTGTTATTTCCAGTAAGCTCGTGTTTAAACTCAACGGTAAGGAAAGGTAGATTGATGTTGACTGTATCGGAAAAAGAAGCTTCCATGTTTCTTCTTGTGAGGCTGAAAGTACCCTCGTGGTTTGCCTGTACGTTGTCATGGCTCAGGGTCCAATCGCAAGACAGTTTCAATCCTCGGCTCCTGGTCAAAAGACTTCTCCAGTCAAACTTACTGTTCAGAAAGTCAAAAACAGAAGAGGAGACGGCACCGAAATGAGCCACGATGTCAGTCTGGTTGTGAAGGCCGGCGTTAGCACTTAGCGTAACCAAGGGGGATTTGAAGGAGAAGTCGTAGGTTAAGTTGCCCAAAACTGGAATCTCAATGTTCTCAAAAGATGGAAATGTAACAGTTGGCAGCTGTATTTCATTTAACATTTCTGGAACATGGACAACAGGGAATCCCAGTGATGGTAGCACCAGACTGTAGGACGGGACGGAGAAACCCAGGGCGGGGATTTTAAAGCTGGGGGTACTAACCTCTTTAGGAACAAGGTAGCTAAAAGCTGGCAACTCTGCACTGAACGGAGAAACTTCAATATTCAATAGAGGTATTTTGTATCCAGGGATGTTGAATTTTCTCTGAGGTAGACTTGGCGTGTCACTATCATGTTTGATATACTGTGATTTGGCTCGGTTGTACGAGTCCTTCAAAAGCAACACCAGTTTGTCTCGCCATTGCTCAAATTTCCCATGGATGCAAACAACTTGATCCTTGATTGCAGTGCAGACTGGTCCAAGGTGAACGTCAACACTGTGCGTATCAGGATTCTTGTAGTAATGAAGCTTAAGGTTCATATCAAATGATTGTTGGGGTGTAATCAACAAGTGTTTGAGTCCGGCATTTTCCCACAAGGAGAAGTCTTTAACCTCCGGGATTGTAATTTCAAGGTGGGGTATTTTTATGCCGGGCATAGAGAGCGGAACTGTCATAAAGTCCAGTTTAGCTTCTCCCGAGGCGAATGCGTGAAAGAATTTCTCCATGTCATTATTTTCTGCTGTGAAGTTATGATGGTACTTGTACTGGTTGAATTTGGCCAATGCCAAACAACTTGCTCGCTGGTTCTCAGAGTTCAGTATGACTCCACAGTCATGTACCAGGTCTAGTTTTCCTGTTAGCTTAAGTGGAAATGAAATCTTTGAGTTCAGTTTATTTTTAAAATCCAATTCAATTTCAAAAGGATGGGCTTTGAATTCCAGTGAGTTGGACATGGAGCCTGTCATACAGCCGGTAAATTCCGAATCATGAGAAGCCGTTAGGGCAACCTTCAAGTCCCCAATATGAGCTTCTCCATTTAAAACTATTAAACTTTTCTTGAATGAAAAATACTCAGTTTCGCATCTGGCTTCGACGGTTATGTGGCTTAAACTGACCGATTCAACGGTCAACATTTTCTTGGATTTCAGTGCCTTACAGTCGGTCTCTTCTTCAAAGGTAAGTCTGGCTGTATCCAAATCCACCTTAAAATCCAAACTGCTTTTGTAGGTGCCTTCGTCAAAATAGTCTAGAATGGACCACTTGCCGTTACCATTGGTTTCTCCAGTCACTGCAATCCTGCCTGATTCCGCCGTAGCTGCTAAGTTTTGTTTCAGCGAGATCTCAGACGAAATGTTCCTCAATGGCAGGTCCAGGCTGTGGTTGTACGTTGTGTCGGTGGTGGCAGAGATTGCACCCTTCAGTGAAAGCGCCATGTTGTTGACCAAAACAGCAGTGTAGATACAGGTCGTAGCCTTGGCGGTAGTCTTGGAAGAAGAATCCACAGAGGAACCGGTGAGTGATACCAATCCTTCGTGGTCCAGGGAGAAGGCCTTATGTGTAGTTTTCATTGTTTCTGTGAAGAGCAACTTCTTCAGTCTGGGTGCTGCCAACTGGGCAGTGGCGTCAAGTGTGTATTCCAGGAGCTCAAAGGACGACTTCACATCAGAATGGATGGAGGCTGAGAACTGTGGATTTTTAGGCGAAGATGTGGAGTTCTCAATTTTCCCGGTAGTCACAAGGGAATAATGTGGAAAATTCACCTTAAATTCTCCGCTGAGTTTACCAAAGGTTGGAATACATATATCACTGGTAATCTTGTGCAATTTGACTTCTGGCAACGGAAGCATTGTGATTTCAAAGTCTTTGACGTTTAATTTGGGGAAAGTGATGGTTGGGAATGTTATTTCTGAAAGAGTTATCTCGGGAAAGGTTAAATCTGGTAGCTGGAAAAGGTAGAGAACTTTTAAATCACCAAAGACTAACTCAGGATCAGGCATGTTGATTTCAAAATTTCTAATGTGATCTATAAACATAATAATCTTCGTTTTTATCTCATCGAAGCGGATAGTGTAGGCAGGTATTGTGTAGGAATTCAGGATGGTAAATTTGGGAACAGAGAACTTGGTTGGGATGTTTATTTCATGCAGTCTGTTAAGGTTAATCGTAAATGCCGGAACAACGAGATCGGTGAGTGGTACGGTAAAAGAGCCAATTTTAATTTCGGCTTTTTTCAGTGCATTTAGAGTCGTAATAATAGCCTCTATGATCTGGTTTATAGTATCATTGTCTTGCACTGTTTCTTTTATCCTTCCTTTCAGTGCCTGAAACTGACTCCTAATAAATGCTACAATGTTGCCATAAGACTCGCTAGCTCTTTGGAGGTGAATGTACAACTCATCGCGGATGTCCATGTCCAGGATTCTTTGTTTCAGGTCCACGAGCATATCCTGGACTTTCAATTTGACGTCATTGTAAAACGTAGTATCGATCAAATCTGCCAGTTTTTTCAGAGCGTCTGCGATCTTTGTGTTTCTGAGCTTCTCCAGGTAGGAATAGACGTCACTCTGGAGTTTTCTGATAAAATCCCTGACGGCCTCAACTTTCTGCACTATCCCATACTTTTTCATTTGTTTGTTGATATAGTTTGTCCATTCAGCTATCTTCCTGTTGGCCTTATCCACAAATTCGTTGTAGTCAAAGTCTTTCACTGTCTTTAGTGTTGAATACATCTGTTCATTTAACTCTTCAATGCTTTTCTTAAAGTCAACTTCTCCCAGGTGCTTGCTAACGCTTTCAAGGAATTGCATCATTTTGTTGTACGCAAATTCAACCTGGACACTCTTCAGAGCCTCCACGACCGATCGTACGGTTTGTTCAAGTTTGAAATCTTTGATTAGAACAAGGACCTGATCCATGAGCTCCTTAAATTTTTCGTCGAGATTGTATTTTAAAATGAGATCCCTGATGTAGAAATAAACGGCGTTAAATTTGTCCGGGATTTCATACTCGTCGATCCAGTTGACTATGACATCGTTCATAGATTCAATCACTTGTGCTATATCGGATGCTGGAATGGTATAGTACAGCTGCTCGACGTACTCGGCCACATCATTAGCGTTGAACAAATTAATTAAGTCTTGGAACAATTTCTTAATATCAAAGTTCTCAATTTTCTCTTTCGTCTCAGAGAGTTTTTCCTTTATTTTGTCCCTTATTCCATACTTTGTGTCCAACTCTCGCAGCCATTGTGAACTGCTATCGGTGAGCTTCTGCAGGTCAATCTGTCTTATTATATCTTCAAGGGCTAGAAGCACTTTAACCAGCAACTGCTTGAGTTGATACTTGTCATCCAAAGCTTGAAGTTGATCACCGATGTTTGAGAGGATTTCTCTTATTTTCACGCCAACGTCTCCATCTTTAATATGGTGCTGCACTGTAACCACGAGGTCTCTGATTTTTGTAGCGAGGTCTATCACTGTTTTCTCCAGGTTCTCGCTGAACTGTTTCATCCAAAGCTCCAAGTCCTCGACTGTAATTGAAAACTCGTTGACCAAATAATCAAGTTTGCCTTTGACTTCCTTTACTTTGTTGTCTAAATCTATTTTATGCATAATATTCCTCACTTTTTTGGGCAGCTCTTTTAACCTGGCTCTGAAGTCAAGGATGAGCTGATCAATATCCAGACTTTTGATGAACCGCTGAAGCGATTCCAGAGCTTGAACAAGCGTATTTTTAACACCGTCAAAAGCAGCGGGAAGACGGTCAATGAATGGAATGCTAACGAGATGACAGTCGCTGTTCTTGTCATACTTAAGGAATCCCATGGTGCTGAATTCCTTGATTTCTGGTGGTAGGCTCCAATCTTGAGAAGGTTTGCTAAAAAGGTCTGTTAGTAAAGCTCCAGAGAATTCAACGCCAATCTTTTGAGGATTGTTGTAAGTACTGATGTCTTGGTTGTAGACGTGATTGTTTATTTTAGATTTCACTTTCCAGTTTAGATGCTGATCAGAAGGGCTGAGGAGCCCGTCAATTTTGTTGTCCAAGCTGGTGGAGGACTGTCCATGTGACGTTGACACGCGACTGTCGTGTGAATACGCAAGAGCCAAAGGCTCGGCTTTGACCAGCAACTTGCTGTACAACTGTCCCGTGTGCTTCCCGCGTAATTGAATTTCGCCGTCGCCGTTGACGAGTGCATCAACGGTTAAACTGAAGGGCATGGCCATGGTGCGAAGGGTGCCATCAAATCGTAGCTGCTCAGAATTGATTCTTGCTTCACATATAGACTTGGAGGAAAGTCCAGCAAACTCAAACTCACACTTCTTGCTTATCTGAGCATCCATGATAGTTCCAGATGTGCTGCACTGTACCGTTCCAGCCATATCTTCGTAACTGATCTCGTAGGTATGCTTGAGGTTATGTTCTTCTTTAAACGCTCCCTTCGTACTTCCACTCAGACCCATCTTATTAGGTTGTACCTTGAGATGGCCCTCGTTTTGCCAGTCAACATCATTAAGTTTAAGATCATTCGTTATGTCAACGGAGATGATAAAAGGCTTGATGGCAACTTTAGTATCTTGTTTGTAGTAAATGTCTTCACAGATGACGTTGTTGGTGCTTGAGCCCAGGCTTAGGGTCCACAAGGTGAGGGTCATTGTGTAGCTATTGTCTGTTTTCAGTTGCTTCAGTGTTGCCAAGGAATTGCCATTTAGAGTCAAAGCCTGACGGTTTAATAAAACGTTCAGGTTGTTTCTTGTGGTTGCACCAAAAGCATTACCTTTGAGTACACCTTCGAAAGAGGCGTCGGCACTTGTGACTTTTCCCTCAATGTTTAGCTCACCTCTGCCTTCATCGGCTATCACTTTAGTCCTGCAGGACAAGTTGGCGCCATCTTTGTCTATGGCCCCATTAAAGACATTCTCTAACGTCAGCGGGCTGCACTGAAAGCTGTTAGTTCCACTTGCGGTCAAACCATTTTTATCAAGCGTAAGTGAAGCTTTGTGCATTCCACGCCCTCTTTCAAGGATGACAGAACCTTCAGAGCTCAGTTGTAGACCGTTGACGTCTAAGGACCCTGACACGATTGAGTAGGCTCTATTCGTGTCATCGTCTGCTTGTGACTCAATGCGGAAAAGGCCCATTTTGCTGGACACACCCAGTTCCACTTTGTTGTTAAGTATTTTGCCCATGACTGTTCCGAGGGCGCTGCATTTTAGCGTGAGTTGAGCATCTTTGTATTTGAGCTCTGCCACGTGCTTCAGGAGGTCCCGCTGGACATTGGTCTTAGACACGATGTTCAACTCAGAGTTTGCGTAGACGCCGTGGATCCTGTTGTGAAGATTGATTAGAGGTGAATCAAAGACAAAGGTAGACTCCCCCTTTCCCTTTTTTTCTAGTGGACGAACGTTGTAATTGTTGCTGTAGGACACGTTGGAGTGTAGGGGACCAACTTTCAGCAGTGCGTCCAAAGTAGCATCTCCTGACACTTCATCTGAATTCATAGTGGAGGTTGACTGACCGGAGTAAAATACCAAGGCCTCCAGACCGAGTGGACTGGAGACTTCCACTTTATAGCTGGCCCTGGCATTAAATTTTCTTGTTACTTGCAGAGATTCTACGATGCTGAAGCTTGTATCAATAATGCAATGACTGAAGGATGTATTGAGGAGATACTTCAGATTGTCTTCAGCTCTTCCAGAGATCAATCCAGTTCCTGACATAAATAAATTGAAAAATATACATGTATCAATATATTTGTAATCTATCTGCTCTACCTTGACTTTTGATATATACCCTTGAGTCGATAATTCTAATAAATTCAAGAATGAACTAGAAGTACCTCAAGTACCTCAAAGTGCAGTAGTTTAGATACTTAGGATCAATTAGGAGAAAAATAGAGTTGAGTCAGGATGGACAAACTGGAGAAAAGTATCAGGAGTGATCTGAGATAGAAGAGAGTCAGCTAAGGTGGAGGAACAGGTTTACAGGACAGTGGAGAGACCAGCCATGATGGATGGACTAGAGACACTAGGAATAGGTAGAAGACAGGAGACAGAGCTGGAGGTGGGGGAGTTAAAGATGCTGAGATTCTCTTTAGGAGAGACAAGGATGGACAGGATCAGGAAT
>JAFBJS010057639.1:51244-62022 GCA_016785265.1 Paraplagusia blochii
TCTTTGTCTCCTACCTGGTAGCTCCATCTCTAGGATCATTCTTCTACCAATGTCTCCACTGTCCCTCCTCTTAACATGTCCAAACCATCTCAATCTGTCTTCTTTAGCTTTTTCTCCAAACCTTCCTGTTTACATGTTGTGTGGAAAATCCCACTTAAAAACATTCAAAATTAATAATCCAGTTTTTCAATCTTTTGCACCCCCTAGTGGCAAACTTTGGGAGTCCAAAGCGTTACAGCGGGATCTGAGTTGAGTGATTATAGTGGTTAGAAAAATGATAGAAATAGAAAATAGCAAAACAGAACACCCTACATCAGGGGTCTCAAACCTTCGGCCCGTGGACCATTTACGGCCCATGGTACGATATTTTGCGGCCGCCACCTCAATGTGAAAGTAGAATTTTTAATCATATTTTATAGATTTGTTCTCCACATTTTATGGTAAATCCTATATTTCTCCAAACCCTGATCCACAGCCTCCTTCTGGTTCAGTATTGTATTACACTGAATCTATGGGAAACTGATTTTTTATTCAATTTTTTCTTTTGTATTGAACACTGAAAGCTGACGCGGCCCTTTGGTGAAATGATAGTGTGGGTGGTGGCCCCTTAACTTATTTGAGTTTGAGACCCTTGGCTTAAATAAAGCTAGAATAGTAATATATATTATTATTAGTGGAAAAGACACCTAAATGTTCTGTCCTTGTGCACCAACAATCACACCAATAATAATCAATACCTCTATACCTTATAAATTCAGGCTTTTACCTATATTTGTAGAAAGAAACAATAATCTATAATATCTGGATCATGAGGGAGGACATGGAGGTAGATGTAGTCAGAGTAGATGATACAGAGAACGTTGATTCACTGTGGCAACACCTGAAAAAGGGACAAGTCTAAAGGGGAAGAACAGGAAACCACCCCCAGACATCAACATTCTATCTACGGAAAGATTCTCACCAGTTTCTGCAGCAGAGCCAGTGGACTGTGGGTCTGTCCTCTGGTGTGGTACTGATCACAGTAAGACAGCTCTCGAGACAGTGTCACATCTGTGGGGATGTCCTTCACCTCATTTACATTAATGTCCGTTAAACACAGACCATGCACCGTGTTCTGGCAAAAGGAACAGACAGGAGTGAGGACAACATCTGTAGTCGTGATCAAATCAACATGAAAATACAAGAGTGCACGAGGTGAATGGTCTCGTCTTGTCCCTCTGTGCAGGCAGGCATTAGAAACTCACTTACTACAAATTTCGCAAGACAACCTGCAGTAATTCTGTCTGCTTCCAAGCAGAAAACACTGTATGATTTACTATTTCTACAGTATCTGTGTATGTTTCACTCAGTTTTACTCTGAGTATTTCTTACTCACCACTAGGTTGTTTTGCACTTCCTCTATTTCTGGAACCACAAATGCTGAAATAATTCCTCGTTTAAAGTTAAGAGTGTTGACCTGTTCCTCAGTCTCAGGGTAAAGATGGATGTTGGTCGCATCCTGCACCGTGAATTTAAGGGGGTTTCTGAGTCGGACAAAGACAAAACAGTAAATTTCAGAAAATGAATTTAACAATACAGGAGTGTTGCAGGCATCAGTGCATGAAATCAACAACATCATTAAAGAAGGACATAAATATCAAGACCATAATGACATTGTTCCTTTGCACAAATCAAAAACAAAAATTGCAAATATTTCTGTTTCTAGTTGAATTTTTTTTCCAACAACCGCAACAAGAATTTTAATCATTATCATTCATGACTATAATGGCAGTTTCTTAACAAAGCTCACTACCTATTAAGGAAAAAGCGAAGATGTCTATGTATTAATATATATATATATATATATACATATATAATCTGTTTAATCTGTATTGAATTTTAGTAAAAATGGTAAATATCCTGAAGTACTGAAGTGCTCTCATCTTACAATCTGGTGTGTTGTCCACTACACCAGTGGTTCCTAACCACTGGGCCGGGGACCAGTACTGGTCCGTGGGTGAATTGGTGTCGGGCCACAGAGCTATAATGTTTCCTTATGGCCCCATCTGTCTATTCCTTCCACTTGATCCATACCCATATCAACAAAGGAACTGACCAATAGAATGGCTCGGATTCCATCATCAATAATGCAACTATATTTGATTAGGAAATATTTTCTCAGTGAAGACAGCAACAATGATACAATTGATACAAGATCTAACTTTTTATACTGGTCTGGTAGCAGAAAGTTATAGGCTGTGTGCACTTCAGAAATCCTTGTTGTGCCCACGCACAGTTAATTGGGGTAGGAAGATTTTATAGGTAGGAAAATATCACCGTAAATTTCCTTTTATTAAGGGGTATTTATCTGCCATAACTTAAGGAGCAGTCCGTAATACAGTAAAAGACATTTAACTGGTCCATGGTGCAAAAAAAGTTGGGGGGACACTGACCTACACTATGAAACCAACCAAGACTAAAGAATGATTTGTATCAGTTTTGTTTCCTAGTAAAGTAACTGCCCTTTCCTGTCTGACTGTGACGGGGCAGTGACATTAAAAATGCTTTATCTTTCAGTAATGTCTAACCTTCAGAGGCAGCTGGTTGAAAAATGTTTGTTTTAGGTCAGTCCATATGAATGGAATCAGACTTTGGACAAGCTAACGTCAATGCACACAGCAGGGCCTCAGCCTGAAACTCTGAAAGTCTGTACAAAACAACATTTATTTCCACAGAAGACAACGCAGGACTGCATGTTCACATGAAGCTCTGTCAATACTGACTTTCCCATGGCCGTGTTGAAGGCCTCAGAGTTGGGAGACTGTCTGTAAACCGGTCGGCCGTCTGGATGTAAACCGGAGATCTCACTCAGCGCACAGTCCCTGATGTGCAGGACAAATCTGCAGGATTGAGGGACTTCGACCTCCACCTAAAGAAATTGGATACAGCACACCACAGATACAGGCGGTCAGCTGAGATAAGATTTCAAAGTCACGTGACAGTGTAGATATAACGTACCTGACAGGAGATTTTGGGGCCGTTGACCGGGGCGGAGGTGTCGCCTGCACCATTTCTGCTCTCGGTTGTGTACTGGTAGGTATATTTCTTGTGGGCCTTAAACCTTGATGCCACTGTAGCAGAGCAAAGATGAAAAAAAAAATTAGGTTGTAGTCTGAATATATTGCTGGAACATGTTTTTTAAGGATTAGTGTTTTTACCAATCACATTATCATGCAATGCAAACTCTTTCTAATATATGGAATAACATAAAAAAGCTTATAAACATTTATTTAAGGGTGAAAAGTTTCTGAAACGAATGTCCAAATTTTTAACTACACATTTACCGTATAAAGTTTTAAAACTGTGAAAGACATTACTGCCTCCATTAAGGCACTAAGGAAGTCCAACCCATTCCAATACTACAGTGGATCACAAACTCTTTGGGTCATTAGTCCATTTGAATCAGTTAATAAGTTGGCTAAGAGCTAAACGCCCAATCAAATTACGATTAAAATTTGTTGACTTAGTTACAGAAGTTGATTTAGGTCTGCAAGGTTCAAATCCACCAGCTGCCAGGTTGCCACTAAGGCAATGCTTCTCAATCTTTTTCTGTTGCGCCCCCCCTTAGCAAGAAGAAAACAATTCTCCCACCCCACCACCCACTCTCGCCGCAACTATAAATAATAACATTTGTCTATAAAATAGTTCTAGCTACACCTCTGCATAACATTGTATCCTTGTTAACATAAATAAAACAAAAAGAAAGAGATATAGTTCAACTTACAAGGATGTGCAATTACACTTTATTGTATTACGGCGGAAAAAAAGCATGTTCACCAGGGTCACACGCGCCCCCCTCAGCATCACACCGTGCCCCCCCAGGGGGGCCCGCCCCACACTTTGAGAAGCACTGCACTAGCGTGTTTCAAGCATAGAATCGTCCCGACCTACATAACTCCCAGTGGTCTCACCAACCACAGGAAAGCTCACACTATGGTGCAGTGTGATTTGGGTGGCAGTCGTGGAGACAACCCAGTAACAGATGTGAAACACCATGGTTCTGGGTAAGATCAAATTCTGTCAGTGATAGGCTTTCGCAGAAAGGTACAGTGCGAAGTGATTTCCCACCAGTGGGACATACCTTACACTGTTACCGTAATTTCCGGAATATAAGTCGCACCAAATAGATTTTTTAAAGGAAAAAAACATTTTGTACATACATAGGCCGCACCTGACTATAAGCCACATGTGCCACATTTTTTTGTATTTTCCATGATGAGGGTCAGTTTATGCTAATTTTATTCATGTTCAAAGCGTATTACCGTACGTTATACTTCTTCTTCTTCTATGGTCTTTATTTGCGGTGGTAGCTTGCACCTTTACATATACCACCTGTGTCACTCTTACCTTTTCTGCTTGAGCAGTTAGAAAATGCATACATTAGCCGCATCTCTCCATAAGCCGCAGGGTTGAAATTGTGTGACAAAAGTTGCTGCTCATAGTCCGGAAATTATACTAATCACCCCCTGGTGGTGATTAGTGATACTGTTTATTCCAGGCTGGTTTCCAATCATTGTTTATGTCTATTTCTCAAAAACATTCATTCATTTTCATCAGCTTATGTGCTACCAGTTCTCAGGAGCAGTCTCCACAACTGCCACTCAAATCACAAAACACTGTACTTTAAGCCTTCCTGCTGCTGGTGAGACCACTGCAAGTTATGTGGGTCAGGACAGTGCTTTGCTCAGAGCACCTCAGTGGCAGCTGGTCCACTGCCTTTGTCCCTAGCTCACCACTGTCGCCCTTCTTGAAGCCAAAACTGCAAGATAGACGACCCCACCTGTCCTTAAGAATGTATACCGGTAGGTGTATAGTTGGGGTTTATAAGTTAGTTGCAGTTCCACATCACCCTGTGGCATCAAACCTTTGGACCTGGCAGCAGCTGAATTACATTTAAAAAAAACTGCATTTCTGCTCAAATACAATCAAAGAGCAGGAGTCCAACGGTTGCCGCTGCTATCTGAATAAATCAGGGTCACATCTTCATCAGTTCAGCACGTGAGGTCACTGCATGTCTACCATCACTGTATACAGTATTTACAATCACATTCACACTGGTGCAAACAGTTACAAAGTCCTTGTTTGAAAGTTCCACAAAAAAAATCTCATCCTACAGGACTCAGCAAAGTCCAGGGTCTAACAAGAGTTTTTAGAAAAGTGGTTCAACTTACACAGACATTCTTGTTTACTGACTCCTTCTGCAAAACAGAGTGAAATTAATTATAGTTATCAATTTACAAGATGCAATCATGATATTGAAAACCCAAAAATATCTATTATAAATAAAAGAGAATTAAAAATATATATTTATAATTGTTGTCTTTCATCAACAACCAAACGCAGTATTTTTTACAAAAGTTATTCCACAAATAATCTCTTCATAGAGGAATTAAAAAAATTCTGATCCATCATCGCAGCCCAAATTCACAGAATACAGAGGAAAACATTTTTTTAACTTACGTGCCAGTGCGTAGCTGCTGAGCAGCAGTAACAGCCACACCTTTCTATAACCCATCACGGGCTACATGAAGGACTCGTCTGGGTGTTGTCCAGCTGTTTCTTGTCTTTACTAACACAGACTCACTTCCAGCTCAATCTTATACAGGCGCTCCCTGCACCTCCAGCCCCGTTTTGTTACCACAAACAGAGCTGCGAGGTCGTCACAAAGTGCAAACTCTGTTCAAGCAGTAGAAAACTAATCAATACCATAAAAAAAAACAAAGCAGGTTTGTCTAAGGTCAGAGACAGGCGTTTATTGCAGCTTAAACAAGGGCAACCAACAAACCCACAGGGAACATTAAGGTTACGTGAGTATGATGCCATTTGTGATTAACATTGGTTTAACAATGAAATATATGAATAAAAATCATTGCAATTATTCTGCAAATCCTATTCTATGCTTGTCCTACTTGTTGTGTATGGCAGCAGATTGCTACAGTATCCTATAGAAAACACCCAGGGACTAAAAAAGATATATTCTGGTGTAAGAAAATGTCTGTATTTGGATGCATGGAGCCTCAAAGGTACAATTTCGGCCTAAAAATGACAATTAAAGTTTGTCAATTAAGGGGTCTCAATAGGTTCTCAGTCATCCAGTTCATTCAATCCAAAAAAGGTTACTTTAAGGGCAACCACACATGGTAAGGTTCCTTGAGGACTTTTCACCTGTCACCCAAGAGGCTTCTGGTACAATTAATATGACCCGGAAATGGTTAAAAACGGACACATCCTTAGCTAACCTACAACTCTGTCTAACCACCGCACACTTTCAATTCAACAACAACTTTTACATCTAAAAACACAGATGTGCCATAAAGTTTCCAGTGTCTCACATTGTAGCCAACCTCTATATGGAAGAAGTAGCAATAGCTCCCTACACATACAGATACAGAAACATTGATGACACACGGATCAAAATTAGAACAGTTAAAACCTTTCAAGAAACACATAAAAAGAACTGAGTCCATAAAAAAGGAGAGAAGATATTAAAGAAGACAGGCTGGAAGACAGAAACCTTTACATTTAAATTTACAGAAACCTACAGACACTGACCAATATCTACATTTTGACTCATCGTGATATCATTCATTACCAACTGGACCAAACAAAATCCCTAAACACAACAGAGAGGAGAATGGAATCAAACCAAAGAACATCGTCATTCCCTATGTCGCCGGGTCCTCTTCATTATCTTCAACCAAATTCCTGTTCTAAACCCACCAACACTCTCAGGTATAACACAATACCTCTTTAATTAATGTGTGACAATAATTTGAAATCAACACAAAATGTTACATTGCAATTTACAAGATAAAACAGGGATAGACAGATAGATAGATATATAGATGGATGAATGGAGAGTAAGACAGACAGATCTTCATGAATCCCTCTGGTGTTTCCTTTAGGAAACTATGGAAAAATATGAATTTAAAATGTGGAGTGACATCTTTTGTTAAAGTTTGCATTATTTTCTTTCACCTTTAGTTACATTAAATGAGTTTTGTGCACATACTTTTATAAGAAGAAATATTAGTAAAAATAAAAAATGTATAACTATAATAAAAGGTTCAGTGACCAACTTTTACATGTATTGTAGAATTTGTGCATAACATTGTGATCAATCCTCAGTTAATAAGGGATAGTAATTAAGGTGGAACTATAACAGATAGTTTATATTAGTTTTATCTGTAATTATTACAGATAGTAATAATTACATTAACCATGATGTTGTGAAAAAGACTTTTAAAGCTAAAAGTCTACCGCCAAATTCTTTTTTTCAAGGCTCTTATCGACATATGTATGTATTTCACACAGAAAAAATACCTAATTCTATTAATTTGGTGTAGATACATCTATTTATTAGATATTTCTATGTAGGGAATACGGAAGTGTATTGGGCTCACTTTGGCTTTCGTGATAAATTTTACGTTATTTGGTTGATATCATCACGTGGTTTCGTGATAACGTTCACGTCATGACGCCATATTATCACGAAAATAATCACGCAATCACGCAATCACGCATCACGCAATAAGTGAGATCATATGGAGCCAGAATAGTCTCAAAAAGATCCGTGTTTACGCACACGGATCTTTTTGAGACTATTCTGGCTCCATAGATCACGCTGATTTAATTCTCAGTGTGGCAGCAACACTCTTCCGTAAATATTGTTTACGTTTCCAGCAAAAAAACTTTAAAACCCGCCCACCTGGAATGACGTAGTTCCGGTGTCTTTTCCACTTTCCTTTCCGCACTAAAATTGTGTTCACCTCAAATTCGTTTCCTTCTGCGCAGTATTACCGTAGGACAGCACCTTATCGATTCATCACCGATGTTACGACACCGCACATTCATGCCGCATTTCTGCAAATACGGTAGGTGTACGCCCTTTAGCTTAGTTTGATTCAGGTCCGACGAGAAAAAGCGGAAAATCTGTTGCGCATTAGAGTTCAGTTTATTTCTTTTTCAGAACTATCTTATCGGTTATAGCAATAAAATAATAAGTAAATAACTCACATTTTTTCACATTATTCTAGTACAGGGTCGAAACTGAAGATGTAGTTTAAGTTGTTGGCTCCGAAACCTAAAAGTCTGTAGGTTACAGAACAACTGTCATGTTGCACTTCATGCCAACAATACAGAATAATTCAGTCTAGTTAATATTACTTTACTACAACAAACTACTGGTTACAGGATTATGAAATTAAAATTTCAGGAAACAAAAACGTTTATTTAATTCTAATTCTACTTTTATTATTTCTACCTTTCTAATTAAACTTTTTTTTTTAATTTGCATTGCCAAAAACTATTTCCCCATGTGGATCAATAAGTCTAAATTTCCAGGGTTAATGTATGTTGTAAGTTTATGAGATATTGCAATACATATATGATGATAAAATCACACTTTTATTAAGTATTGGTTCATCATTTTATTCATATACATATAGGTTAAGTCTCATAAATTAGCAATGTTATTCATCCACGTTTCAGAAATACAAGATGTTTTTCTTCAAATGCTATTTCATTTTCATAAATTTACAACATAAATCTTCTAATCTCGTTTTTTATTCTTAATGTGGCCTTAAAACAATAGCATATTTGTCATATGCTTTGTGTCTCTCACTGAGACTTTAGTCTAGAAATAAAACAATAGTTTATTAACAGTGACCGGAAATTTGTTAAATTGACAGTAGGAAAATAAATTAAAATGCTCTATTTTGTCAAAGTCTGCGCAAATATGAATTACTTCTGTGGTTATCTATACATTCGGTAGTGACCCTCAAATAAGTTGAGGGCCACCGCCCACATTATCATTCCACCGAAGGGGCGCGTCAGCTTTCAGTGTTCAATACAAAAGAAAAAATGTAATAATAAAAAAAAAGTCAATTTTCCATAGATTCTGTGTAATACCACACTGAACCAGAAGGAGGCTGTGGATCAGGGTTTGGAGAACTATAGGATTTACCTTAAAATGTGGAGAACGAATCTTTAAAATATTATAAATTCAACCACATCAAGGTGGGGGCCACAAAACATTGTTCCACGGGCCGAAAACGGTCCACGCGCCGTGAGTTTGAGACCCTGGTTTGGAGTATATGTGAAAGAAAAAAGAAAGAAAACACCTGACAGTGAGTTAATTCCTCATCCATTCAACTTGATCAAAGATGTTCAGTTAAAACAACAACAAGACTGCTTTGTTTCCTCCGTTATAAAGCCGTTGTTTTTCCAGAGACTACCAGGACACTGTCCTACTTTAAATTCTTGGACTTTCAAACTCTTCTACTCATTTACAGACAGTATGGTTTGCTCTTTGTTGTTGGATATGTTACTGTTCCTTAGTTGTAAAATGTACTTTTCTGGTTGGCAGGAGATACATGAATTCCATAAAATACAATAAAATATACATAATAAGCAATAACACCTGTGGTGGACAGAGACGCTGTTAATGTGTCCAGTAGTGTAAATAATTTTGGTAATGGAAAATATACTGAAATTAGCCACAGCTTCAAAGTAAAACAGTAAAAACTGCGTCTGTCAGACCTGCTGTAAGCAGCTAGAAGCAACTTGAGTCAATATTAAAATGTCAGAAGTTTCCTTTGGCTATTTATACAGAATTTGACATTCGTCTGTAAAAGAGGCAGAGACACTACGGATACGGTGTGACCTGCTTAGAGCTGTAGACGTTTTTTCTTATGTTGTTAGACGTCTAAAAGGTGTGTTCACAGAGCAAATGTATAACAGAGGAACTCTAGTTTCAGTCGGTCTACTCCTTAAACAACGTCATTGTCTTCTCTGCAGTCTCCATGGGGTCAGTCTGGTCCAAAGTTTTTTCTTACTTACCTGAGCGTCTGCCCGGGCCGAGATGGAAACATCAGGTGTTAAACTCGCTGACTCCCGCTGAGTTGAGGCTGTTAATCAGACAGAACGATTCCAGAATCACCACGACATCTGGACTGGCTAAAGGTAAAGCATTTCTGTTTTTAATCACTCTTACACGGGGAGGTTTGGAGAAAAAAATCTAGAGAAGCTTGGACATGTTCAGAGGAGGGACAGTGGATACATTGGTAGAAGAATAATCCTAGAGATGGAGCTACCAGGTAGGAGACAAAGAGGAGATTGATGGACGAAGTGAGGGAGGACATGGAGATAGTTGGAGTCAAAAGTAGAAGATAGAAAGATGGAAAATGTTGACTTTGTGTGGAAACCCCTAAATAAGCCGAAAAGAAGATTGTCATCTGCCTCAAAGCGAATGGGATTCAAACCTTTTAATGCTTTTGTGATAATGAAAAATCTCCTTCACCCACCAATGGTGTTTCCTCTTAGTTTTGGACAGTAAAAGTCCTTCTGAGGTCGTCTTAAAAGATTCCCTCTGAATGTTTTACTGTTGTATATTACTGTAATTCACAGGTAAGCCCCCTACAGGTGGAGGCGTAGAGGTGCAGGAGGCATTAATTTTCTATTATTACAGCCTGAGTTGATCAGCCTTCACCTGTTCGATCAACAAACTTAAGAACTTGTATGAAGTTGTAAGAAAGTGTTGTGTCATAATTAGGTCTTAAGTACTAGGTTCAGATGCCAAAAAGCTAAACAAACCAGTTTGCCTACAGTGACATCAAATGCCTAGTAGTGAAGCTAATGCACAGAGACCTAATACCAAGAACAAATAAATACATCATGAACACAGTAAAGTAGGAGTCTTCTTCAGTTCAGCACTGAATTACTAGAGATTGTATTTTCTT
>JAFBJS010057639.1:70509-82569 GCA_016785265.1 Paraplagusia blochii
AGTCCTTAAGTTGTGGCAGATAAATACCCCTTAATAAAATTAAATTTCCAGTGTTCTGAAATATTTTCCTACCTACAAAATCTTCCTACCTGAATTAACTGTACATCGGCACAACACGGATTTCTCAAGTGCACACAGCCTATAACTTTCTGCTACCAGACCTCATTTTGTGTTTATTGTTGTCTTCACTGAGAAAATATTTCCTAATCAAATATAGTTGCATTATTGATGATGGAATCCTAGCCATTCTATAGGTCAGTTCTTTTGTTGATATGGGTATGGATCAAGTGGAAGGAATAGACTGATGGGACCAAAAGGAAACATTTCTCTACGGACCGGTACCGGTGGTTGAGGACCACTGCTCTAGACCAGGGATTCTTAACCTTTTTGGAACCGAGGCCCAATTTATTTCAGTGTCAAGTGACCTGGGGCCCTTAATCACAGTTTAGATTTAATTGTTCTCGCACATTGGTATTTAGTAATTACTTGATAACTGTGAGGGAATTGCATTTAACAAGCTAAAGAATAAGTACATTTTAATCGATAACATATTAGTTCCGGTTAGCAAAAGTCATACGTCACAACATGAACATTTTATTACAATGCATTTAATCACGTTGTAATAATAATTAATACAATATAAATGTAGTGTGTTGCTGCATCTGATTTTGTGTGTGCTACCAAAAATTTGATTTTAGATTATAAAATATTTTTGGTGTCTCAGTAGCGCTAACAAGCTAACCGGTCCCACGGCTCTCGTGACCCATTGGTGCAAAACTGAAAAAAATTCACGGCCCTGTAGGGGGCGCTTGCAGCCAAACTTTGAGCCGGGGCCCAATGGTTCAGAATCCCTGCTCTAGACCACTCCCTTCTCTACTGGACAACGTCTTTTAACTTTAAGAAGTTTTTTATTCGGATCATCTTACAACATGTTTCCTAGGAGTCCACAGTCATTTTTGCAGCTTCAATTATTGTCTTTTGTTGTTTAGTACTTGAGTAACACTTACATTCAACAATAATAATAATAAAAAAAACCTATTAGTATTCTAAGATTTAACAATAATTGGTCACAAAGTTTTGACTTTTAAAATATGGGTCCCCAGACAAAAAGTGTGGCAAACAGTAGTGTGTTTACAGTCGTACAGTGTAAATAACAAAGAGTTGTTCTCTCTCTCACCTCCAGGAGGAATCTTTTCTGTCTATACTGATGCAGTTTGGAATTAGAAGTGGCAAAACCGGGAACTTGGCGATGGAGGTGGATGGCATGACTTTTCACCCTACACATTCTGACATCATCACCAGACTATTAGAAGAAACTATTTCAGGATGAAGGACGAAGAAAACTCTCTGTTAATTGCTTTTATGACTATAATGTGTAAATAAACATTAGTAAAAATTACTAAAATGCTGCTGAGATCTGTGGTGTAATATTGACATTTGATTTGGAATAAACCAGTTGTTTGCAACTTTGTAGTGTCACAGACCAGTTATTTGTTATTTTTTCACATAACGGTGTTTAAGGTGTCCTATAACCACGACTAAAATGATGGTACATTAGCCATAATAACTGGTATTTTCTAAATATCTTCTTTCCTTTTGGGAACAGTTGTATACAGATAATTGTGACCAGAAAATTGGCATTTAACTCATCAACAAAGTGAACAGTGAGCAGCTTTGAGCGCCTGGGGAGCAGTGAGTGAGGACAAGGACACGCTCAGTGGACCTCACTGGTAACTTGGCAGGTGGTGGACTCAAACCTGAAACCCCTGGACTCAAGTTTGCTTCCTTAACTACAAAGCCACCTCCGTCCCCAAAAAACAAAGCACCAAAACAACAAATAATAATAAAAAAAAATCATTTTCAATTTTAACAGTTTTTGTTTGAGATTCACTTTGTGGGGTTGGGACAAGAACTGGTATTTCAGGATGTATTCCAGATATATTTTTGACTATTCCTTGAAGGACAAATATCTGGTCGTGAAGACATTGTCAAACCTCAAAAGTTTACCCGGCGACTCAAGGTAATTTAAAAGAGTGCCCAGGATGTACTTTTGATTTTAATTGGTAGTACTCTGAAGGCCTACTTGTCTTTTTCGCTGCTCCAGGACCTCACCATCAGACCAGCAGTCCCTGCCTCTGGACCGGCAGCATCTACCTGGGCTGCAGCTTTGGCTTTGAAAGCAAACTGAAAGATACAGGAGTTCCTATCAGGAATGTAGAGCAAGGTAAGAACGTCAGCATGTGCAAGGTGTGGCATAATTAACGCATTTTACAGCTTACCGCACTGTCATTTAAAGGGTTAAATTGATTTTTCTTTGCAATTTAATTTTTGTTGTTTTTAGCTCACCTGATCAGGTAGCAGGATGGACCCCGGGGGGCCATCGCAATAGCCAACATGCTGTTGTCTCTGTGCAAGACAGTCACTTTGATAACAAACAGCAGATTCCTGAAGTTCACACAAGCCCTTGTTGATGAAGCTGTGAAGATAGATAGGAGAAGTGATCAGAACTGAACTTCATTCTCTAAGGTCATTCTTATATTTTCATGACATAAACACATTGTTTATTCGCTTTTATTTATGGCTAACGTTAACCCCCCGTGTGTTAAAAACTGCTTTACCACTGGTTGGTGTTGAAGACAGTGGTGCAACTGCGGCTCTAGACTTCTTATGTCACCATGGAGACACCAGCCTACCAAGGTAACATAAACCACTCCATTAAAATAAAGTGGAAGAATAGAGAATAGAGATAGTGTCCGCTCTCTATTTCTCTTAGTACACTGATGATTAAGAAACTCCTTTCTCGAGAAATTCACAATATTTATGGTAAATACATTTTTAAATCCACAATACCTTCGTGAAAATAATTTTCCAGACTAAAAAAAGTAGATATAGTTCGTAAGTAGATAAATAAATACATGTACATACCGAGTAAAAATACGAAAAATAATATACGAGCCTCGGGCGCGAGCAACAACAGTGCCCTCCTGTGTCAAACTTCGGTAACTGCTCTACAGGAGAAAGAAATTATGAAGATGGTACTTTCCTACAGTGCGATACATTAAAAAAAAGACAGAAATAAATATGTATTACTAATATTTACATCACACCATGGTCATATAAATGGGTGTGAAAAGGGTATTAGAGTCTTTGGGGTTGATACATTTAGGATAAATATAAACGTGAATAACAACTGCGCGGATTTCCGTTCCTCGCAACGAAACGCAGCTACCGGTCAGAATTCTAAAAATTAAAGTGCCATTTTACCTCCTTAACCAATGGCTATGACGGTGAAAACAATCACAGCACAATTGTTTACATCTGTTTTTCCTGTTTATGGTCTTGCTTTGGTCAAAACCAGGTATGGCCACATGGTGGCGGTAGAGAGTAGATGAACTGCCGCTTTTGGACATACAGTAGTACCTCGGTTCTCGAACGACTCACAGTTCGAACAAATCGGAGTCCGGACAAAAAATTCGAGAAATTCTTGCTTCGTAGTTCGAACAAAAATCGGAGTTCGAACGCCGGTACGACACGTGAGTGCGTACGCGAGGGTGGGATGCTGAGCGGCGTACGGGTGTAGAGCGCTCTCTTCGTGACCAACTGTTGTCGTGTGCGGACGTACTGCGTTTTGCTCTCGCGTTTTATATAGGTGTACGAAGTGTTTTAGCCCCTAATCATGCCTCCAAAGAAAGTCAGTGCAAGCAGTAAAGCTGCTACAAGTGAAAAAAGAAATGTTGTCTCTGTGCAAGACAGTCACAACAAACAGCAGATTCCTGAAGATCACACAGGCCCTTGTTGATGAAGCTGCGGAGATAGGTAGGAGAAGTGATCAGAACTGAGCTTCATTTTCTAAGGTCATTCTTATATTTTCATGACAAACACATCATTGTTTATTCATTTGTTGCTTTTATTTATGGCTAACTTTAACCTCACGTGTGTTAAAAACTGCTTTACCACTGGTTGGTGTTGAAGACAGTGGTGCAACTGCGGCTCTAGACTTCTTATGTCACCATGGAGACACCAGCCTACCAAGGTAATGTAAACCACTCCATTAAAATAAAGTGGAAGAATAGAGAATAGAGATACAGTGTTCCCTCTCTATTTCTCTTAGTACACTGATGATTAAGAAACTCCTTTCTCGAGAAATTCACAATATTTATGGTAAATACATTTTTAAATCCACAATACCTTTGTGAGAATAACTTTCCAGACTAAAAAAGTAGATGTAGTTCGTAAATAGATAAATAAATACATGTACATACCGAGTAAATTTAAAAACCTACATTTAAAAAAATGATAGACGAGCCTCGGGCGCGAGCAACAACAGTGCCCTCCTGTGTCAAACTTGGGTAACTGCTCTACAGGAGAAAGAAATTATGAAGATGGTACTTTCCTATAGTGCGATACATTAAGAAAGACAGAGAAATAAATATGTATTACTAATATTCACATCACACCACGGTCAAATAAATGGGTGTGAAAAGGGTATTAGAGTCTTTGGGGTTGATACATTTAGGATAAATATAAACGTGAATAAATACTTCGCGGATTTCCCTTCCTCGCAACGAAACGCAGCTACCGGTCAAAATTCTAAAAATTAAAGTGTCATTTTACCTCCTTAACCAATGGCTGACGGTGAAAACAATCACAGCACAATATTTTACATCTGTTTTTCCTGTTTATGGTCTTGCTTTGGTCAAAACCAGGTATGGCCACATGGTGGCGGTAGAGAGTAGATGAACTGCCGCTTTTGGACATATATGTTTATGCACATCTACATTCAGAATATGTCAGCATATTCTGGACCGTGATGGTAATACCCACACTCATCCTAAAGGGTCGCAATATCTGAGTTCTCTTTGCCCGAAGCCATTTAATTTCATATCATCAGAAAACTCATATCTCTAATCTCCAACCTGCTTCTTCTCCAGGAGTGTCTAACTGGACTGGATATGCTGTGGCCTCTGGGCTGTACCTTCTAAACACCTGCGCCTCACACCAGAGGTACCTGAAGAGAGGCCTGGGAAAAACACCATCACAGGAACAACTGCAGAACTGGACTGAGAGCGTATACATAGAGTATAGTAGTATTTCCTAAAGACTGGGTTGCAACCCTCAAGTGGATCACAAGAGTTTCTTATTGGGTCGTCTTGCTTCCTGTCAACTAGGAGAGGTCATTTTTGACGATAAAGATAGTATTAAAGTTGACATTAAATATATTTTTTAAAAGAAGGTATTTATATTCCATGCAATTCAGTCCTTTGTCCATCGTTGTTTGGGTGTGTGTGGGGTTATTCATTTTATTGTTAAACTCCTATGTATTTTGTTAGACCTTTTGTCATTCTTAGATCAGTGGTCCCCAACCGCTGGGCCAGGGACCAGTACCGGTCCGTGGGTAAATTGGTGCTCGGGACGCAGAGAAATAATGTTTCCTTTTGGCCCCATCTGTCTATTACTTCCACTTGATCCATACCCATATCAACAAAGGAACTGACCAATAGTATGGCTAGGATTCCATCATCAATAATGCAACTATAATTGATTAGGAAATATTTTCTCAGTGAAGACAACAAAAATAAACGCAAAATGACGCAGAATTATTGATACAAAATTCTAACTTTTTATACCGGTCTGGTAGCAGGAAGTTATAGTCTATGTGCACTTGAGAAATCCTTGTCCCTGACCATGCACAGTTAATTCAGGTAGGAAGATTTTATAGGTAGGAAAATATTTCAGAACAACGGAAGTTTAATTTTCTTTAAGGGTATTTATCTGCCACAACTTAAGGATTGGTCCGAAAAAATAGTATGAGACATTTAACCAGTCCACAGCGCAAAAATGGTTGGGGAACACTGTTATAGATAATAGATATATTTCATACAATCACTAATACATGCTGTACCCTAAATGTCTGAGGTACAGCATAATAATATTTCCCCCTTTTGATTTTCAGGAACAACTTCTTAGATCAGCACTGTTGCACCACAAAATGGTGCAGAACTGGTGAATCAGCCAAGGTGGCACAGGGTTTGACCGTTACCCCTGACAACAATGACATCATTACCAGGCTACTTAAAGAGAACAATGAAGGCTCCATTACTGAAAACTAGGACTATCCACATTTTTTTAAATGGAATATGTACATAGTGTATAGAGGCCCATTTCTAGCAACTGTCACTCCAGTGTTCTAATGGTTAAATGTCTTCAAGAAGGATAAGGGGATGATAAAAAAAACCCTTGTGCGGTCATGTTGCTATAGCTAGCATGACTGCAAGGCTTTAATTGCTGCTAATGGAGGGTTCTTTGAGAAACGCAAGGTTTGAAGGAACAAAAACTTTATATTAAATACAAATCATTATTTCTAACTTTATTTTCTACTTATGGTTGTGAATAATAGCGTTGCTCTTACTGGAAAATACTAAATTATCTGTGTAAACCCAAACTTTTGAAAGGGTTATGGATATGGTTTGAGTAAAAGAGGTACATTTTTGACGATTAAATGTATCTCATTCGTTGATTTTTGATAAATCCGTTCAATTGCCCACTGCTGTGGAAACAAGTGTAATATGGAATATGTCTTTTATCCTTTTGTCTAACTATTAAAATTAAAAACACTGTTATGTGAGATTACACACTAGCAGATAAAAGCACATTTTTCTATTAAGTCACAGGTGTGAAACTCAGGCCCGCGGCCCAAATTTGGCCCGAGAGATCATATCAATCGGTACAAGCTTTAGCCCACCATTGTAGCTATTATATACTGGCAGAATGTGTAGTGTCAGCGATCTATACTTCCTGATATAGCACATAAATGTAATAATAATAATTACAAGGATCTGGAAAAGCTACAGATAAAATAGACTGAATAAGAAACGAATACCACTGATAGTTGTTTATGTAAAACGCTTTGGCTGTTCTAGATTTAATGTTTTCGAATGAAAAAGAAAATCATTATTTGATATCTAAAGAGAAGGATAAGCATTTACAGATAATTCTTCAATAAATATTAATTTTGTCCGTGGCTTCATGCCTGTTAATAATTTTGGTTGAGAATTTGACGCCCCTTTAGGCAACAAAACTATGGCTCTACCACCATTAAAATACAGATAAATATAATTTACAAGACGTGGAAATCAACACAGATGTCCAGTAGGTCAAGCAAGACATTTTTCGCCTGCAATGTCATCGCAAACGGTATATAATCTCCGTTAATGACCAAAATGAAATCAATTACCGCCCCGCGCTTTTAGCTAACCGTTAAACGAGTGTCCTTTTCCCCAAATGTTAGCTCTTAGATTTTATTGTCGACGTTACGCTGGTATTTCAATGATTTTTATGGAACATACCTTCTCACTTTCTTGAATCCATGTTTGAAACTAGCTTCGGCGTTCCTTCGAAAGTCACTCACCTCCCGCCGCCATGTCTCTGTGCTGATTGGACTTCCTCTCTATTAGTCCCGCCCTAAGATTTCCGCCTGCTTTTAATTCGATAACCAAAGTGTTCATTATAATCGTTTACAGTCCTCGACAAAATGGCGGGCTTTTAATCAATTACTTATCATGCATTAAAATGTTGCTTTCGTCGTTAGTTTCGGTCACCAACATTATTACCGCGCACAATAAGAATCGAAAAGAACTTCTTTATGGTAGTAAAAAGTTTGCTGCTCATTACCTACTGTTTACATTATTTCTCATGGTATTTTTTAGCAAAGACTTCACTCAAAGTGGGGGAACACATTTAATTAATTCATCATTTGCCTTTAAGGAAATAATTAAATATTATAAAGTGTGGATAATGAATATACTCTTCAAAGAGGTTCCTTTTCTCGATACTTTTGGTCAAATCCGATCTTAAGACACAGATTAAAACAAACCAGGTCAGAACAGCCAGTTAGATTTCCAGATCTTGATGGGAGTCTTCAGATGTCAATACTACTAGTTTCACAGAATTTACCATGGATAACCAGCTGTGGATTGAATTTACACAGATGAACATCATCACTAAACTTCATACCAGTACCCTTCTCCTTAACCATCCTTGTCCAGAAGGTGTGGATGAGACAATTTTTTTTTTCAGCAAACAAATCCCCACCTTTTTATGACCCAACATTTAAATGACAAGGATAAGAATTCTAGGAATTAGATGTTTTTCTTCTCTCCACTCTTGTCTGTCCTCTGAGGGACTGCGACCTGGGGTGACTGAAGAAGAAAGCAGAAGCAGACCCACTGTGAAGAACTCTTTTCTGATCTTGGGTCCAACAGACCAGCAATTACAGAAGCTACATTCTGGTTAAGTCACATCTGCAAGTCCAAGATATAATCCAGACCAGGTCTTATGACTGGTTGTCTTCAGGTTTGGACTGAACCGCAGTTTCTAAGATGGGTTTGCTAACCATCGCTCAGACTTTGTGTTTATTATTGAGAGGATGACAACAGTTTTTCTTCATGCAGCCAACAACATATTAACACCATCTCTGAGACAGGACAGACAGTACACCGAAGTATCATGTTAGTATTTCACAAAAACAGTGCCTCCTGGTGGCAACAGAAATTGTCAAGTTAAGACACTCTTGCATAAATGACGCAATTTTTCTAAAATGCACTTGCTTACATTTTTCATAGGGATGTCAAAGTATATCCATCAACCTATATTAGCAGAGTTACATAATATCACTAAGATCAATCTTACTGATATTATGTAACTCCGCTAATCTTTTTTGCCTGAGTTCTCCCTAATTAGATAGAACTGCACGGAGACGTTACCGCCGTTACGGGGGAAAACAGACACGCGCATCAGTATCGATCGATTGATCTGTGATAGAAGCGAGTCAGCAAAGGTGAAGGCAAAGGTTCACAGGACAGTGGTGAGACCAGCCATGATGGATGGATTAGAGACACTAGGAATAGACGGAAGACAGGAGACAGAGAGGGAGGTGGAGGAGTTAAAGACGCTGAGATTTTCTTCAGGCGAGACAAGGATGGACAGGATCAGGAATGAGGTGATTAGAGGGACAACACAGACAGAAAGAACAGATTGAGATGGTTTGGACATGTTCAGAGGAGGGACAGTGAATATATCGCTAGGAGATGGCTAGAGGTGAAGCGTCTACGTAGGAGACAAAGAGAAAGGCCAAAGAAAAGAATCATAGATGCAGTGAGGGAGGACATGGAGGTAGTTGGAGTCAGAGTAGAAGACACAGAGGACAGGGGGAGATGGAAAACGATGATTCGCTGTGGCAAACCCTGAAAAACGGACCGGCTGAAAGGAAAAGAAGAAGATATCGGTATTGGTCAATATCAGCATTGAAAAAATAAGTGATGGGACAATATTGGCAAAAGTTAACATCATACATTATTAATGTCAATGGACAGGTGACAAATAACAGGACACCCTTATTTACTGGAATGGGCTCCAAATTGTGTCACTGCAGCCTGGACAGAACAAGAATATTGGTTTTCAACCATCAAAACATGAATTGTAACTTAATATGGCATAAATACGGGACAATCCTGAACACAATTGTATGATGGATCTTAAATATATCAAAAAACCTGGTCCTACGTGAGCACTAGCTTGGACATCACAGAATGGTGCCACTCTTCTCGCTGCCTGCAGCTATAATTGAATCTGTGTTTTTACAAACAGGCTCTTTGGTCATGTTGTTGCACACGCTGGTGTGCGTGAGCAGCAACACTGTCTTCTGGCCATTGTTCTCGTCAGTTGGAACCTCATTAGAGTCCGTGGGTGGATTGGAGGGACTCGTGTTGCCACGGCGTAAACAGCAACACAGGATCCTGGTGAAGGGACGGATCAGGGCCCTGTAAAAGCCGTGGCGAGCACTTTCGCTGACGAAGCAGTAGAGGGCAGGATCGGCCACGCAGTTCAGGGTGGTCAGTAGCAACGACAGGTGGTAGTAGTTAAATATTTCTACAAAAAAAAAAAAACACAAACAGGTCAAACAGATCATGTACTGTATTTTCATGACTGTAAGGCGCAGATTTTCTTCAAAATGTGCGGCGCTCTATTGAGCAGTGCCCCCTGTAGGTGTTGTTCTCAGGCAGGCGTAGTAGAGGACTCCATGAGAACGTTAAAGGGTGAAGTGTGGGCGTTATTTTTCTCCCGCTCTATTTTTAAATATTCACGTTGGTATGCTTGTGTGTGCATTTGTAAGGCGGACGTAGTAGAGGACACCATGAGAACGTTAAAGGGGGAAGTGTGGGCGTGGATTGTATAAAAAACCCACGTCCCATAATCAGGTGCACCTTATGTGTGTGTTAAATATAGTAATGGCAGACATTACTGAGACTTTGCGCGTTATGGTGGTGAAAATACTGTATTTTAAAATGCACAGCTATCTCTGAAGACGAAGGCATACTTGCGATAAAGCTGCAGTCTCGCTCCAGTATGGTGCGTACTAGCAGAAACACATGGTACGGGGAGAAACACACGAGGAAGATGAGGATGGTGCTGCTGACTAACTGCCTGATCCTGATCTTCTGGAGCGGCTGTGTCCCTGCACTCCGGCCCACGGCACGCAGGACACACAGGTAGCTAGCCTGGTTCAGAGACAGCAGAATTGTTAGTCATTTCATGAAAAATGTAACATTTGTCCACTAAGTGCAGATGAGAGTAAATGATTTGCTGCTCCACTAGTACTAGCAGTAATTTAAAGTATAGAGTGTGATAAGAGCGAGTGTACCGAGAGGATGGCCAGAGGGAAGAAGAAGCCAACAGTGAAGCGGTAGTAGTTGATTGGATACTCCCAGGGCTTCATGGGATAGTGCTCGAAGCACACCGATTGGTTAGCACGATCTTTGCTCAGCTCTTTGTGGCGGAAGAAGACCACGCCCACTGCAATCTCCTTCAGCCAGATGATGGCGCTAAAGACCCAAGCTGCCTTCATAGAGCGCAGAGGGGCAAACCTGAGGATATGAAAAAAAATCTACCATGACATCAACGTAGACAGAAAAAAACATCTGTAAAAATAACATCACTGTTTCAGATCTACTGTTGCGTTGTTACTTTTTTTTTCGCAGATGTTCAAGCCAGAAAAGAATGTTAGAAAATTCAAAGTAAAGCTACGAAGGGTTTCGTTTTTTTTCTTGGTAGTTTCATAAAATACCTCAACGGATGGACCACAGCTAAGTAGCGATCCAAACTGATGCAGCACAGGAAACCGATGCTGATGTAGATGTTCTCGTAGAGCAGGAAACCACACAACTGACACAACCACTCCCTGTGTTGCCAATCATCCCCCTGAAAGAGCATTTTGGAGCTTTATTACCAAGTCTCACAGTATTACACATGGTACAAGTGTCTCCAAAGATTTTATATGAAGTTTTCCAACTGGAATTGTTTTAAGAGCGATCTTCCATAAATAAATACTGTATTACTGTAATCAATGAACTGCAAAGGCATCTCAACGATACACATACGTAAAGAATTCATTCTAATCCCTATTCAAAGTACAGTACTGTGATTTCATATATCACACTTAGTAAACGGAATTTTGTGGTGGTTAAGACAGGACAGATGAGGACTACCGTGTCTATTCTACTTCCTGTTCACAGTGGAGCAGCTGTGGTTTTTGCAAGAATTGACCAAGAAATGTTTCTTTAATTCTAAAGTTCAAGGTGTAGCAGTAATGTATTCATACAGATTTTCAAAAGCATAAATTACTGAACATTGTACACCACACAAGTGTTTCATAGGTTTTCAACACCTCATTCAACACCTCAAAGTCTTCCTTCCAACTCTTGACCAACAGCTTACTTTTTGCTTCATATAATTTCGACTGTGTAGAGCTCTTGGATAACCAATTTTTAAAATCACTATATCATCATGGCGCAATTACAAGGAGCAGAGGTGGAGAAGGTGGAGGAGTTCAGGTACTGAGGATCAACTGTTCAGAGCAGTGGAGACTGTGGAAGAGACTGAGGAGAAGAATAGAGTGGAGTCAGGATGGAACAACTGGAGAAAAGAGTCAGGAGTGATCTGAGATAGAAGACAGTCAACTAAGGTGGAGGGACGGTGGAGAGACCAGACATGATGGATGGATTA
>JAFBJS010057640.1:0-36322 GCA_016785265.1 Paraplagusia blochii
GGGAGGAACTGTGGTTTTGTATAAGGAAGTCAGGAGTTTTTTTTTTTTTTTTTTTCCTTTAGCTGCCGCTTCAGCCTACAATCATGAACTTAGTTTTAAGATACTTACCCAATGTATTAAGAATTGATCTTGGAATAGTTTAATTTTAAATTGGAGTTGTGTAAATAGTTTAACAGTTGGTCAGTTTTTCAAATGATGACTTACAAACAAACCTGCAATACTAATGCAGCAGATGTTGCCCACGACAGCAGAAGTGGCCTAGCCTTTATAGGTGCTGTGGAGAATAAACCTATTGTTTTGCATCACTAATTGTAGCCTTATTGTAGAAAGCGTTGTCTACAAATAAGCAGGCCAGGACACACTTCTCCGTCTCGGGGGATTTATTGTATCAAAAGGTTTCTGACCATGGCAGGTCCAAAACGAATCAGCTCATCAGCAGTCTCACCAACAAATCCCAAATACTGATACAGGCGTGCTCTTCTTATACAGTTTTTTGGACATTCTCAGACAGTCATATCACACGTCACTCTTATACACATCTGATCCTGTCCATCCTTGTCTCTCCTCATTTTGTTACTGTTATCTAGGCCCCAGTTTATGTTGTGTCTTAATCGGTCTTGGGAAGGCGTCTTGTATCTGTTACCCAGTTGCCAATCTCTGTTGTCTCACATATTGTGGATACTAAACTTTCTGCAATTCTACAGTGACCCTGCACATGAATGTCATCTAACACTTTGTCTGTTCATAACACACAATTCTCCACCACAGCCTAAAATAGCAATAATTTCATGTACAATGCAGGTTGGCACAGATATTTGAATGATATTTAATCAAGGCTATACACAGGGTTCAGTGGAAAATGAATAAATAAATCACAGGATTTCCGGGAAATAGCTTGGCTTTTTTTTTTTTTTTTTTGTCATTTTCGGGAGGAATATTAAATACTTATCCAAACCAGTTCAAGGAATGAAAACTGTAAACATTTGGCATTTGATTTGTCTGTGTAAAACTCTGGGCTCTGTAAAACAACTCTGAACTAGTCTATAAGTGTAGGTGGACAGTTGAGTCCTGACCTGTGGTGTTGGACCTTCTGTGTTAGGCTATGCAAAACGTGGCTGGGAAAGATAAATGGCTTGAGAGAGGTGTAAAAGAAGCCATTTTAGTCAACCAGGAAAAAAAACATCTCATAACAGAGGTGGTGGGAGGAGACACATTAAAGAGGAATGTGACCGAAACCGCTCCAAAAATGACTGTAACGACCCATCGATACCCACCCAACAACTGGTATCCCAATTCATAGGTAAACCAAGGTCCTACTAACAGGAGGGACCTAAAACACCCCGAAAAGGATACACAACGTGGTTTTGCCCGTTTTCTGCTCTTCTTCCCCAATAATATGACCAATGCTCCGAACATATAATTGTTGGGCTATTTAATTAGCTCAATGAAAATAATATCAACATAAAATACCTTAACAAAAAAAGACCTTGCTGATAGTAATTTCAACAAAATTTTGCTGTTAGCAATTTAAACAAATAAGAAAATACAGGGTTTTGATTCATACCATTTTCTTCTTCTCTTTTACGGTTTATCCCTTTATTTCAGGGGTTGCCACAGCGAGTCAACAATTTCCATCAGACCCTGTCCTCTATATCCTCAACTCTAACTCCAACCACCGCCATGTTTTCCGTCACTGCATTCATAAATCTCCTCTTTGGCCTTCTTCGTCTCTTACCTGGTTGCTCCATCCCTAACATTCGTCTTCCAATATAATCACTGTCCCACCTCTGATTATGACCAAACCATCTCAATCTGGCTTCTCTAGCTTTTTCTCCAAACCTCCCTGTATGTGTTGTCCCCCTGATTACCTTGTTCCTAATCCTGCCCATCCTAGTCACCCCTAAAGAGAACCTCAGCATCTTTAACCCTGCCACCTCCAGCTATGCCTCCTGTCTTCTAACTATTCCTAGTGTCTCTAATCCATACATCATGGCTGGCCTCACAACTGTCCTGTAAACCTTTCCCTTTACCTTAGCTGACACTCTTCGGTCACAAAGCACTCCTGAGACCTTTCTCCAGCTGCTCTGAACAGTTGAGCCTAAGTATCTAAATTCCCCCACCTTCACCTCCTTGTAACCTTTCCATTCCAATGTTACCCTTTTCATTCACACATATGTACTCTGTCTTGCTACAACTGACCTCCATTCCTCTTCTCTCCAGTCTCTTTTAGTTGTTGCCTGCTCTCACTGCAGATCACAATGTCATCTGCAAACATCATAATCCATAGCGACTTCTGTTTGCAGGGTTGGCACTTTTCCGCCAAATGGCGTAAATCTGCCGATTTGAAAATTAATTTGGTCATTTTTGTGAAACTACCAAATCCGTTGAGAAAATTTAAGGGGGGGTGGGGTCCCTATATTTATTGCTGTCACCAAGAATAGTATCATTTTCGTGTCAAAATTGTGCTGAAAAAATGTTGTTTATCTATCTTGAACGTTCTCGCTAAAGCCGAATGTAAAACTTATGCGCATTTTGTAATCAGAGCTGTGATTGGCTACTAAATAGAGATGTCAATGCATCTGAAATAGGGTACATGTAGTAAAATGATGTTCACATTTTCAACTCGACCTGGTAAAATGAAAGCTTCATATTCAGCTGAAATATTATCAGCATATAAATATGAATTACACAACAGCAGGCACGATGCCTTCTGCGAGAGACTGGCAGCTGCAAGTTGACCTGGAAAAACAGCTCAAGTTCCCTGGTCATATCGCAACCACCACCCTCCGTCCTGACATTGTCCTTGTATTAGAGGCCACCAAGCAAGTGATAATGCTGGAATTAACCGTCCTGTGGGAAGACCGCCTGGAAGAGGCTTTTGAGAGGAAGCTCTCCAAGTACTTGGGACTAGTCAACGAGTGCCAGCAAGCAGGATGGAGGGCAAAATACCTTCCAGTGGAAGCGGGCTGCAGGGGCTTTGCAGCCCGGTCCTATGCCAGTGCTCTGGGATATCTGGGCATCGTCGGACAACACAGGAGGAGAGCCATCCGCAACACCACTGAAGCGGCAGAGAGGGCCTCAGGATGGCTGTGGCTCAAAAGAGGAGAGCCATGGAGTCACGGTAGCTAGCATGCTAACTGGACACAATCCGGGTCTGATCAGCCCTGGCTGGGTCACCTGGAGGAGAATGTATGACGTTGAAAGACCCGAAACACCCAACAATTCCAGGAACATCGTGACGACGTGTCCATGTACATTAGTAGATGCATTTACACAGTGACTTACAAATATGTTAATTCTCATCATATTTTTTGTGAGTATTCAGTGAAGTTGAATTTTTCATTGAATGTTTTTAAATTTTGTTGATATTTTCATAATATTAATTTCAGGAAAATACTGCCTAAATTGCTTTAAAAATGGGTGTAAAAATGCATAAAAACCTTCAGCTTCAGGGGAGCAACATCCCCCTGATCCACCCACCAGGCTTCGCCCAGGACCTGACTTTGGTGCCGCTGGTCCCCAAGACCCCCGGAAATTTCAGCTGAAATCAAAATTTCCTGTTGCCATCGATCTGTCTGTTTAGGAGCGGGGGAAAAAAGGGGAGAAAACTCGGGGTGAAAGACACAGGAGGGGATCCTCACCCAAGATGGGCAGGCGTGCAAAACACAAGTGTATAAAATATAGAATTGCAAAACATAACATGTAAAACAAAGCGAAACAGCAGCACGGGAAGCGTGTAGTAGAAAGAGACATAGACATTTACAATACTGTATGTATCAAAAGTAATACATGCAGTATTGTTTATAGTGATACACAAAAAGGCAATTTAAAGTATGTATACATAGGGATGGAGGAAAGCACTGGTTTAGAGGGGCAGCACCTCCCTAGCCTTGCCTGTATAAGTTAAAGGCAAGACCAAAGAGGTGGGTCTTCAGCCTCTCCATAGGATTTGAGTCTGGCGGTCGGGACGTTTAATATAGTGTAAGCAGAGGACCTCAGAGTACGGGGTCGGGAGGGGGGTTATACAGCTCAATGAGGTCTGACAAATATGAAGGCCCTAGACCATTTAAACACTTATATATTGTTAATAGAATCTTAAAATCGACCCTAAAGCGCACAGGGAGCCAATGCAGTGATTTTAAGACCGGAGTGATGTGCTCCCACTTTCCAGTCTTTGTCAGCATGCGTGCAGTTTTGGAGCACTTGGAGAGGGAGAATGCTTTTTGTTGGAAGACCAGAAGGCAGGGCATTACAATAGTCGATGCAATTTGAAATAAAAGCATGCATTAGCACCTCTGTGTTTGGTCGAGAGAGAAACGGACGAACTCTGGTGATATTTTTAAGGTGATAATAACCAATTTTTGTCATGTTTTTTATGCGCGCTTATAGGTTTAATTCTGGGTCGAAAATGACACCCAGGTTCTTCACAAGTTTGGATGGTTTTAAGCTATTCATTTTTACAGAAAGTTTCTATCCGTCAGCCTCAGGACCGATGATCAGGACTTTCAGGAGAAATTGTCTGCCATCCAGGTTTTTATATTTAAAATGCAATTATTTAATTTGTCTAATGGGCTTGTGTCCTCAGGAGATACAGCGATATATAGCTGAGTGTTATCGGCGTAGCTATGAATGTCTACGAGGAGCATATATAAACTGAAAAGTATTGGGCCTAGAATTGACCCTTGCGGAACCCCACAGTTTATTTTGGGGCCAGAGGAGCAAGTATCCAGCTGAACAAAAAATTCTCTGTTTTCAAACTATGATTTGAACCATTTTAGTACTGTATCAGAGAGGCCCATCAGGTGTTTTAATCTATGTATTATTGTGTGGTAGTCAACTGTATCAAAAGCTGCAGTCAGATCCAGTAGAACCAACACTTAGAGTCTTTTACCATCTAAATTGCACCTTATGTCGTTAACGATTTTTAGCAGTGCCGTCTCTGTACTATAGTTCGCTCTAAATCTAGACTTAAACCTTTCGGAAATTTTATTTGTTTCTAGGAACTCACCAAGTAGGTGAAGGACTAGTTTCTCTAGTATTTTGCTAAGAAAAGAGAAATTTGACATTGGCCGAAAACTGTTGAGATTGTCAGGGTCAAGGTTGTTCTTTTTCAGGAGGGGCCTTACCACTGCTTTTTTAAAAGCTTCAGGAAAGATGCCCGTTTGCAGGGAGTAATATATAATGTTTATTATTGAATTTGAAATATTGAGTAACATGATTTTAATAAGGGTGTAGGTATGGGGTCTAGAAGGCAGGTTGTTGGGTTTTACTTGGGAGAAAGCTCTGCCAAGCATCCCTGCGTCAACCAAGACAAAACACCCCAGTGTCTTCTCGGGTTGGGGAGGGAGGTTAATCCTACCCCTGAAATGATTTGCAAAGTCCTCACAGAGTGAGACGGTGGGGGTTTGAAATTGCCGCTTAGTGTCATTGTTAGTTAAGCGGTCAATTGTTGCAAATAGGACTTTGGGATTATTTTTATTTTCTGTAATGACCTTTGTGAGATCGGTCATTCTGCCGTGTCTGAGTGCCTTGTTGTAATTTTTATATTTTTATGTGACAACAAACGTTGTCCCAAGGCGTATTTTGTTTATTTTACAACTATGTAAAATAAACAAAATACAGTAAACAAAAAAGGAAAATGCCCCCTGCCCTTATAGACCCTCACACTGGCTGAGAACAACTCCCAAAAGGGATCCCAGGCGGATCCTCACCCAGGACGGACAAGTGGACAACAAGGAGAAAAAGTAATGAAAAACGAATTAATCAAATTTATCAATTACGGTTTTCCACACAACGGCTTCTTAAAAGTCATTGCAGAAATGATGCAGGTGAAGTCCTGGGTTGAGAAAACAGACCCTAGGGTCCTAAAGGAAGCTGGCACAGATGTGGAGGCTAAGTCTTCAGTCCACGGCTAAAGGGTTCTGGGGGAGAACAGAGACTTGGATGATATAATTAGTTCTTAGGAGATAAGGGAGATAACTCAGAAAACAAGGAATAAGGGAAAGAAAAGTGGGAGAGAGTGGACAGCAAGAGAAAAAAATGAACAAAAGTGTTTACGGCCGAACCTAAAGGCTACTATGGGCAATGTCAAATAGGAACATCTTTAGTCTAGTCTTGAAAATAGAGACTCTGTCAGCCCCACGGACTGGACCCGGCAGGTGGTTCCATAATAGAGGGGCTTGATAGCTGAAGGCTTTGGCTCCAAATCTAGATTTAGAAATCCACAAAATGGAACCACAAGAAGGTCTGCACCTAAGGAACGAAGTGTTCTAGTGGGCTAATAGGGTTTAATCAACTCCACCAGATACGAAGGTGCCAGACAATGAAGTGCCTTATAAATAAACAATAGGATTTTGAACTGAATTCTCAAATGTACTGGGAGCCAATGAAGAGAGGCAAGGGCCGGGGAAATATGGTCTCTCTGCCTAGTTTTAGTCAGAACACAAGCTTGCTGTGTGCATCCAACTAGCAATGAATTGCAGTAGTCCAGCCTGAAAGTAAGAAAGGCATGGACCAGCTTTTCAGCTGCATCTAGGGGAAGTATTTGCCTAACTTTCCTAATATTGCGGAGATGAAAGACGATGCTTGTGGTAGAAGTTAAGCTATTACCTGACGTTATTATGTCAGAAATAGGGTCTCTCATGAGTTTTGGACCCAAGACCAGTAGCTCAGTTTTGTCAGAATTTAGCTTTAAAAGGTTATGTGCCATCCATGTCTTATTGTCATCAACGCAGGATTTAAGCCGCTTTAGATGATTATGTTCATTAGCCTTAATTGATAAATATAACAGAGTGTCATCAGCATATGGAAATCTGTTGAGTGTTTCCTGATGATATAACCTAGAGGGAGCATGTACAGGGTGAACAGAATTGGACCCAGCACGGATCCCTGTGGAACCCCATGGATGACCCTGGTGTGTGGGTACTGATTATTATTAATCAAAGGCAGTGCCACTGATTCCAACCAGGCTCCCCAGTCTTCCCAGCAAGATGTGGTGGTCAACCGTGTCAAAAGAAGAACAAAGGTCCAGAAGGACTAGCACCGAGACACAACCCTGGTCCGATGCCATCAAAAGGTCATTGGTAACACACCAGAGCAGTCTCAGTGTTATGATCTACCCTAAAGCCTGACTGGAAGTTAAGCAAATAGACTATTGCAATTGAGGAAGTCAGAGAGTTGGTTAGCAACGACTCTCTCTAAAATTTTAGAAGATAAAAAAAAAAAAAAAAATTAGAGATGGGCCTATAATTAGATAAAATCCCTGGATTGAGGGAGGGTTTCTTAAGAAGTGGTTTAATTACAGTAACTTTAAAACTTAAGGGAACATAACCTATTGTGAGGGAAAGATTAATTATATCTAATAAGGAGGTACCAATTAAGGGAAACAATTCCTTAAAGAGCCCAGTGGGGCTCAAGTTGGGTTGTTCTTATTTTCCTCTATTAAAGATAAGTAATATCTAGTTCTAGCGATACACAGAGCTTGCCTGTACTTCCTAATGCTATCTTTCCAGATAAGGAACAAATCACTATTTTTAGTGTAGTGCCATTTCCTTCTCTAGTTTTCGCGACAGCTGCTTTAAGGTTCAGGTTTTAGGTGTGTACCAGGGAGCCGTCCTCCTTGTAGATATAGTTTTATTTATAATTACGGCAATAGAATTAAGTGTATTATGAAGGGAACCTGTAACACTATCAACCAGGAAGTCAATGTGGGAAGGACTAAGATTATGACAAGAGTCCCGAGATAAGTGGAGAGCTGGGATCGAACCGAGAACCAGTGGAACTGCTTTCTTGAAACTCTCTTTATCGCTGTCAGTCAGTCGCCTCAAACATATCTGCCTCTCCTCATTTGTATGGTTGGTTAGGAGAAAGTCAGAAGTGATTAGTGAATGGTCAGACAGTATAGGATTATTGTGAGAGACCGTAAGGTGCTGAATATAAACACCATATGTTAAAACAAAGTCCAAGGTGTTCAATTGAATTGAATTGTTTATTATTACTCCCCCGAGGGGGAAACATACTTTTACAGTAGCTCCAAAAGAAGAACAAATAAGAAATGAGTGAAATAAAAATAAAACATATAATACAAATAATATCTAAAAAGAAGGGAACATTTTTACACACACACACATATATATAAATATATATATACATATATATACAGCAGAAGTATGAGAATGTAATGTAAAAAAAATTGATTAAATATTGATTGATTAAATTGATTAAAATGATTAAAAAATACAAATATAAATTTGGATAGAAGTGTTCAAGCAGGGTTTAAGGGTTTGTGATATACAGTCTTATTGCTGCAGGGATAAAGGACCTGCGGTAGTGCTCCTTCCTGCACTGCGGGTGCCGGAGCGTTGTGCTGAAGGAGCTACGCAGGTCCTCCACAGTCTGGTGTAATGGGTGGGTGGGGTTATCTCTGATAGAGGAAAGCCTGGATAGGGTCCTCCTCTTTCCCACTTCCTCCACCGAGTCCAATGAGCAGCCCAGGAAAGAACTAGCCCTCCTGGCTAGTTGGACGGACAGGCGGGCAGGCAAAACATTGGCAGCTAATACATAAAAAAAAAAAAAAAAACATCAAAAGTCATAATCGAAATCAAGGTCCAATTATAAGTGTGAATATATTATAATTATAAGGTCCATTCTTTTATGTTCCTCTGCTCCGTGTCTGTTCCTAGAGAACTCTTGACTGCAGGTTGGTGGTGGGTTGGTATCTGTCCATGGCTGCCCATGGTAATGGGGTCCTGGGGAAAGAATAAAGACTCCGGGGACGTGAGGTCCCCGGCAAAGGGTGTTTATAAAGAGAAAATAAGGAGAGGGAAGGAGATAGAGATAGGGGACAGTGGTAGGAAATAATTAAATAAGGAAAAGGAAGGAGAGATAGAGATAGAGGACAGTAATAGGGGACCCAGTATGCCACGAGACCCCCGGCGTTCTTAACTTAAAGCAGCATAACTAAAACCCAAGGTCCAGCCAAAGGACTCACATGAGGACTACGGCTGGATCTGTAGGCCACTATATGCACTATCAAAAAGGAAGGTTTTTAGTTCACTCTTGAAAGTTGAAACTGTGTCGGACTCCCAAACTGGAGCTGGCAGGCGGTTCCACAATAGAGGGGCCTGGTAGCAAAAGGCTTTGGCTCCAAATCTAGATTTACATATTCGTGGAACCACAAGAAGACCTGCTCCTACAGAACAAAGTGTTCTAGTGGGTTGATGGGCTTGTATCAAGTCCACTATGTAGGAGGGTGCCAACCCATGCAGTAATTAAGAGGATCTTAAATTGGATCCTAAAATGGACTGGACGCTAATGGAGAGAAGCGAGGACCGGGGAGATGTGGTCTCTCTGTCTGGTTTTAGTTAGAACACGAGCTGCCGTGTTCTGAACAAGCTGTAGGGATCTCAGGGAACTGGCTGAGCATCCGGCTAATAACAAATTACAGTAGTCCAACCTAGAGGTTACAAAGGCATGGTCCCAACTTCTCAACTGCCTCCAGGGGGAGTATTTGCCTGACTTTCCTAATATTACGAAGATAAAAGTAGGCAGTCTTAGAAATGTTAACATGGGAGCTAAGGGAAAGGTCCTGATCAAAAAGAACACCTAGGTTTTTAACAGAAGTGTTGGAGGCAGTGGTCAAACTATTATCAGCTGCAATTATGTCAGCTATAGAGTCCCTTACCTGCTTAGGACCTAGGACCAATAACTCTGTTTTATCTGAATTTAACATTAAGAAGTTATGGGTCATCCAGATCTTGTCATGAGAGTGTCATCAGCATAACAATGAAAGTCATTTGAGTGTTTTCTGATGACATCACCCAGTGGGGGCATATAAAAGATTGGGCCTAGCACTGACCCCTGTGGAACACCAAGGCTGACTTTGGTGCGGGGGGACTGATCATTACCAATCTGAACAAACTGGTATCGGTCAGTTAAGTATGACCGAAACCAATCTAAAGCAGTGCCACCGATTCCAAGTACGCTCTCTAGTCTCCTCAGCAGAATCTGGTGGTCGACCGTATCAAAGGCTGCACTTAGCTCCAATAGGACTAGCACCGAGACAAAACCCCGATCCAAAGCCATCAGGAGGTCATTGGTGACCCTGACTAGAGCAGTCTCAGTGCTATGATTAACCCTAAAGCCTGATTGTAGGGTCTCTGTTATGACTAGAAATGGGAGGGCTTTATGGACAGTTTGTCTGTGACTGTGTTTTTGTCTGTTTGGATGCATGTTCTTACTGTCTCTTTAAGGTGCTGACTTTCTGAATGAAGACTCACCTGTTTCCGATTTGCTCGTCGGACTTGTGACGCATATAAACACCGCCTCTTCAGGAAGTCAGCGCCAGAGCGTTACTCATCAGCGCCAGAGCGTTTTCTCATGACGGTCCAGGTTTCCGCATCTCGTTTGTTTCCTAAAACTCCGATGGTTATCTTCTCGGCTCCTTATTGTTCACTTACCGTTGCATGTTTGTTTTTTTATTCAGGATAACGTATTCACGGATTCACGGAGGGGGAAGTTCGAAGGGAATACTTCACGGTTACGGGTTGGAGAGACGTCATCACCACTTTCACGGAGGACCACATTACACCGCTCGGGCACTTGTTATATTCTTTTTTGTTTCTGGAATTATTCTCGTGTTTTCCGAAGTGTCGGAATAAATTGTTTGATTTCTTGTTTATCAGATTCTGGTTTGACTCGCGTTTGGATCCTACCTCTATTTTCCTCTCATTTATACGAGAGTAGCTTAACAGTCTCAAAAAGACTGATAGAATTTAAGTAATCAGAGAGCTGGTCAGCAACAACTCTCTCTAAGATTTTTGAGATAAAGACTTTGGTCTTTATCTTTGGAAATGGGCCTATAATTGGCTAGGATCTCTGGGTTTAGGGATGATTTTGCAATTTTGGAATTTAAAGGAACATTACGAATCTTAAGGAGCCTAGTATCGATGGGGTCTAAGCTATAGGTAGCAGATTTAGCTGAGGAGATCTCTGCTTCATGGAGCTTTGATCCTGAGTCAGCCTGGCTACAGTGCTGAACAGGAACCTTCTTATTCTCTTCTATCAGGGAAGTGTAATATCTAGCTCTGGCTATACACAGAGCTTACCTCCGTGTATAGCCAGACTATCTTTCCAGATCAGGAATAGGTCTCTATTTTTGCTCTATTTTACGTGATTGCTGTTTAAGTTTACGGGTATCAGTAGAATACCACGGGGCTGCCCTCCTTCTAGTTATAGCTCTTTTAACAATTGGGGCAATAGAATTAAGGGTGCTACTAAGAGAGCCAGCAATACCGTCAACCAGAGAATCAACATCACAGGGACTAGGGTTGAAAACAGAGTCCCCTGACAAGTGAAGAGCCGAGACCGCACCGAGAGCCAACGGTACCGCCTCCTTAAAATCAGAAATAACATTATCAGTTAACTGTCTTGACACTTGAAAAGCATCTTTCCACCTTACTAAGCTCCATGAGTAGAAAGTCAAATACAATTAATGAGTGGTCAGATAGACAGGGGTTGTGAGGAGTAATAATAAGGTGTTCAATTTCAACACCATAAGCTAAGACAAGGTCTAAGGTGTGGTTATGACTGTGTGTTGGACCATGCACACACTGAGAAAAACCAATGGATTTAGTATGCTTGGGCTTGGATTTAGTACAGGCTAGGGCCACTGATCTTGGTAGCTTTACTTTCTCCAAAACAAAGTCGCCGATGACCAGAGTTTTACCATTGACGGGTGTGTCGTTGAGCGGGGCATAACGATTAGAGACCTGAAGCGGTACGTGGCCCTGTGAGGGCTTTGGTCAGGAACTATGCTTTCCTCTGACCGTCACCCAGCGTCCCTGTTTTCCCTGCTCCACGGGAAGAGCCGAGGGTGAGCTAACTGGAGCTACACTCAGTGGCTCCGGAGCGACTAAGCTCCCCGGGCTAACTGGAGCGCTGTGAACGGTGTGAGTTCTAATTTGTGAAGCCAAGAGTCGATATCATTTAGCCTAGCCTCCAATCTAATAAATAAGCTACAGTTTTTACACGTATTATCTTCACTAAAGGAGGCAGGAGAATAACTAAACATGTGTCAGACTGAGCAGGACAGAGGAGCAGGTGAGGGAGAAGCAGAGGCCATGTCACCTTGTTGAGGCTAAAAACAAATTTAGCACAGCTAAACCAGCTAACACTAGGCCGGAGCGGGAGAGAAAGAAGCACAATGTAAGTAGGTAAGAAGAAAGATCAAAGAACCAACTTACACTGCCAAGGTGTTGTGATCCAAAGCTCAGCTGTTACTGCTGCTCGACTGCCAAGCTGTTGTGATTCAAAGCTCCGCTGCTACTGCTCGCAGCTCCGCTGCTACTGCTCGCTGCTACTGAGCAGTCAACAATGACAACAATGGCAGCAATGACTGAGTCGTCAGGGAATTTCTGGAGGTGACAGCTGCTGGAGTTGTATGTAAAGTCGGAGGTGTAGAATGAAAAAAGAAATGGTGAAAGGACTGTCCCCTGGGGTGCCTCTGTGCTGCAGATGACCACCTCGGACCTACAGTCTCGCAGTCTCACATACTGCGGTCTATTGGTGAGGTAGTCAGTGGTCCACGCGGCCAGCTGTTCCCCTGCTCCAGCATCCTCCAGCTTCCTGCGCAGTAACGCCGGTTGGATGGTGTTGAAGGCACTGGAGAAGTCAAAGAACATGACTCTCACAACGCTCCCGACGGTCTCCAGGTGAGTCAGCGCCCAGTGCAGTAGGTAGATAACAACATAATCTGTCCCAACGTCCGGCCTGTAGGCAAACTGCAGCGGGTCCATTGCGAAGCTCACCACCGTGCGCAAGTGGCTGCGGATCAGTCTCTCCATGGTCTTCATCAGGTGGGAGGTCAAGGCAACAGGTCTGTAGTGGATCAATTCCTTGGTGTGTGACGTCTTTGGAACCGGAACCACACGAAAGGTCTTCCATAGGACCGGAACCTTTTCCAGGCTGAGGCTCAGGTTGAACATGTATGTGACATCTTCCGGGATGGCGGTGCGTGCACACGCAGCGGCCTCTCGCTCTCCCGATCGCGCCTTGTTTTGTTCATTAAAATGTGTTTACACAAAAGTTTTTGGCGTCAAACTGCATTGGAATACTCCTACAATCGCAAGACACTGCTGGAGATCCATAAAAAAGAAATCTACAGTGCTCTTGACACCAGAATAAAGAAGACGCTAGACGAGCTCGGACTACTTCGCCGGTCGGCCGCTGCCACACCTACCATCCCACACCCAGCAGGAAGGCACAGGAAGCGGTGTGCGAGGACGAGGAAGAGGGGCAAGCGCGGATGTATCCGGGCTTGGCTAGCGGCTAACCCAACTCGCCCAGCCATACCATCTCTACTTCTGGCAAACATAAGATCAATTGACAATAAAATAGGAAACTCGTGGACGGAGGAAAGACCCGAGGCGTTGGGGTCTGTGTTTACATCCGTGACGATTGGTGCCGGGTTGCTACAGTAGTATGCAGACACTGCTCTCCATTGGCCGAGATCATGATACGAAAGTGCTGTCCTTTCTACCTGCCCAGGGAGTTTACAGCGTTTCTACTCGTAGCTGTTTATATACCTCCAACTAACAACAACAGGGACAGGACCACAGCACTTAATGAACTCTACTATGCCGTAAGTGAACAACAAACAGCACACCCAGATGGTTTTATCATCGTGGCCAGCGACTTCAACCACGCTGATATGAAAACTGTACTTCCTAAATTCCACCAACATGTATGGTTTCCAACAAGGGGAGACAACATCCTGGACCTGGCACCCAGAGGGGTGCATACAAAGCTGCCCCCTCCCCCACATCGGACTCTCTGACCACATCACTGTTATGCTAATGCCGTTATACAGACAGAGGGTGAAGGCTGCCAAACCGGTTCAGAAGCAGGTAAGAGTGTGGCCAGAGGGGGGCTCTTCTGCTCTTCAGGACTGCTTTGACACAACTGACTGGGACATGTTCAAACAGGCTGCCACATACAACAACCACACAGACGTTGAGTACGCAGCCACTGTGACCTCCTACATCACCAAATGCATTGATGATGTGACCCACACCAAAACCATCACCACTCGAGCGAACCAGAGGCCATGGCTGACAGGGGACGTCCACAGGCTGCTGAGGGCCAGAGACAACGCCTTCAGAGCTGGGGATGAGGCTGGACTGAGAACAGTGAGGGTCAACCTGACCCGTGGCATCTGGAGAGCAAAGAGACAATATACACAAAAGGTAACCTCCTACTTCACAGACAGTAGAGACGCGCAGAGACTGTGGCAGGGCATCCAGGCCATCACAGACTACAAGCCCAGGTCACCCATCTGCGAAAACAACACCTCCCTTCTCAACGACCCAAACAACTTCTTTGGACGCTTTGAAATACAAAACAGCACTAGCCCACAGAAAACTTCACCACCCCCCTACGACCACACCCTGTAGCACTGACACCCATTATCATGAAGTGCTTCAAACGGCTAGTCAAGTCACACATTCAAACCATCCTGCCACCCACCCTAGACCCATACCAGTTTGCATACCGCTCCAACCGCTCAACAGAGGATGCAATCTGCTCTGCTCTCCACTCAGCCCTCACCCACCTGGACAAAAAAGATGCGTATGTGAGAATGCTGTTCATCGACTTCAGCTCAGCATTCAACACCATCATACCTCAACAACTCATCAGCAAACTGTACCAGCTGTGTCTCAGCACTTCCCTCTGCAACTGGGTGCTAGACTTCCTCAGCCAGCGACCACAAGCAGTACGTGTCGGTAACAACACCTCGAGCACCATCACCCTGAGATTTTCTACAGAGGAACCATCGAAAGCATCCTTTCAAGCTGTATTACTGTGTGGGGTGGCAGCTGCACTGACTACAACAGGAAAGCCTTGCAGCGCATAGTGAACACAGCTAAGAAGATCATTGGTGCACCACTAATTATTCTGATTGCAGACCACAATACGGCAGACTTTATTGTAAACTGTATTGTAATGTTGTGTGTATTGTAATGTTGTGTCTTGTCTGTGCATGGGATAGTGTATTGAACGGGTATTGAACGCAATTTCAATACCCTTGTATGTTCTGTACATCTGACCTTGACCTTGACCACCTCGCAAAGTTGGTCTGCACAGTTCCTGAGCAGTCTAGGGCTGATTCCATCTGGTCCTGCAGCTTTCCTCATGTTCAGTCGCCTCAGTTCCTTTCTCACCTGCTCGGTTGTCACAGAGAGGGGAGAGTGGTGGGGGGTGGACAGCTGGGGGTTTGAGGGCTGGTTTATGAGATGGTGTGAAGGTGAGGTAACCTGGTGAATGGAGGCTGTGTCAAGAGGTGTGAGATGGTGGGGAGATGAAGGAAGTTGGGGGATGGTAACTGTGGTAGCTGGTGAGAGTGCTTGTGAAGAGGGGTGGGGATTGGCGGTGGGGGGTGTGGACCTCTGATCAAATCTGTTAAAAAGCACATTCAGTTCATTGGCCCAACTCTGGTCACCCTGTGACAGGACACCGGCTCCACTCAGCCCATGACCTAAGACCTGAGGCCCTTCCACACATCACGTGTCTTGCTTTGTCCAAGCTTAAGCTATGCATGGGTCTATGTACACATTGAGAGAAACCAATGGATTCTATGACTGACGTAAATGCTGAACTAAAGCTGTTATTGGCTTCATCTACATGAATATTAAAATCCCCAACATTAATTACATTATCTGTTTTCAGGACTAAACTTGATAGAAACTTTATTTATTTAACCCTACTCTTAGCCTTAGCCAGAAGTTTCAGGTGTGATTCAATGTCGTCGAGCCTGCCATAGCAGTTTAAAAACCCGAAGCAGAACATGGGTCTGGACGGGCTTCAATCGCGAACTACGATTTTTCTTGACCATCACCCAGCATTACTGTGTTCTCCGCTGCCTGGTAAAACCCGGGGGACCTACCTCAGTACTGAAAGCTTGCCTAGGGGTCCCCTCCCCCACACAGGCTCAAACGACTCTGTGACTCAAGCGACTGCTGTGAGCCATTAACAGCCACATTTCCACAACTAAAGGAGTATCCACAGGGTGTCCAAAGGGTCAAATGACCCCTCTCTGGGGCTTTTAGGTAAAAAGGTCAATTGACCCCTCCGCGGTAGTTCTAGTGTTAATTAACTGATCTCCAAGCTTGGAGATCATTAAGCCTGGACTCCAACCTAACCAATAGACCACAACGATTACAAAAATCACCCTCACTAAAGGAGGCAAGGGAGTAACTAAACATGTGGCAGATCGAGCATGACAGAGGCGTAGGAGTGGTTAGGAGGAGCCATCGCGCATCAGCTGAGCTACAAACAACGTGCAGAAAGTGCGGAAAAAAAAACACAAAGTGTAAGAAAGCAAGAGTGAAAAAGATAAAGAGAATAGAGTATAGTTAGATAAAGAAGATAAAACAAACATAGATACTGACACTGTTCAGATGTTGGGGTCTGAAACTCTGAGAGCTCTGCAGGAGACGCTGCTGCTGCTGCTGCCTGAACTCCATCCTCAAGGCAAATATTGCATCTGTGGTACTCTTTCTTGTCATGAAACCATACTGTTATTATAAAATCTCTACCTCTTTCCTCAATCCAGTCTCAACTACTCTTTCCCAAACCTTCATGGTATGGCTCATGAACTTTACCCCTCTGTAATTGCTAAAACTCTGCACATCGCCCTTCTTGTAAATTGGCACAAGAACACTTTTCCTCCACTCATTAGGTATCTTGTCTGTTTCCCCTAAGCACTGCCATACCTCCACTTGTATGTCATCTGGATCGACTGTCTTTCCACTCTTCATCTTCTTCAGAGTTTTTTTACCTTCATCCTTACTAATCTGATCTACCTTCTCCCTGTTAGGAACTGGCTTCTCATTCCTATGCTCCCTATCATTTTTCTCATTCAACAACTCCTCAAAGTACAAGTGCATCTTCCTAGCACACCTTCTTCACAGGTAAGAACATTTCTATCCCTGTCCTTAATTAACCTCACCTGCTGCACATTCTTCCCAGATTGATTTCTCTGCCTTGCCAATCTGTATAACTCCTTTTCTCAGGTGGTTGAGACTAGGTTGAAGAAAGAGGTAGAGATTTTCGAACAACAGTATGGTTTCATGACAAGAAAGAGTACCACAGATGCAATATTTGCCTTGAGGATGGAGTTCAGGCAGCAGCAGCAGCGTCTCCTTCAGAGCTCTCACAGTTTCAGACCTCAGACCTTAGGAACCTATTATACAATAAATCCCCCGAGACAGAGAAGTCCGTCCTGGCCTGTTTATTTCTAGACAACGCTTTCTACAATAGTAGCAGGGCAAACGGTAGACTCAGCCTCAAGGGGATGCAGCCTAGCCAGAGACAACCTCTAATTAAAGCCCAGTAGTCAGCATAAGCACACCTCACCTAGCATTACTGTGCTGTAGAGCAAACACTGTGTCTCTAAAGAGGTGTCGTAATTTAGCGGTGTTGTTACTTTAGTGCCATGTTTAATTCCAATTTTATCTTCAAAGTATCCTTTGTTCTACATCATGCATTTTGTCCTTGAATATTGCTGTATTGAGAAACTTTTATCTTAGCCAATGAAGTACAAATCTCGCAGTCTTAAGAATATTTCGCAAAAACAGGAGAAACTACAAATCCAAAATGATTCGATCATCCAAGACAACTGTACTATTGAACTGTACTATATTATGTGGTATCCTGTTAATCTTCAAAATGTACAGATATGGAAATATTACTCCACGTTTACCTTCAATCCACTCATGCTAAAAGTTGCATTTTAAGGTTTACTTTTACACATCAATCAATCAAATTTTATTTATATAGCCCACATTTACAAATCAGATACATACGGCTCTACATAGTTGGTAACATCCTCTGACCTTAGACCCTCAGTGAGGAAAAACAACCGTAGAAAATAAAACAAAAACTTTTTAACAGGGAAAAGAAAACTGGTAGAAACCTTAGAGCAGACATGGGGACTCGAGTCTGAGAGTCTGTATAAGTCACTACCTTATGGTGCGCTCAGGTTTGCAACGCATGTGTGCTGTCTCAATTTTAGGTGTCATATCACAGTGACCATGGCGGCAGTAAGACAAACTGGAGCGATTCCTTTGGTCATTGCATTTGCTTATAAAGACTTTGCGCAGACATCCAGCAAGAGGACGGCTACTTGTAAGGAGTGTGGCGTTAACATAAATTATGCTGGACTGGGCTTCTGTGGGAAGATAATGTTAGCAAACTAATTCAACCACAATTATAGTCTGTTGGCTAGTTTTATAGTTCTCCTCCCCTGACACTATGGTTTTATTTCATACTTCAGGCCACTACATTTAGCTGCAAGTAGCAGCCTGCGTGTATTAACCCTAATGTTAATTATATGCATGAATGGCTGTTTTAGTTGAGACTAATGTTGTCACTGACATAACAGAAATGGAAACCTCTCCTTAAACAGCATGTAATGCATATGATTTCTTAGCCTAAGCACATTCACAGTGCATTGTTTTGATCAATTTTGATGGTGCAGTGTGAAATAATATATTATAGCCCTATACCGGAGTACAGTACATACAGTACTCAGTTATATATTTTCATTTTCCTTCATTTGTTATTTTCAGTTGGTAAACGAGACAAGACCACATACATGCACATGTGCAGTACATTGATTTGATCAACTTTGATGGTGTAGTGTGCAATAACATATTATAGGCCTATAGTACAGTACAGTACGTAATTTTAATCCAAAAAACACAGCAATGCAGTATTATCTCGGGTAGTGTCTAATGTGATGTGTGAACGTGAGGTGTGAACATCTCTGCCTTAGAGAGAACCACAGGAGAGGGATCCACTCCCTTGACGGCGGCCAGTGCAATGGATTTGACCAGAGAATAAAAATACAAGAATATAAGACAAGTACAAAGGTACAACACAGTTAAAGTTCTTCTAGTAGCTAATATAATGTCAGTCGTGATAAGAGGTGCTGATCCTAGCCATCATATTCCTGGTCGTCCTAATCCTGGCATCCGCCCATTCACCAACAACAACAGGAATGTGAAAGAGAACCAGTAAAAATATGTAGTATTGAAACAGATTTTATTATATTGTGGGTGAGGTGTGGAGCAGAAAGTGAGACAGGGAGGAGGGGTGGTCAGACTATGCGCTCATTCTAAATCTGTGATGTCATGATAAAATAATAATACATTTTATTTATAAGTGCCTTTCAGACACACAAGGACACTGTATAAGTCATACATCAACTCAACTCAACTATATTTATTTATAGTGCCAAATCGTAGCAGCAGCTACCTCGTTGCACTTTACAAACAATACAACACAGAGAAAAATGTACAGAACAGACAATGGCCCCCTGTCCTTATAGACCCTCGCACCGGCTGAGGAACAACTGTGAGGTCTGTGTGTCTGTGTCTTTCCCTTTCCCTGCTGTTGTGTGGTGCTGGTTGATCACTGTGAGCACAGTCACCTGTGTCTTTGTAATTAGACCTCACTCAGTCCTCACTCGTGTCACCTGGTGCCCTCACTATATATTCCCCTCTCCTTCACTCAGTCGTTGTTGGTTCATTGTCTAGGTTTGTCCCGTCATGTGCTGTCCTGGTTTGTTGTGTTTGATGTCCTGAGAAGTCTGCTTATGGTGATATTAGGTGAAGTTTGGTTTGGGTTAAAGAAGCCAAACAATTTAGTTGTATTTGAGAACAGTATTTGTTCTAGAGTCTGTTTTGTTTATTGTCAAGTTTTGTTCTTTAAGTTAAAATAAACTTTGAAAATTCAAGAGGAACCTTCCTGTGCTGCATTTGGGTCCTACTTCGTCTTCCACGACACCTGATCGTAACAGAATGAACCAACCAACACTGGACCCAGCGCACAGGGCTGAGCTCAACACCACCAAGCCTCCGTCTTCCTGGGAACCCCTCAAGCGGAATCGGCAGATTCCAGCAATATTGGACTCTTTAAGTTAAAATAAACTTTGAAAATTCAAGAGGAACCTTCCTGTGCTGCATTTGGGTCCTACTTCGTCTTCCACGACACCTGATCGTAACAACAACTCCCAAAAACACAGGCAGGAAAAAAGGAAGAAACCTCAGGGTGATCGACAGCGGAGGGGATCCTCACCCAGGGCGGGCAGGCAAAACATTGGCATCTAAAACCACCATAAATAAAAGTCAAAATCACAGCCTGATCATACAGGATAATATATTATAATTATAAAGTCCATTTTTTGGTTCCTCAGTTCCGGGTCTGGTCTTAGAGAGTTCTTGAAAGTAGGTTGGTGATGAGTAGGTGTCCATGGCTGCCCGTGGCAATCGGGTCCAAGGGGTGTTAATAAAGAGTAAATAAGGAAAGGGAAGGAGATAGAGATAGGGGATAGTGGTAGGAAATAGATAAATAAGAAAAATGAAGGAGAGAGTGAGAGAAAGAGGACAGTGATAGGGAACCTAGTATGCCACAGGGCCCCCGGCATTCTTAACATAAAGCAGCATAACTAGAGCCCAATGTAGTGTAGGCCACTATAGGCACTATCAAAAAGAAAGGTTTTAAGCCTACTCTTGAAAGTAGAAACTGATTCGGCCTCCCGGACTGGAGCTGGCAGGTGGTTCCACAATAGAGGGGCCTGGTAGCAAAAGGCTTTGGCTCCAAATCTAGATTTACAGATTCGTGGAACCACAAGAAGACCTGCTCCTACAGAATGAAGTGTTCTAGTGGGTTGATAAGGTTGTATCAACTCCACTATATAGGAGGGTGCCAGCCCATGGAAAGCCTGTAATGTAATTAAGAGGATCTTAAATTGGATCCTAAAATGCATCGGAAGCCAATGGAGAGAAGTGAGGACCGGGGAGATGTGGTCTCTCTGTCTGGTTTTAGTTAGAACACGAGCTGCCGTGTTCTGAACAAGCTGTAGGGATCTCAGGGAACTGGCTGGGCATCCGGCTAATAAAGAATTACAGTAGTCCAGCCTAGAGGTTACAAAGGCATGGACCAACTTTTCAACTGCCTCCAGGGGGAGTATTTGCCTGACTTTCCTAATATTACGTAGATGAAAGTAGGCAGTCTTAGAAATGTTTTTAACATGGGCGCTGAAGGAAAGGTCCTGGTCAAAAAGGACAGCTAAGTTTTTTTACAGAAGTATTGGAGGCAGTGGTTAAACTACTATCAGCTGCAATTTTGTCAGCTATAGAGTCCCTTACTTGCTTAGGACCTAGGACCAATAACTCTGTTTTATCTGAATTTATCATTAAGAAGTTATTGGTCATCCAGGTCTTGATGTCATCTATGCAGGATTTAAGCCGCAGTAGATGACCATGCTCGTCAGCCTTAAATGATAAATACAATTGTCATCAGCATAACAATGAAAGTCAATTGAGTGCTTTCTGATGACATCATCCAGTGGGAGCATAAAAAGGGTGAACAAGATTGGACCTAGCACTGACCCCTGTGGAACACCCAGGCTGACTTTGGTGCGGGGGGACTGACAATTGCCAATCTGGACAAATTGGTATCAGTCAGTTAAGTATGACCAAAACCAATCCAAAGCAGTGCCACTGATTCCAAGCACGCCCTCCAGTCTCCTCAGCAGAATCTGGTGGTCAACCGTATCAAAGGCTGCACTTAGGTCCAGAAGGCCTAGCACCGAGACAAAACCCTGGTCTGAAGCCATCAGGAGGTCGTTGGTGACCCTGACCAGAGCAGTCTCAGTGCTATGATTTACCCTAAAGCCTGATTGGAAGGTCTCAAAAAGACTGTTAGAATTTATGCAATCAGAGAGCTGGTCAGCAACAACTCTCTCTAAGATTTTAGAGACAAAGACCAAATTGGAAATTGGCCTATAATTGGCTAAGATCTCTCGGTTTAAAGATGTTTTCTTAAGTAAGGGTTTTATGGTTGCGATTTTGAAGTTTGAGGGAACATAACCAATCTTAAGAGATAGATTGATTATATCCAAAATGGAGGTGCCGATTAAAGGAAACACCTCCTTAAGGAGCCTAGTAGGGATGGGGTCTAAGCTACAAGTAGAACATTTAGCTAAGGAGATCATGGCGGTCAGCTGACCTAAATCTATGGGGTCAAATGTGGTCAGGGATATGTCTGGTTTACCAGCTACCTCCTGAACCACTACATCCGAATGCAGGTTAGCTGCATTTGATGTCAGAAGGCCGTTTAAAGTTTCCCTGATAGCTATAGTTTTATTATTAAAAAAGCTCATGAAGTCAGAGCTGCTAAGATGCGCAGGAATGCTCTGCTCCATGGAGTTTTGATCCTGAGTCACCCTGGCTGCAGTGCTGAACAGGAACCTAAAAGGGAAGTGTAATATCTAGCTCTGGCTATACACAGAGCTTGCCTGTACATTTTAAGACTATCTTTCCAGATCAGGAATAAGTCACTGTCTCTGGATGAGCGCCATATCCTCTCTATTTTACGGGATTCCTGCTTAAGTTTACGGGTATCGAGAGAATACCACGGGGCAGCCCTTCTTCTAGTTATAGTTCTATTAACAATTGGGACAATAGAATTAAGAGAGCCAGCAATACCGTCAACCAGAGAATCAGCATCACAGGGACTAGGGTTGAAATCAGAGTTCCCTGAGAAGTGAAGAGCCGAGACCATACCGAGAGCCAACGGAACCGCCTCCTTAAAATCAGAAATAGCATTATCAGTTAGCTGTCTTGACCAAAAGCATCTTTCCACTTTACTAGGCTCCAAGAGTAGAAAGTCAAATACAATTAATGAGTGGTCAGATAGACAGGGGTTGTGAGGAGTAATAATAAGGTGTTCAATTTCAACACCATAAGCTAAGACAAGGTCTAAGGTGTGGTTATGACTGTGTGTTGGACCATGCACACACTGAGAAAAACCAATGGATTCTATAATTGACATAAACGCAGCGCTACAACTATTGGTTTCCATATCTACATGGATATTAAAATCCCCAACAATAACCACTTTATCAGTTTTGAGGACCAGATCTGAAAGAAACTCTGGAAATTCTGAGAGAAAGTCAGAGTAAGGGCCGGGAGGACGATAAACTATGCCAATTAAAACTGTCTTCCCACTTTGGTGGGCCAGACTAAATACAAGATTTTCAAAGGAGTTATAAATGCTCCCAGATTTGGGGGTGATTGGCAGAGTACGATCATTTATGGCCGCCACCCCACCTCCACGGCCAGAACCTCGTGGGACATAAAAGTTTAAATGACTAGGAGGAGAGGCCTCATTTAGACTAATAAACTCGCCATCGCACAGCCAAGTCTCTGAGAGGCACAGCACATCAATGCTATTATCAGAAATTAGTTCATTTACAAGGATGGCTTTGGAGGACAAGGAGCGGATATTAAGTAATCCAAATTTAATTCTCCTGTCCTGGGATAAAGTAGAGGAGCTACTTATTTTAATAAGATTGCTGAGAGTAGCCCCTCTGCTACTTCTTTTTCCAGACCGGGGGACAGACACAGTCTCTATAGGGTAGTGAGAGGGCAAAAGGTCAGAGGGAAGCGCAGAGAAGTGACTTAAACTAGACCTCTGCCAACTGGTCTCAGTTTTTAGTCAAGTGGGTGGTGAACCAATGCACTTGGCCAGGTTATTAGACAACAGAGCTGCTCCTTCCAACGTGAGATGGATGCAGTCTCTCCTAATGAGACCAGGCTTACCTGAGAAAGTCCGCCAGTTGTTAATAAAGCCTACACCATTTAAGGGACACCACCTTGACAGCCAGCAGTTCAGTGAAGCTTTACGGCTAAACATTTCATCGTTAGCCAAATTGGGGAGGGGGCCAGATAAGACTACTGAGTCAGATAGCGTTTTAGCTACTGAACATACAGAGTCTATGTTTAATTTAGGAATTTCCGATTGGCGAAGTCGTATGTCATTAACACCGACATGAATAACAATTTTGCTATACCTACGCTTGGATTTAGTACGCAACTTCAGGTTGGACTCTATGTCGCTAGTTCTCGCGCCTGGGATACAGGCTGGGGTCGCTGGTCTTGGTAACTTTACTTTTTCCAAAACAAAGTCGCCGATGACCAGAGTTTTACCATCAACAGGTGTGTCGTCGAGCGGAGCATAGCGATTAGAGACCTGAAGCGGTACATGGCCCTGTGAGGGTTTTGGTCGGGAACTACGCTTTCCTCTGACCGTCACCCAGCGTACCTGTTTTCCCTGCTGCACGGGAGGAGCGGGGGAGAGCTAACGGGAGCTACACTCAGTGGCTCCAGAGCGGCTAAAGGGCCCTGGCTAACTGGAGCTAGCGGTGTAAGTTCTACTGCGCGGAGCCTAGATTCAATATCATTTAGCCTGGCCTCCAACCTAACCAATAAACTGCAGTTTTTACACGTATTTTCCTCGCTAAAGGAGGCAGGGGAATAGCTAAACATGTGGCAGACTGAGCAGGATAGAGGAGCAGGAGAGAGAGAAGCAGAGGCCATGGCAACTTGTTAAAGCTAAAAACAATTAGCATAGTTAGCACTAGACCGGAGCAGGAGCAGAAGGAAGCAGAATGAAGGAGGTAAGAAGAAAATAGAAAATAGAAAATAGATCAAGATACAACTTACACTGCCAGGGTGTTTGCAATCAAAAGGTGAAGTGATCCTACGCTTCAGCTGCTCACTCGTGCTGCTGCTTGCTCGTGCTGCTGCTCCCAAACTTACTGACTGTGTTTCCTCTACATAGAAAACATATCCAAGCACAATTAAATAATAAAATGGAAAAGAGGGGTAAACAAAGGGGAGAGAGAGAGGGAAAAGGAGCAGTCATGAGAAGTCACTGAGGGTAGGCAAGCCAAAACAGATGGGTTGTGAGTCTTGATTTTAAAAGCGATTGTGACTCAGTATTACGGGGGGGAGAGCATTCCAGAGTTGGGCAGTAGAGCGATGGAAATCTCTACTCCCCATAGTACAGAGGCGGGCAGAGGGAACAGTAAGGAGGATGGAGGAGGAGGAACAAAAGGAATGACAGGAGTAGCAGTGGTGAGAAGACTGGACAGATATAGAGGGGCGAAAGAGTGGATGGCCTTAGATGTGAGGAGGAGTGTTTTAAAGTTAATTCTGAGTTTTATGGGGAGCCAGTTGAGATTCTTTAATACAGGGTATGCTGGAGTGACAGGGTTTTGGTTATGATGCGGGCAGCTGAGTACTGGACAAGTTGGAGCTCATGGAGGGATTTTTGAGGGAGACCAAAGTGGAGAGTTACAATAGTCAAGGTGAGAGGTGACAAGACTGTGGCCAAAAATTGAGGTTGAGTGGGAGGTGGATTGTGTGGTGTTGTTTATATGAGATTGGAATGAGAGGGTGCTATCAAGGATGACACCCAGGCTCTTCACTTGAGAGGATGGGAAGACTGAGGAACCATCTATAGAAAGGGAGATACTAATAGTTTTGGAGAGTGTGGGTTTGACGCCTACAAGGAGGACTTCGTTTTCTCACTGTTTAGTGTCAGAAAATTGGAGGTGAATCAGGATTTGATTTCAGTTAGGCAGGGAGTAGGGAGAGAGATAGAGGGTTTTCCAGATAGGTATTGCTGGGTGTCATCTGCATAGCGGTGAAAATGAATGTTGTGTTTACGTAGGATATTGCCAAGGGGAAGGGAGGTAGATGATACTAAGAGAAGGGGGCACACCAGAGTTAACAGAGGAAGGTAGGAATTTGAAAGACTTGAGATGGATAAACTGAGTGTGGTCAGAGAGATAAGAGTAAAACCAGTTGTGTTGGTGAGGTCAATTGAGGAAGGTCTATGGAGGAGGATGGAGTGAGAGATGGTGTTGAAAGCCCCACTGAGATCAAGGCGAATGAGGATGGAGAGGAGACCAGAGTCAGCTGCCAGGAGGAAAGCAAAATCCTTGTCATTGTGATTCACACCACTGCACACAACGAAATGCGACCTCTGTATTTAACCCATCACCAAAGTGAACCATGGGCAGCTTGGTTAAGCGCCCGGGGAGCTCTGAGTGGGGATGGTGTCGTGCTCAGTGGACCTCAGTGGTAACTTGGCGGTAAGGGATTGGAACCGGGTGTTTTGCGGACCCAGGTCCGCTACCTTAACCATTAGGCCACCGACTGCCCCAGCGGAGGTCATTAGTTATTTTTAATAGAGCGGTTTCTGTGCTATGATGGTGCAGAAGCCAGAGTGAAATTGCTCATAGAGAGAGTTGAGAGATGGGAGTGGAGTTGAGATGAAACAATTTTTTTCTAAAATTTTTGAAATGATTGGGTGTTTGGAGATGGGGCGGAGGTTGTTAAAGTCAGATGAATCAGACCCAGATTTTTTAACTATTGGTGTGATGGACACCGTTTTTTAAAGAGATGGAACTGTACCAGAACTGAGAGACGAATGGATTATGGCCGATAAGATGGAGAGTAGCGAGGGTAGGCATGATTAACAAGGGTTGTGGGTAGGGAGTCAAGCGGACAGGTGGAGGGCTTGGAGTTGCAGATGAGGTCTGAGATTTCAGAGTCCTCAGGAAGCTGGAAACTGGAGAACAAGTGGTGTAGGGAAAATATTTCAGTGGAGGAGAGAAAGGGAGGATGGAGGTGAGATTATTGTGAATTTTGTGGATTTTCACATTGAAAAAGTGCATTAAGGAATCAGATGTTTCTGTTGAACACATGTATATGGGGAGGGAGTCAGGTGGTATGAGGATTTTGTTGAATAAGGAGAATAGTGTTCTGGGGATTTCTTTGTTGGATTTTATTAAGTTGGAGTAGAGAGAAAAAAGATTTAGTTTGAGTGATGGAGTTGTATAATGTAGTATGTGGTCTCTTTACATTTCTTTGTGGAGAGTAAGTGTTTTTTTTTTTTTTTTGAGACGTTCTATTTGGCGAACTTTTGCTTTCACGGACCCGAGTTCAGGAGTATACCAGGGGCAGTTTGTGAGAAGGTGACAGACCGGGTTTTGATAGGAGCAATATAGTTTTTTTAGTGCTGGTCCCAAGCCTGAATAAACGGTGAGGGTTGCGTCAGGAAGGGCATGCGGCGTAAAAACATTTTGCCAAATCTTAAATGCGAGACAGTAAAAAGATTCCATACCGGATCGGTTGGGGCCCGGGTTGACAACGACTGCCAACAGTGCTTTTAACCTACAGGGTACTGTTGGAAATTGGACTACTGTTGGTCAAAGACAAAGAAGAAGAGAAGGGAGATTAAAGACAAAGAGGGAAAAGAGGAAGGTTAGAAGTGTTGCTCTGAAAGTGGGAACCCTGAATGTAAGTACAATGACAAGGAAAACTAGGGAGCTAGCTGACATGATGGAGAGAAGAGTGGATGTGTTGTGTGTGCAAGAGACTAGGTGGAAGGGCTGCACGGTTAGAAGTATTGGGGGAGTTATTCTACCATGGATTAGATGGGAAGAGAAATGGAGTAGAGTGATCATCAGGGAAAGGTATGCAAGTAATGTGGTGCATGTGAAACGGGTGTCAGACAGGTTGATGTGTGTGAGGGTAGAAATAGATGGAGTGATTTAATGTTTATTGTTGTCAGTGGTTATGCTCCACAGGTAGGCTGTGAGTTAGCAGAGAAGAAGAATTTTTGGAATGAGCTGGATTTAGTTGTAGAGAGCATCCCTAGGGGAGAGAGAGTGGTGATTGGAGCAGATTTCAGTGGCCATGTAGGAGAAGGGAACAGAGGGGATGAGGAAGTGATGGGTCGGTTTGGGGTTAGGGATAGAAATTTGGAAGGACAGGCAGTGGTGGATTTTGCTAAAAGAATAGAGTAGGGGAATTCATGAGTGGGGGAAAATGGACTTCATTAGAAGTAACAAACAATTCACATGTTTAGGACTGCACTGATCTAAGCTCCTTATAAACCAAACTATTAAGAATCACCTTTTTCAAACCTCCTGCAATTCTCTTTTATCAGGAATTTCCTTCAGGTCCTTAAAGAACCTTCAACTGGTCCAAAATGCGGCAGCCCGCATATTGACTAGAACCAATAGACGGGACCACATAACTCCCATCTTAGCCTCCCTACACTGGCTCCCAATTAAAAGAATTGATTTCAAAGTTCTACTATTAATTTACAAGGCCCTAAATAATCTGGCCCCTTCCTAAATCAAGGACCCTATAACCCTAGCAGACCGCTCCGATCACTAGATTTGGGTCTATTAGTGGTTCCCAGAAATATTAAGAGCAGAACAGGTGGTAGAGCCTTTAGCTACCAAGCCCCTCTTCTGTGGAATCAGCTTCTGCTTCATGTTAGGGATTCTGATTCGGTCTCTACCTTTAAGGCAAAACTAAAAACCCATCTATTCAATGTCAGCTATGGGAACTTTTTGAATGTTTAACACCAATCCTGTAGTTTACACCAAGCTGCTATAAGTTTTTAAATGATGGGGTGGCTCTCACATCATGCATTTAGAATGAGCGCATAGTCTGAGCACCCCTCCTCCCTCTTCCTCATCCCTGTCTCACTCTCTCCCCCCAATCTATTGAAATCTGTTTTAAAGTACTGTTTTTTCTGTTTCTCTTTCCCATTCCTGTTGATGATGAATGGGAAAATGCCACGACACAAACGGGCCGATGCCGCGACTAGGACATCCAGGACTAGCCTCAAATACCTACATAACAGCTACTGGAAGCTTTTAAAATTTGACTATGTGTTTTTCCCTTTGTACTTGTTTTATTATATTGTATTTTTATATTCTGGTAACATTCATTGCACTGTCTGTCCGTCCAGGGAGTGGATCCCTCTCCTGTGGTTCTCTCCAAGGTTTCTACTGTTTTTTTTGTTTGTTTGTTTGTTTGTTTTTTCCCTGTTAAAAGGGTTTTCCTCTGTCGTTTTTCCTTACCCGGGCTGAGGGTCTAAGGACAGAGGATGTTACCAACCCTGTAAAGCCCTATGTGACAAATTTGATATGTAAATGTGGGCTATATAAATAAAATTTGATTGATTCATTGATTGATTGAGAAATGGTGTAGGGGTGATCGTCATTGAGGAAAAGTATTATAACGTCTTATCGGGCATATAATTATAGCCGAGGCGTCATTTAGCAATTTTGCATTTATTGGAAAGGTTCACTTACAAACTTTTGTCATTGTCAGCCGCAACCACGCCAACACACATAACAACACCGACCCGCTGCGTCTACACTCAATCTCCTCTGGCTCACTCACACTCCAGCTCCCCCGCCCCTTTGCTCATGCAATTACACAGACGCATTCACGGACTGTCGGAAACAACAGAACTCTTTGAACAATGAACATTGAAACATGAATTAGGAACACTGCACTGTTCCTTCCTTACAAACACCCTCGCCCTGAGGGTCCACATAAAAAAATCCCTGAGATGACCCGGGGGTCTTCTCTTCCTCCGAGGATGCCTCGATGTACGTATAGGTGATTGCATCTGTAGACCTGGAACAGGCTGTGGATGAAAAACATGAGTTAAATGATGGACAAGACTGACAAGATTTGTGTGGGGGTCGGCCATGGATGAAAGGGCGTGCCCATCCTATCCCTGCGGACAGGTCCTCGAGTTTCCTGGGTGCTCTGTATGGGGCCAACCTGTCTCTGTGAAGGGCCACACGTCTTCCCCTTGGTGGCATCTGGACCCTATAGACCACCTCGCCCAGCTTCTCCAACACCTCATTAGGACCCACCCAGTGGTTGTCTAACTTGGGACAACACCCTTTTTCCTCTTTGGACTATACACCCACACCCAGTCCCCAGCCACAAAGCCTTTTCCTTTCGCCCTCATGTCATAATTTCTTTTCTGTCTGATGCCTGCATTCTGCAGCTGGTCACGTGCAAAGACATGAGCAGACTTGCATATTCTGGTCCTGGTTGCACTGCTGGTGTGTCTGGGGCCTCCCAAATCCAATTCCACTGCTGTCCAATTCCACTGCCATTCTGTCACGACCAGAACAAGACACAGGACTCAGACGCAGAGAGGTGATGACAAAAAGGGCTTTATTTAAGCACCCCAAAAAAAAAAATTAAACTTAGTTCAAGAAACAAAAGTCCTTTTCTTAAAAAAGGAGGTTCACAAAGTTAATTGTAACAAAAATTCTCTCCTTAAAAACGGAGGTTCACAAAGGAAACTGTAACAAAAATTCTCTCCTTAAAAACGGAGGTTCACAAAGTAAACTGTAACAAAAATTCTCTCCTTAAAAACGGAGGCAACTGCTGCCGATCTGTTTGTTCCTTGGTTTTTGTGTAGATGTGTATAAGAGACAGGTCTAAGAAGGGCTGGGGTGTACGGACAAAACAAAACACTCTGGCACAAGACAAAGGAAGACGCAGACAATATATACACACAGGGTAATAGGGCACAGGTGGAAACAATGAGGGCAGGCGGGACAATCAGACCGGTGACACAAGAGGAAGGGTAAGTGACCTGAAACAAGAGGAGAGTTATTTTCAAAATAAAACAGGAAATGACAACAAAACCCAACTTCACCTCACCGCGTGATACATTCCATGTTGGGATGAGAGTTGCGAACGCAGCTCTCGTCCCAACATGAGCAGGGCAGGTGTGCATGAGGTGGACTTCTGCACAGCTGATCTGGAGGATAGCGAGTTACTTTGTCAGGGTCCTGTTGAACCATTCAACAAGCCCATCACTCTGTGGATGCAGAGGAGTAGTTCGAGTCTTTTGCATGCCCATGCACTCACACATAGCGGAAAACACACCTGACTCAAAATGCCTGCCTTGGTCACTGTGAATGACCTCAGCAGGGCAAACATTCCCTCAACCAGAGCATTTGCAACAGTCTCTGCCTCCTGGTCTGGTATGGCATATGCCTCTGGCCATTTTGTGAAATAGTCCAAGGCAGCTAAAACATACTGGTTGCCCCTGTCTTTGCAAGGAAACAGGTCCATTATGTCCACTGCCACCCTCACCATTGGAGTCCCCACTGCCTGCTGCTGTTGTGGGGAACGAGACTGATCCAGGGGACCTTTGTATGTAGTGCAGAGGTCACAGTAGCGACAAAAGTCCTCGACATCTCTCCTCATCTTCCCCCAGTAGAAACCTTGTCAGACCCAAAGGAGAGTTTTTGAAACTCCAAAGTGTCCTGCCCCAGCAGTTCCATGAGATGCCTTCAACACCAACTCTCTGTGTTTTGGGAACCACCACCTGCCATCTTTCTTCCTTTGTGGCTGGCTCTTTGGAGCACTCCCTCCTTTACACGTAGGACCCCAAACTTTGCAAACAGTCCTTTAGTGGCAGAAGAGTATCAAGCAAACTCGTTCCACGATGGCTGTTGTCCTGACTCCATCCACTGCAGGACAGGGTACAGATCACCGTCCTGGTCCTGCTGCGCTCACCATTCAGGTGAGTCAATGAACTGCACCTCTCTACAGAGAGGACCTTCTCCATCCTGCATGGTGCATTGTTCCTCTACAAGGAGCTCCTTCTCTCGCACCTCTTTCTTTTCACAGCATCTGCAGCCACAGCAACCACGCCAACACAGATAACAACACCGACCCACTGCGTCTACACTCAATCTCCTCTGGCTCGCTCTCACACTCCAGTTCCCCCCACCCCTTCGCTCATGCATTCACACAGACCACCTGACTCTTTCCCTCCATACCCACAGTATATACAACCTCCTTCACAGCACAGAAACAGCTCTCCTCAAAACATCCAATGCCATGAGTCATGGCAGCTGACTCTGGACTTTTAAGCAACCTTGTTCTCCTCGACCTGAGTGCAGCCTTTGACACCATCTGCCACACCACCCTCCTTAACAGGCTTTCTTCCATCGGCATCTTTCACACCCCACTAAACTGGTTTACATCATACCTCTCTGGCCGCACACAGTTTGTTCAGCTCAAATCATATTAATTCAACCTCTACCCTATCTCCAGGGCTCCGTCCTGGGGCCCCTGCTCTTCATCATTTACCTTCTTCCCCTTGGCAAAATCCTACGTAAATTTGTTAACCACTTTCACTGTTACGCCGATGACACCCAGCTCTATGTCTCCACCAAAACCTTATCCTCTCTTCCCCCTTCCTCCCTCATCAACTGCATCTCCGAAATAAAAACCTGGTTCACCCTAAACTTTTTTTAAATCAAACAGTGACAAAACTGAGGTCCTCCTCATTGGCACCAAATCCACAGTTTATCTCTGATCATCGATAACGCCTCCATTCCACCCTTCTCTCAGGTTAAGAGCTTGGTCTTCCTGGACAGCACACTTTCCTTTCATGCCCACATAAACAACAGAATCCGCACTGCTTACTTTCATTTACATTACATCAATCGGCTCCGCCCCTCCCTTACACCCTAAACTGCTGCCATTCTTGTCCATAGTCTCGTCACCTCCCGTTTAGATTACTGCAAGTCAGTCCTTTTTGGCCTCCCTCACAAATCCCTCTGTTAACTTCAACTGGTCCAGAATCGCCCCCCCCCCCCCCCCCCCCCCCCCCCCCCCCCCCCCCCCCCCCCCCCCCCCTCTTTTATTACCCTTGTCCAGACCCCCCCCCCCCCCCCCCCCCACACACACACACACACACACACACACCTTTCTGACCATGTTCACACTCCCTCTAATCATCTTCCTCCACTTACCTGTCCGTCCCACCTGCCTGTCTCAGCATCGTTGGGAGCAGAGCATTCAGCCGCTCTGCCACATGTCTCTGGAACTCTCTACCATCACATCTCAGGAACTTGGACTCATTTCAAAAATCTCCTTATTTCTCATGAACTATTTTTTATGATCCTTTGTTGTTTTTATGTTGTTTATTGCTGTGTTTTATTATTACTGTATTTGATTTTATACTGTACGGCGACCTTGAGCATCTGGAAAGGTGCCTTTAAATAAAATGTATTATTGTGATTCTGCAGTGAGAGTAAGCAATAACTAAAAGAGAATCTAGAGAGGTGGGAGTTTGCACTAGAGAGAAGAGGAATGAAGGTCAGCCGTAGCATGACAGAGTACATGTGTGTGAATGAAAAGGGGAACAGTGGAATGGTGAGGTTACAAGGAACAAAGGTGGTGAATGTGCAGGGGTTTAGATACTTAGGCTCAACTGTTCAGAAGTGAAGACAGTCGAAGAGAGGTGAATAGAGTACAGGCAGAATGGAACAATTGGAAAGGTGTCTGGAGTGATTTGTGATAGAAGAGTGTCAGCATGTTAGGTCTTGAGGGATTAGGGACCTGTTAATATTGTGGTTGTTTTTGTTTTTTGTTGTCCGTTGTGTGGATGCATGCTTGAAGGTTTGTCTGGGTACTGTCTCTTTAAGGTGCTGACTTTCTGAAATGGGCATCACATGTAGCTGATTTGTTCATCGCAGATGTGACGAATTTAAAAAACGCCTATCCAGGAAGTCAGCGCCAGAGCGTTACCTTATGACGGGCCGGGTTTATATACCACTGTTTTTTTCTTTACCAAGGCTGTTTCATTCTGCATTTCTGACTACATGTTGATGATTGATCTCGTTTAGAACCTTTAAGATTTCAGATTCACAGATTTATGGAAGGGAAGAGGGTCTGAGAGACTAGAGAGACTGCCATTCACAGAGGATCACAGACACTCATTGTTGTATTTTTGTGTTTTGGATCTATTATTTTATTTTCCGCACTGTTGGAATATACATTGAGTTCTGAGATGGAAATTGGTGACTCACTGTGGCAACCCCTGGAAAAAGGGACAAGCCGGAAGGAGAAGAAGAGGCTGAGGTGTTTATAGAGGGGGTTTATATAGCTGTAAAACCTATATATAGCATCAAAACGTGAACCACTTCTGAAGCATGTGATATGCAGCCAGGTGTATCAAGGCTTCGGACGTCATCATTTTGGCCCCTACCCCTAAATGAAGCAAGCCACAATAAGCGTTTTGTGGAAGCACCCCCTTCATTGCTGTACATCACATCCATAAACTGTCTTTTTAGTCTTCCTCTTTGTCTCTTAGTAGATCTCTAAATTCTACAAATGTATCCATCGTTCACTGCATATGTCTAAAGGATCTTAATGTGGTGTGGTGGCAGGGCAGAGGTGAGCGGTCAGCGGTGGCAGAAAGCGCACATAGTGTCTGGTTATCCGCTGGGCGGTCGGAGCCCTAAATTATTATCTCCTTGGACGGCCCTTCACCCTCTGCTTGGACCACGCACCGCTTTGGTGGCTCCACCACATGAAGGACACCAATCCCGAATTACTAGATGGTACCTGGCTATACGGCTATTTAACGTTAAGTTTGTCCACAAGACGGGGGCGCGAATGACTGTAATGGCCTTTCCCGTCCGTTTCAATTGGAGGAAGAGGTGGGGGGTTTGCTCGGCCAGGCGTGCCACCGGCCTCAGTCCTGTGGTGACTGGAGGACCCGTGTGTTACACGTGGCATTTCTTCAAAGCTTTGTTTATATTTTGAACTGAGGTCATGTGCTGTTACTTTAATGACCTCAGTTCAAAATATACACATATGTGCACCTTAAGACACATCATCAGTGTTGACACCTGGGTTCATCAGGTGTTTCGGGTCTCTCAACAGACACCCTCACCCAGGGGACCCAGCTGGGGTCATCAAGTCCCGGCTTGTGTCTTAAGAGCATGTGTCCACAGATCGCCCCGCTTGATCCACAGCCATCTGGATGCCTTTTCTGTGGCATCGCTGATGTTTTTGATGGCTCTCCTGTTGTGCAGTCCCTTCATCTTGAGTGTCCTGATGAGTGACTGGCCAGCGAATCCTCTGCACCCAACCTCAATGGGGTTGCATTGAGCCTTCCATCCCCTGCTTCGGCATTCACCTGCCAGCTCCTCATATTCTTCCTCTCGAAGATCTCTTCCATCCGCTCTTCCCAGGGGACAGTCAGCTCTAGCAGGAAAACTTGCCTTGTGGTTTCCGAGACCAGGACTATATCTGGCCTGAGCTTGGTCACTGCAATGTTTTCTGGGAACTTGAGCTGTCTCGCTAGGTTGACTATCAGCTGCCAGTCGCAAGCTGTTGCCAGCAGCCCCCCTGCTTGACTCCAGGGCTGCTATGGCGGCTTCTCCCCAGCCCTAACGAAGGCGATGGAATGCCTTGTTGGTTGTTGGACTTTGCTAGTGGAGATCCCTGTGGCGATGGCATCCGCAATGACCTTTTGCACCTGGTCATGGCGCCAGCGGTAACGCCCATTTGCCAGTGCTCTTGGGCAGCAGTTCAGGATGTGCTCCAATGATCCATTTCCTTGGCAGAGGGGGCACAGTGGGTTCTCTGCTAAGCCCCAGCGGTGTAGATTGGATGGGCTTGGGAGGACATCGTAGACCGACTGGATGAGGAACTTGATCCGGTGTGGCTCAGATCGCCACAGCTCTGACCACGATACCTTCCTTTCAGCTGCCTCTTCCCATCGAGTCCATGCCCCCTGCTGCCACATCCCTACTGACCTACTGCCTGTCTCTTATACAGGCCCAAGATCTTCTTTTCTTGCACTGTCGCTATAGGTGGATTTGAGGTACTTGTTAACCTCGTCTTCAGTGCAAGAACCTGATCCTGTCTTGCATAGTCATTCCTAAAACTAACCATCTTTTACTTTGTCTCTTTCAACTCTTTTCTCCAGTTGTTCCATCTTGCCTGTACTCTATTAATCATCTCTCTTTCACAGTCTCTGCTGCTATGAGCAGTGACCAACTGCTCATCGAAAGTGCCCCTTTGAGTCTTAGGTACTTATAATCCTGCCCCTTCACCACTCTGCTCCTTGTAACCTCAAAAAGCTCTTTGTTTTGTTTAAACAGATGTACACACAGTGGTGGGTTTCCCGAGTCTGAAGGGAGGAACTCCAACGCCGGTGCTGAACCGCCGCTGATTGTCAGCACAGCTGAGGCAGATATCAATCAACGATCAGCTGTATTAAAGCCTCAGCTCTGCAACGGTTCAGCGCCAGATCGTTGCCCCACGCCGCTGAGATCGACAACAGTAGATTTTGGATTTGTTTGCTGCTGCTCTCTGAACGCTGCTCCTGCAGTCTCTCTTCTGCCCCTGCCTGTTCAGCGTAGTCTGAACCCGTTTTTTTGGACACTCAAGGGTTTTTGTGTTTTGGAATTTTTCTCCCTGGTGGAGTCTCCTTTTGTTGAAATTAAACAAACTGTTCTTCCTTTTGATCTTTTTGTCTGCATTTGAGTCCGCAGCCGCTATACCGGAACAATTTCATAACAGAACGATCTGGCCATCATGGACTCAGCCGACGAGATCACTCCGGAGTTTTTACTTCAAGCTCTGTCTTTCCAGGGAGGAACTTTGGGACGACTTGATGGTGTTTTCCAGTCTCTTGACGCTGCCGTAACCCATCTGTCTCAGTCCGTGCAGGAACTCCGCGGACAGTTTGAGCTGAATTCCACGCCTGCCCCGACGCCGGCTCTCCTCCACCCCGCCTCCCCGGTCGACGCGTCTTC
>JAFBJS010057640.1:45591-62089 GCA_016785265.1 Paraplagusia blochii
GTGTGTGTGGAATACAGAGTGTCTGTCTATTCATAGATACATATCTTTTTATTGACTCACATTTTAAATTTGGCAAAATGTTTTTACGCCGGATGCCCTTCCTGACGCAACCCTCACCATTTATCCGGGCTTGGGACCGGCACTAAAAAACACTGGCTTGTGCTCCCTAGTGGCTGGTTTGGTAAAAGGACAAGACCACATACGCAAATCAGTTCGTATGTATCCTGTAGTATTCACAAAATACATTGTTTAAGCTTAAAGATTTTGTGTTGTTTCTGTTTCTTTACATTGCGCATGCACAGTACATTGTTTTGATCAACTTTGATGGTGTATTATAAGCCTATAGTACAGTGCAGTACATACTTTTAATCCAGAACAACACAGCAATGCAGTAATATCTGGAATAGCGTCTAATATGAAAACTTTCAGCTATTTGAGACTTGGATTTGGGATGAAAGACTTGGGACTTGACTTGGACTTGGAAAAAGTGACTTGTGAACATCTCTGGATCACACTGTCATCTGCAAACATCATCGTCCATGGAGACTCCTGTCTGACCTCATCTGTCATTCTGTCCATCACCAGAGCAAACAAAAAGAAGCTCAGGGCTTGATAAAGTCCCACCTCCAGCTTAAAGTTTTCTGTCCTTCCAACAGCACACCTTTGCTGTTCTCATAAATATCCTGCCCCAGTCTAACATACTTCTCTGCCACTTCTGACTTCCTCATACAAAACCACAGTTCCTCCCTCGGCACCCTGTCATTAGCCTTTTCTAAGTCTACAAAAACACAATGAAGCTCTTTCTGACCCTCTCTGTACATTTCCATCAACATCCTCAAGGCAAATATTGCATCTGTGGTACTTTTTCTTGGCATAAAACCATACTGTTGTTTGCCAATCTCTACCTCTTTCCTCCACCTAGCCTCAACTACTCTTTCCCAAATCTTCAGGGTAAGGCTAATCAACTTTATCCCTCAGTAATTGGTACAATTCTGCACATCACCCTTCTTGTAAATTGCACCAGAACACTTTCCCTTTACTCATCAGGCATCTTGCCTGTCTCTAAAATTCTATTGAACAACCAAGTCAGAAAATGTATCACTTCTTCCCCTAAGCACTTTCTCACCTCCACTCTTCAAAGCTTTTCTAACTTCATTCTTTCTAATCTGACCTACCTTCTCCCTGTTGGGAACTGGCTCCTCATTCCTCCGCTTCCTATCATTTTCCTCATTTAACACCTCCTCAAAGTACTCTTTTCATCTTCCAAGCATGCCTTCCTCTCAGGTAATAACATTTCAATCTCTGTCCTTGATTAACCTCACCTGCTTCACGTCCTTCCCAGATTGATTTCTCTACCTTGCCAATCTGTATAACTCCTTTTCTCCTTCCTCCATGTCTAACCTCTCTGTGAGGGCCGAGCGGACTCCCAACTTAAAGGGATCAGGGAAAACCGGAAAAGGTGGTAAAGTCAAGCACGAGCGAGAAGATTTTAGCTTTGGCAAGCAGGCCAGTTTTAATTACTTAAACAAGTAATCAGTCATAAGCACTGTGTACATGAAACGGCAAACAGCAATTCTTCACAGGACAATCAGTCCTAACACTCCATACTTTCCCACCTCTTAGAGACCACTGAATATCCCTTATATAGTGCAGCCTGACTAGGCCTAATTGGGATAAACCATTACATTGGGTAAACCCTTCACACCAATGGCTTAAAATACAATTACCTAGCAGATAGCACTTAATACATTCATATAGCCATCATATACATTATTCACACTCGTTAACACACTTCACACATATTATTACACTACCATTTACACCTATATACAATATAATCAATACCTACAAACACCCCTGTGCATAATGGGCTGCGCCCCCCCTCTGGCCTCGTGCTTGATAAACAACGCCCCTGCAGCGCCGCGCGCTTCCCGCACAGGAAAATTGCATCCGGACAGCTAGGTGAATGTGGATGTTTGAGTGACGGTATGTGAATGTATTAAAGGTCCAAGGCTGAAACAGTAACTGGATGAAATGCAGGATGAGCAGTGGGTACCTCACTGAATGCCGGGTGGAAAAGTGTAGCTAAAACTGCCTAAGGTGAGTTGTGAATGTTTTAAATATGTGACACGGCGCACTGCGCTCCCGCGTCGGTGCACAGCTCTTTCCCGTTTTACCGTCACCAAGCAACATGCTTACAAATCCCAGTGAAATACACAATTATAAAGTAATATTATAATAAAGAAAGTAATACAGAGTCTCTGTCTCTCCTCCCCGTAAGTGATGTCAGCCACTTCCAGGGAGCCTGTGAGAAGGGGGGGTGTCGCTCACCTTCTCACACTCTCATACAATAACCTTACTTTTGACTATACAGTGAAATTACATACGGCAACAGTTCCTAAAATAATTGAAAGGTTAAAGGTCAATTATCTCAAAACTCTATGTCAATGTGCAACTTTTCTATAAAAAAAAAGACCTACCTAGGACGTTGGGTGAACTGCCAACCCGTAATTCCCGAAGTTCTATCTATCCATCCATCCATCTGTCCATCCATCTGTCTATCTATCTATCCAACCCTTCTAGTGAATCCTAGAGCGTATTGTAACTCTTCCTTGAGGGATGTCACATCTAAGTAACAAAGTCTCTCAGATAAGCAGGAGTCTTTCTGGTGAGTTCAGAACTTTGCAGCACAGCTGTTGGTTCAGCTCCTGTCTCTGGCAACTGCAGGCTGTAAGGCTCTCTCCTCCCCTCGGGGCTGAACATGTCACTCAATAAAGCATGACGCTTGAGAATCTGGTTGACGTGACGTCTCATCAGGCGTTCGTTTCCTGTCTGTATGATGTAGGACACTGCTTTGGTACCCTCATCTACCACAGCTGGTATCCATTTCGGTCCATAGCTGCAGTTACGCACATATATAACATCTCCAGAAGTAAAACTTGATGTTCTTTTGTTCTAAGTTGTTTGTTGTGAATCTTTGACTTCACATCAGGCACTAGAAGGTCATGTGTGGAACGCAGCCTTCCCGACATGAGCATCTCAGCGGGTGATAACCCAGTAGTACTTTGTGGTGTAATTCTGTAGTTGAACAGGAATCTGGCTACCTTTGTTTCCAATGTGTCTCTTTTTGTTTTCCTGATTAATTGCTTGAATGTCTGTACAGCTTTTTCCATGTTGCCGTTTGATGCTGGGCGGAAAGGTGTGGATGTTTTGTGCTGTATTCCATTCTGCTTCAGGACTGTTTCAAACTCTTGACTTGTAAAGCAGGCTCCATAGTCAGATACTAATGTCTGGGGTAGACCATGTATACTAAAACATTGCCTCAGCTTCTCAATAGTCACCTGACTTGTTGTACTGTTTATTAGGTATACATCAATCCATTTGGAATGTGCATCAACAATCGTCTTATTTTCATGAAAAAGCTTAATTCTGAACATGCTGGCTAAGCCCTCTTTGTCAAGATGTCAAGTATCGTTTCTCAGCTGGTGTCAGCGTGCTTGACATAAAACCTAAGGGTTTCTCACTGCCATCTTCTTTGACATGGGACAATACGGCACCTAATGTGTATGGTAAGGTACTGGCATGACCCAGGACCTTGGCTGACTTCAGCATATGTTAAGACTGTTAACAGATGCTGAATTACTATTTGACTCTGTAGTTCTCTCCGGCCCCCTGCCCAATTTGGCAAATGATGAGATGTTTAGCCGCGCATCATCTATTAACTGTTGGATAGCGAAGCGAGCAGGAGCGAGTAGCAGCAGAAGCGGGCAGCAGCAGAAGCGAGCAGCAGTAGAAGCGAGCAGCTGAGCTTGGAATCACAACACCTTGGCAATGAGTTAATTTTTTATCTTTTCTTCTTACCTCCTTCATTCTGCTTCCTTCTGCTCCCGCTCCGGCCTAGTGCTAGCTGTGCTAATTGTTTTTAGTCTCAACAAGTTGCCATGGCCTCTGCTTCTCCCTCTCTTGCTCCTCTATCGTGCTCAGTCTGCCACATGTTTAGCTATTCCCCTGCCTCCTTTAGCAAGGACAATACCTGTAAAACTAGTTTATTGGTTAGGTTGGAGACCAGGCTAAATAATATTGAACCTAGGCTTCGTGCAGCGGAACTTACACTGCTAGCTCCAGTTAGCAAGGGCCCCTTAGCCGCTCCGGAGCCACTAAGTGTAGCTCCCATTAGCTCACCCCCGGGGTGACAGGGTCGCTGGGTGACGGTGAGGGAAGCATAGTTCCCGACCAAAGCCCTCAGAGGGCCACGTACCGCTTCAGGTCTCTAATCGTTATGCCCTGCTAGACGACACACACGTCGATGGTAAAACTCTGGTCATCGGCGACTTTGAATTGGAAAAAGTAAAGCTACAGAGACTAGCGACCCTAGTCTGTATCCCAGGCGCAAGAACTAGCGACATAGAGTCCAACCTGAAGTTGCGTACTAAATCCAAGCGTAGGTATAGCAAAATTGTTATTCATGTTGGTGCTTATCACATATGACTTTGCCAATCGGAAATTACTAAATTAAGCATAGACTCTGTTTGTTCAGTAGCTAAAACGCTATCTGACTCAGTAGTTTTCTCTGGCTCCCTCCCCAATTTGGCTAATGATGACATGTTTAGCCGCACAGCATCACTGAACTGCTGGCTGTCGAGGTGGTGTCCCTTAAATGGTGTAGGTTTAATTAACAACTGGCGGACTTTCTCAGGTAAGCCTAGTCTCATTAGGAGAGACTGCATCCATCCTATGATGGAAGGAGCAGCTCAGTTGTCTAATAACCTGGTGAAGTGCATTAGGTCACCACTCACTTGACTAAAAACTGAGAACAGGTGGCAGAGATGTAGTTTAAGTCACTCCTCTGCGCTTCCCTCTGACCTTTTGCCCTCTCACTACCCTATAGAGACTGTGTCTGTCCCCCGATCTGGAAAAACAAGTAGCAGAAGAGATACTCTTAGCAATCTTATTAAAATTAGTAGCTCCTCTACTTTACCCCAGGACAGGAGAATTACATGTGGATTACTTAATATCTGCTCCTTGTCCTCCAAAGCCATCCTTGTTAATTAACTAATTTCTGATAACAGCATTGATGTGCTGTGCCTCTCAGAGACTTGGCTGTGTGATGGTGAGTTTATTAGTCTAAATGAGGCCTCTCCACCTAGTCATTTAAACTTTCATGTCCCACAAGGTTTTGGCCGTGGAGGTGGGTTAGCGGTCATCTATGATCATACTCTGCCAATTACCCCTAAATCTGGGAGCATCTATAATTCTTTGGAAAATCTTGTATTTAGTTTGTCCCACCAAAGTGGGAAGACAGTTTTAGGTTTCTTTCAGATCTAGTCCTCAAAACCAATAAAGTGGTTATCGTTGGGGATTTTAATATTCATGTAGATATGGAAACCAATAGTTGTAGCACTGCATTTATGTCAGTTATAGAATCCATTGGTTTTTCTCAGTGTGTGCATGGTCCAACACACAGTCATAACCATACATTGTCTTAGCCTATGGCCTATGGTGTTGAAATTGAACACCTTATTATTACTCCTCACAACCCCTGTCTATCTGACCACTCATTAATTGTATTTGACTTTCTACTCGTGGAGCTTAGTAAAGTGGAAGGATGCTTTTGGTCAAGACAGTTAACTGATAATGTTATTCTGATTTTACCTGAGGACAAGGAGATCTTTACTTCTCAGGGGACTCTGATTTCAACCCTAGTTCTATTGACCCAATTGTTAACATAATTATTTTTTAATTAATTTTAATTTGTTTTTTGTCATTGTGCACAATGAAATTTGGCCTCTGTATTTAACCCATCATCAAAGTGAGCAGTGGGCAGCGTGTGTAGGGACGATACCATGCTCAGTGCACCTCAGCAGTAACTTTGCGGTAGGGGGATTTGAACCGGGGACCTTGCAGACCCAGGTCCGCTTCCTTAACCACTAGGCCAACACTGCCCTGGTAACATAACTATAACTAGAAGGAGGGTGGCCTCGTGGTATTCTCCCGATAACCGTAAACCTTAAACAGCAATCACGTAAAATAAAGAGGAGATGGCGCTCATCCAGAGACAGTGACTTATTCCTGATCTGGAAAGATAATCATAAAATGTACAGGCAAGCTCTGTGTATAGCCAGAGCCAGATATTACACTTCCCTGATAGAGGAGAATAAGAACAACCCTAGGTTCCTGTTCAGCACTGTTGAAAGCTGACTGAGGATCAAAACTCCTTCATCTTAGCAGCTCTGACTTCATGAGCTTTTTTAATAATAAAACTGTAGCTATCAGGAAAACTTTAAATGGCCTTTTGACATCAATTGCACCTAATATGCATTCTGCCTTGGTGCAGGAGATAGCTGGTAAAGCCAGACATATCGCTAACCACATTTTCTCCCACAGATTTACGTCAGCTGACCGCCATGACCTCCTAAGCTAAATGTGCTACTTGTAGCTTAGACCCCATCCCTACTAGGCTCCTTAAGGAGGTGTTTCCTTTAATCGCCACCTCCATTTTGGACATAATCAATCTTTCTCTTAAGATTAGTTATGTTCTCTTAAATTTCAAAATTTCAATCATAAGACCCTCACTAAAAAAGTCATCCTTAAACCTAGAGATCTTAGCCAATATAGGCCCATTTCCAATTTGGTCTTTATCTCTAAAATCTTAGAGAGAGTTGTTGCTGACCAGCTCTCTGATTACTTAAATTCTAACAGCCTTTTTGAGACCTTCCAATCAGGCTTTAGGGTTAATCATAGTACTGAGACTGCTCTGGTCAGGGTCACCGACCTCCTGATGGCTCCAGACCAGGGTTTGTCTTGGTGCTAGTCCTATTAGACCTAAGTGCAGCCTTTGATACAGTCGACCACCAGATTCTGCTGAAGAGACTGGAGAGTGTGCTTGGAATCAGTGCCACTGCTTTAGATTGGTTTTGGTCATACTTAACCGACTATACCATAGTCTCTCAGAGACCTGGCTGCATGACGGTGGATTTGTTAGTTTAAATGAGGCCTCTCCACCCAGTCACAAAAATGTTCATGTCCCTCGAGGTTCTGGCCGTGGAGGTGGGGTGGCGGCCATCTTTAATCATACTTTATCAATCACCCCTAAATCTGACATAGTTTATAAATCATTTGAAAGCCTTGTAATCAGTCTGTCTCACCAAAACGGGAAGACTGTTTTAATTGCCATAGTCTTCCGTGCTCTTGGACCATAATCTGATTTTCTATCGGAATTTCCAGAGTTTCTAAATTTAGTCCTTAAAACTGATAAAGTCAAGACTTCCGGTTTGGATATGTAGGGGGCAGACGTGTCGACGAGAGTCTCTGTATAATTTAGATCTAACTATCTCAAAACATCAATATTTAACTATTAGTGTTTGGTTATTCGCTTTGCCATTTACCGCCATTTACTACTTTTGTTTATCTTATGTAATATACATACGCTTAATTATGCCAAAAGCTCAGGGAAACAAAGAAGAAAAGCAAGCGCTTGGCAGCAAGCTTGGCAACATGGCTGTAGTATACAAGTCCTCCTGGACACAATCACCGACACTAGCACGTGTTATGAAACGGGCTTATTCATTTAAGCACTCTGCTGTCTCTAACAGCGGTTATGCCTGTGCGTAATAACCAGGGTCCGCGCGTAATTGTCGATGCCCGTCTCAGGCATCTGCTCCGTCGCCGCACTCTGGCGTCTCTGCTTCCACTCACCATGCAGCCTCCTTCTCTCCGGTCCCGGCTCCTACTTATACAGGGAGAGACCTCATTACGTGAATTGCTCTCACCTGTATATGTTGCTGCACCTGCGTCGCCACTCCTGTGCGCTCTCTGTCGCCGCTGACCGCTAACCTCCGCCCCGCCTCCACAATGGCGAACAGCGAAGTAAACATCGACCTGGCGGTGACGTTCGCAACTGAAATGGAAAAGCAGCGGGTAAATCCCCGAGAAGACATGACCGCACTTATACAAGTTTCCTTGGCACCCATGCAATCCGCAATAACTGGCTTTCGAGTAACGGTGGATACCCTTGTCCAGCGAGTAACAACAATTGAAACAACTGCAGGTGAAAACTTTGAAGCTTTGTCCAAAGCAGAAAAAGACATCGCTGAATTACAGACCCTGGATGCTAAGTTGCTGGACCGCATTGAAAACCTGGGAAATTACTCTAGAAGGGCGAATCTCCGTATTATTATTGTGCCAGAAAACAGTGAAAAGGATGGAGATGTGTTGACATTTGTATCTGCCGTGCTAAGCGAGACGATGGGAGAGTGGGTGTTTTCAACTCCTCCGGTGCTCGACAGTGCCCATTGCACCTTCTGACAAAAATCTGAAGGGGGACTTCCCAGAGCCATTGTTGTCACTTTCCACAGGTACCAAGATCGGGAGCGAGCTCTAAACTGGGCCAGGCAGAATGTGATTGACTACAAGGGGAAAACACTAAGATTCTATCCTGATCTCAGCGCTACCCTCGCTAAAAAGCGTGGAGCCTTGAACAGTGTCAAATCAGCTGTTTTCAAGAAAGATATAAAGTTTAGGCTGCTGTATCCTGCATGTCTTCGGGGGATTCACGGAGGAAAAACCCTGATGTTTGAGACGCCGTCAGATGCAGAAATTTTCTGCTCACAACTGAACCAGAGAGCTGTTATCGCTGAAGTGGAGGACTAGACTACTTCTTTCCTTACTTGGTAAACTATAATACTTACTTTCTACATATTGGTACATTAATGTTAATTTGAGGGACTAAATATTGAACTGTGTTATTGTGATTTTGATTAGAGTGTTGACATACCTAGAGGCGCTGAAGAGCAGCACTTTAGGCTTTTTGTTTTTTGCAAGTGTGTTGTTGTTTCTCTCCTTTACACAGCATAAAAACCAGGCTACATACGCCCGCTGTCAATTCAAAGCATATATAAGTATATAAAAGTATAGTATACATATAATTGTTTGTTTGTTTGATGTTTAACTTGTTATTTTCTCGTTTGAGCGCTCAAGGGTACAGTTTTTATGTTTTCGGCAGTTGGAAGTGTTTACAGTGATGGATCCTGCCCTGGCAGCACGCCAGTGTGGCAGAGGAAGGAGGTTTTTTTAGGGTATGTATTCGGGATAATGACTGGACATTTTTTCTTTTGCACACACTGTACCAAAGGTGCCTATGTTGTATATTTTATCATCCATTTATATAACCAAGTTAAAACGACTATGTACGGTATGTATTAGAACTCAATTTTTTTTTCAACATTGTTACTTTCATAACTGGCCACGGCTAAAAGCATGATAGATGGGGAGGTTTGGCTACGAGATTTATATCTTGGAATGTGAAGGGTCTAAATCAGGGGTGTCCAAACTGTTCCACAAAGGGTCGGTGTGGCTGCAGGTTTTTGTTTGGACATGTCTGGTCTAAATGGTCCTGTAAAGAGATCTAAAATACTGGCCCACCTTTGAAATTTGAAAACTGATATTGCATTCCTTCAAGAGACACACCTGAAAAAAAGCTGACCATCTTTGCTAAAAAGCCAATGGGTAGGGAAAGTTTTTCATTCATGCTTGGACACAAAAACAAGAGGAACAGCATATAATTCCATAATAATTCAAAAGAAAATCCATTTTAAATCTTCCAGTTTCATATCTGACCCACAAGGCCGTTATGTAATAGTTTCTGGAGAACTTTTTCAAACACCAGATATATTAGTAAACCTTTATGCACCTAACTGGGAGTTTTGCACAGAAATTGGTTTGTCAGTTACCTGATTTGACTAAGCATCTTCTCATTCTCGCGGGGGACTTGAAGTGTGTTATGAACCTAACCTTGGATAGATCCAGCACCATAATAAAAACACTCTCAAAAATGGCTAGCAAATTTTCTGAATTTTCTTTTACATATTGCATGTATAGATCCATATCGCTGGTTGAATCCTAACAGTAAAGTGTATTCCTTTTTCTCCAATGTCCACCATATGTATTCTAGAATTGACTATTTCTTTATAGATCAGTCACTGCTCAACTCTGTGGTAAAGGTAGAATACTCAGCAATTGTTGAATCTGACCACGCCCCTTTATGTTTAGACCTATGTTTCCAGCAGAAATACACAAATCGTCCACAGTAGAGCTTTAACACAGCATTACTTTCTTACAAATTATTTTGTAGCTTTATCTCAAAAGCTATAAAAAACGTTTTGCATGACAATAAAGCAGATGACATCTCACCATCTTTGTTATGGGAAACTTTTAAGGCTGTAATAAGGGGGATATAATAGCTTACTCAGCAATGAATAACAATACCAGACAAAGCAGAAAACAAGAATTGAACAAAGCTATTCTGCAGTTGGACTGCAAATATTCTTCCTCTCCTAATCCATCGCTCTACAAAGAAAAAATCGCTTTACAGTCTGAATATAACAGAACAAGTATTATTAAGATTGTGTGGACAGATATATGAGCATGAAGAAAAGGCAGGACGATTTCTTGCTCACCAACTAAAATATAGATCAGCCTCACAAGTTATTCCTAGAATTGAAAATAATACAGGAGAATATACTACAGATCCAAGGAAAATTAATGAAAGAATACTATTTTGATTTGTGTAGGTCTGAATCACTAAAAGACCCTTCACTCTTTTACAATTTTTTTAAGAAAATAGAAACTCCGACCCTTTCAAGGGGTCAGAAAGGACACTTAGAACATTAGACACTTTTCTGCTCAGTTGGCCATGTGGTGGAGAATTGTGTATTATGAACAGACAAAGTGTTAGACGACATTCATGTGCAGGGTCATTGTAGAATTGCAGAAAGTTTAGTATCCACGGTATGTGAGACAGCAGAGACTGCCACCTGGGACGCGTTGTCAAGACTGAACAACATAAACTGGGGCCTAGATAACAGCAACAAAATGTATCCAGGTCAATGTCAAAGCACACGAGCACAACATTCTACATTTCAGAGGTTTGACGAGTGTCTTGAGTAACGTGTGATATGACTGTCTGAGAATGTCCAAAAACTGTATAAGAAGAGCACGCCTGTATCAGTATTTGGGATTTGTTGGTGAGACTGCTGATGAGCTGATTCGTGTTGGACCTGCCATGGTCAGAAACCTTTTGATACAATAAATCCCCCGAGGCGGAGAAGTGTGTCCTGGCCTGCTTATTTGTAGACAACGCTTTCTACAATAGCCACCTTGCTGTTAGACATATTTAATGTCTCTCTTAGACAAGGAAGACTACCAGAAGCTCTCAGTGAGGCGACTATTACTCTTCTTTTAAAACCAGATAAAGATGCTACTAAATGTGGTTCATATCGACCAGTATCTTTGCTGAACTCTGATTTTAAAATGCTTTCAAAATGGTTGGCTATGCGTCTTGAAACGGCTCTGCTGTCCTTAATTTCTGAAGATCAGACAGGATTTAATAGAGGTAGGTTTTTATTCTCAAATGTCAGACGTCTATTAAATGTCTTGTATAGTCCCTTACCAAATACAGTGTCAGAAGTACTGGTGTCATTAGATACAGAAAAAGCATTTGACCAGGTGGAGTGGGACCAACGTTCCGTCTAAGCTGCGCACCTGCGGAATTGCGCACTGCTACCATGTCCTCTGTGCACAGCATTTCTCTCTATCTAGAGGCACGAGGCAGGGTTGCCCACTGAGCCCACTTTTATTTACATTAGCAATTGAGCCTTTATCTCTTTTACTGAAATCCGTACATTCAATAAATGGCATTCGCGGATGGGCGTTGGAAAATAATAATAATAATAATAAAATAATAATAATAAAATAAATAATCTCTATATGCAGATGATATGTTACTATACATCTCTGATCCGTTGGCAAGTATTGATAAGAATGTTTCAGTTCTCCATTCTTTTGGAAAGAATTCAGGCTGTAAACTTAATCTATCCAAAAGTGAATGCTTCCCAATAAATGAACCAGCTATGCAAATCACAGACCAATCCTTACTATTTAATATATCAAAAATGGTTTTAAATACTTGGGTGTTAATATTTAGGTACTCTGTCTGTTCATTAAAAAATATTACCCCACAAGTACAGAAAATGAAGTCTGATCCACAAAGATGGGATGTCTTGCAGCTAGCATTGGCCGGGAGGGTGAACTGTATCAAAATTAACATTTTGACGCCAGAGGGCTTTGGGGGAGAGACCTGGCGAGAGGCAAGATGGATCGATTTTTAGTATCTCAAGTGAAAGTGAGAGAGGGCACAGAGTCTGGGGTGAGCAGAAAACGGAGGAAGTACGACCCTGATTATTCAAAGTTTGGCTTTTTATGTATTGGTCTTGATGATGCTCTGTTGCCACAGTGTGTTATCTGCTAAGAGGTGCTGGCAGGAATTTTTTGATCGGAAACTTAATGAATTGCGGTTACAGAAGAAAGTCATCAAGGCGTTTGGCACTGTGAACACAAGAGCAACCAAAGCATCATACTGCGTAGCCTTACGATTGCGGAGGCGGGGAAACCTCACAACATTGGTGAGACATTGCTCCTCCCTGCTGCCAAAGATATGTGTTCGGCACTAATGGGCGAAGCTACTGCTGCCAAGCTGGATGCCATCCCGATGTCTGACAACACCATCCAGCGCCGCATCTGACATGGCAGCTGATGTGAAGCAATAGGTGCTGGACGCTATCTGGGAGCTCTTGCTTCTCCATTCAACTGGACGAGTCCACTGATGTTGCTAACTGTGCACAGTTAATGGTGTATGTACGTTTTATTAAAGAGCCCGGTGTCCAGGAGGAGTTTCTATTTTGCCATCCTCTGCCGGCTCACACTACAGCTGCAGAAATTTTCAAGGCTTTGAATGACTTCATTCAGGAAAATCATATTGACTGGAGTCGCTGTTGTGGAATATGTACTGATGGTACAATGACAGGCCGCCACAGCGGTCAGTTCCAAGTAGTTGTGCCCACTGCTGTTTGGTCACACTGCATCATCCATCGCCAGGCTTTGGCAACCAAGAGGATTCCCAAAGAGCTGCGTGCGGTTCTGGTCCTCATGTCCTCATGTTCCTTGCCAAAATCAACTCCCCACTGGTGAAGCTTATGGAGGACGCAAAGTGGGTTGCAATGCTGGCCTATCTGTCTGATATCTTCAACCGGATAAACACACTGAACGCTTCTCTGCAAGGCAAAGAGTGCCATGTCTTTTTGGCACACGATAAAGTGTAAGAAGTTAGATCTGTGGTGTGCTCGTGTTGAATGGGGCTCGTTGGAAATGTTCCCAACCTTGGAGGATGTTGTGGAGAAGGCAGGACTGCAACTGCAACAGGTGGTGTTTGCACATTTGAAGGGGTTGCGCGAGCAGTTTGGAGACTATTTTGGAGAGGAGACCTTGGCAAATCAGTGGGTGAGAAATACGTTTTCTTTCCCAGCGATACCCCGTGATGGACTGACCATGCAGGAGGAGGCCCTTGTCGAGCTGAACTCTAATATGGACTTGAAACAAAAGATGAGTGAGGTGACAGATGCACACTTCTGGCTGTGTGTGGAGACAGAGTTCCCACACCTCTTCCCCTTCACCTCCACTTACTTGTGTGAGTGCGGGTTTTCCGCATTGGCAATGATTAAAAGCAAGTACCGGTCACTGCTGCAGGAAGAGGATGATCTGTGTTTATTCCTTTCCACAATGCAGCCCTGCATCAACCGTCTGTGCGCATCAAAGACACAGACTCATTGTTCCCACTAAAACAGAGGTGAGCAAAATAAGGTGTAAAGATTGGCAGGTTTCGGTTTATTGCCGTCATTGAAAGGATTTATGCAAGATGTTGAGACCGCGATATGAAAAGCAGCCCTGTACATGGTGCGCAATGATGCTGAAACGCTGATGGATCTGTTTATCATTTGATTTGGGGAATTGCACAAAGAGGCCTTAAATTGAATGTATTCAAAAATATATTTGAAAAGACTGTTAAAAATGTGTTAAAAACAAATGTTAAAATGTGTTTAAAAAAGATGTTAAAAGCATTCAGGTAATGTGTTTAAATAAGATGTTATAAACACACAGATCTTAAAATGTGTTTTAAAAGGATGTTATAAACATACAGATGTGAAAATGTGTTTAAAAACAAAGATATGAAGGCATATACACAGATAAAGATTAAAATGTTAAAATAAAAATGTAGCATAATGTGAACATACAAACATGTTTAAGATGTGTATAACATTTATTGTTTAAAACCTTTTTTTGTGGAACATACAAAGCAACAACAATAACAGTAATAATAGTAATAATAATTAAGGAGGGTGCTTTTGAGTTCTCTTAGGGGAGGCTCACTATCCCACACTTTGAAAACCCCTGATCTACGCAACAATTAAGCCGCCGTAGATGATCTTGTTCACCAGCCTTAATTGATAAATATAATTGAGTATCATCAGCATAACAGTGGAAGTAATGCACTGATCCCTGCGGGACACCAAGGCTGACCCTGGTGTTAGGGGAATGAGTGTTATTAATGTAGTCCCTGCTTTGATTAATGTTAATGAATATTAGGTTTGAGTTCAAGGAGATTTTTTGGATAAATAGTGGAATATACGATTAATATATTCTAAATATGTTTACTAGTTGTTTAGGAGCTGTAATGTGAGCCACATATAAATACAATTCCTTTGATGTGAACTGCTATCTATGTATGTTAACTTGACCGTTCACGTGACTTTTCAAAGCGACATGCTTGACGCATGCGTCGATGCGTTAGTATAGCCCGACCCATCACTTATTGGTCACGTGACTTTATAAAAGCGATACGCGCACCGACACAGTGTTTCATTGCACGAGTTCGAAGCACGTGGCGACGCGTCAGTGTTGCCGGACCCATCATCACTAATGCGCATTCGCTCCTCAACTAATGCGCATTAACTAATAAGTCGGGGGTTTCAATACCAAATTAACTAATATAGGTGTAAAGCAATAAAAAGTAAAACAGTTGTTGCACCCCGCGTGTGTGTGAACACAACAACACCCGTATTAGTTTAACCAGCTCGTAAAATCTCACGCATGCTCTATAAACACAGTGATTTCACACACGCGTTTAGCCCAACTCGAATCACCTGTCTGTTTACTTATCTGTATTCACATAAGAATGGCAGATCGCGGGGTCGACTTGGAGTACAGAAGAGATCAAGTGCTTGATAAATTTATGGGGCGAGGATAATATGCAGGTGGAACTGGAGGGTTCAGTACGTTACAAACACATCTGTGATCGCTTCGCCGAAATCATAAGGCGGGTGGGCTATGAACGTTGTGGACGACAGTGTCAGACAATACTAAAAGCATTCAAAAAAGAATACAAGGATAAAAAGGGCAACAACAGCAGATCGGGGAGAAAAAAGAGGTGCACTTATTATGAAGAGTTAGATCAAATCCTTGGTCATCGACCGTCCACTGTGCCACACATGTTGCTGTCGAGTGCTGGGAACATGCCGGACACCGGGGAGGAAGGCGAGGGCACGGCTGGGAACTCTGACGAGGAGGAAGCGGTTGCGGTTCAGCCTTAGTAACCTGTTGCGGTTCAGCCTCAGTAACCTGTTGCGGTTCAGCTCCCACATGAATCCGACAACACTTCTGTTGAGGGTAGGTCTTTTGTTACTTGTGTGTATGATTATAAAATACTTCTGATTGATTAAACATTAAAAATTAAGAATGATACTACTACTATAATAGTTATGTAAGTTATGTTATATATATACATATTTATGTATGTATGTATATATATATGTATGTATGTGTGTAAGAAATATGTTAATCTTCTTTGAAATAAGACAAAATTTCTTAAATTTTTAAAATTTTCTACATCACAAAACTATATATGGTATATATTTAAATATATATTAATTATATATATAAATATTAATCAAGTTTTTTACTAAAATCATAAATATTGGTATCTGTCAATCAAATGAAACTCTTATATCACATATTTATATCGTTTGAAAATCACATTGGGGTAACCTTTTTCACATGTATTACAGATGCAAGTGAATATAATGTCCAGGAACCTGCACAAAATGATGAGTATGAAGCCCGGATTACTCCACATGACTCTGTTACTCCTGCTCGGCCGGTGCGCCTCAGATCCCTACCCAGCCCATGCCCCAGATACTGCGACGTTCTTGGGTTTCAAAGAAAAGTTCTGCTTCTGGCGAAAGCATTATTGTGGAGAGCATGGACAAATTTATTGTCATGAAAAGGGAGGCAAATAAAAGAGTTGAGGAAATTGAGAAAGAGCGAATGAAATGAAATGGATATGGCACAGAGGGGGATGAGATGGCAAAAAGAGTTAGAAAAGTGTCAACAGCGTAAGGAGGAGATGGAAATGAGAAGGATGCGAGATAAGGAATTGAGAATTGAGAAAAGAAAGACAAAGGGAGGAGTTGGAAATGAGGCACTAGGCAACAGCAGGAGTTTGGACTTCGAATGACTAAATTGTAGACCGACTGAAGGCTACAGCAATCCAACCAGCATCATTTGGAGACAGAGTCACACATTACTTACATGAACCTTTGATTCATGATTT